>JAANYP010007251.1:26145-122001 GCA_020465985.1 Centrapalus pauciflorus
CATCTTCGGCACTTCCAGGTAAACCATTTCTATCTTTATTTTAGTGTTTAACATCATATATTGTGAGTTTGAATTTCATTTTTTAGTTAACTTTTTTCTTTTCGGTTTTTCTTTCTTTTAGGTAGTTTAATGTGTTATTTCTTCTTAGTTGTAGTTAGATAAAATGTTCCTTAGGTTATTTCAGTATAGGATCTGTAATTTCATGCATTTTCAGTAGGATTTTAACTGTTCACGTTTATATCTTGCATGAACATTAACTACACTCATGCAGTTTCGGATGTCCGAATTCGGACCACCAACCGAATTCGGATGTCCGACTTAGAATAATTTCAAAATTTTTCAAAGAACAAAATCACATTTCGGACAACTGTTGATCCGAATTCGGTTCACTGTTGATCCGAATTCGGACCATCTCATCAGGGTCAAAATTTTCAAAACATTGAAAAATTGTCTAAGTATGTTCACCACTATGCATCCGAATTCGGATGATACCCGGATTCGGTCCTCATCCGAATTCCAGGTACCATCCGAAATTGGGACATTTCCATTTCATTGCATGCATTTTCACAAGTCACCATCCGAATTCGGACCATGATCACACCACATCCGAATTCGGACCATGATCACACCACATCCGAATTCGGACCACATTCAATCATTTCATGATTCCACTTCGGATCATCATCCGAATTCGGTCCCCATTTACCACCATCCGAATTCGGTCCCACTCACTTCATTCATGCATCATTCCATTTCGGACGTATCCGAATTCGATGATACTGTTCATCCGAATTCGGACCATCCGAAATCCAACACTTAGGATTTTTTAAAATTTTCATTTTTCATGTTTTCCATTTCTGCATTTTCATATAAATTAAAAAATCACAAAAATAGTTCCATCCAAGTGCATCATTGATTAGAGTAAGGATCAGTGTTTGAGTGAAACAGTCTCATCTAACATCGGTCTCTTAACGATTGACTTTGGACTTTGTTAGTAGAATTTTATTCTACTAATAAAAACCCGATGTTAAACAGATCAGACAATTTCTATTTCACACTCATCTAGACTTCACATCAATGCTTTATCATATCAACTCTTATGATTCTAACTTTGTTGCACTTTGCAAGAAAATGGATCCCGCAATTGTTCTTACCATTCCCCACCCTCCTATCCCAAATAATAACGCTCAGTTACCCGAGGAAGCCATCCTGCCGAGCGCCGAGTTTGTCGAGTTTATCCCCCACAACTGGCAACTCGACGTCTCTATCCTTCCGAAAGAATCCCAAACCCTTGCCTTTGACATTCTCACCCGCCATCCCATATATTATGCCCTTTCCACAGCCATAGCCGTTCCCCAGATTTACCTACAACAATTCTGGAACAGGCTACAATTCTTAACCGACCCCGAACCTCACTTCACCTCCACCATTGACTGCGTTCCAGTCAAAGTCACAACCGCAGCCATCCGTCACATTCTTCGTCTTCCCATCCAAGACTATATTCCCTCCCTTGACTCGTTCGATCCAAACCCATCCGTCTCAGAAGCCCTATCTGAAATTCAAACCCTAGGGTATGACGGACCCCTTACCAAACCATCCGACTTTCGCACCAAAAACCTTCAGTCCCACTGGAGGATTCTCTTCGATGTGCTCAACAAGTGCCTGACAGCCAAACATTCTGGTCATGACTCAGCATCGGCCCAGGTTTTAGCCATGTTTGCTGGCTTTGCCTACGACCGACACGTGGACTATGCGGCTTTCATCTTTGAAGAATTAAGAAGAGTCCACGTGGAAAGGAGCACGAAGAAAGGACGCAAGTATGTCCCCTATCAACGATTCCTTCAGCTCATCATACAATACGCCATGGATCAGGACGAAGACATTCATGAGCGTCCAGAAGCTGATGTCTATCCAACCGTCGCTATCCAGAAACTGACTTTGCCAAAGGGGGCACCGACGGTACAGGTAATGAAGATTCCATTATCGACTCTGACAAGGTCGAGGGGTACAGATCGGGTAAGGGAATATATGAGAGAAAATTATCCGGATGAGTCTCAGTCTGAATCGACTGAGACTAACCAGTCCGAAGGTGAGCAGCAAGATAGTGAGAACGAGGGAGAAAGGATGGATGTACAACAATCACTGGGTTATGGTGAGAGGGAGGCTGAGAGTGTAAGGGAGGGAGTCGTAGGTGAAACGGAAGAGACGGCGGATTCTGAACGAACCGTCTCTGTCGTAAGGCCGAGGGATATATTATCTGAGGGTGAGCCAAGCCCTATCAGCCGGACACCACTTCATAAGACCGTTAGTCCAGCGGTCGCCACAACCCCAACCATCCACTTGGTTTCCCCTCAAAGGGAAACCACTTCATTCCACGGGGATCTTCCACATACGTCATCGCCCTCTCATTCGGAGAGTGGCGGTGTTGAAAGAGGTCACACTCCTCCCCACGTGACCGAACTTCCTTCGCTCACGATTCCATCCCCACAAATAGACACCGTGCACGATGCCTCTGTGGCATCCCCAAGAGCTGCCTCTGTGGCAGCTCCGGAAACTTCCAGATCTGAGCATCCCGTAGTGGAGCCAGAGATGACGGAAGGAAGACCGGGAGTGGCTCAATCTACGCCGTCCACTTCCGGCCATCTCCCCATCAACTTGGAGATGTTAACGGCAGCCTTACGTGCTGCCGGCGTTATCACCCGGGCTGACCTGGACGCCCAAAGGGAGGCAGCCGAGGAACGACATACCACCCTTCTTTCTCTAATAAAGGGTAAGGGTGTCGCCTCCGAAGCCGGCCCCTCACCAGGATCCCATTCAGTCCAACTTCAAATGGCGGAGCTCTCTGACAAACTGGACGCACTTAATCGCCTAATCCTTCAAGTCCAAGACCAGCTAAACTCAAGGATGGATCGCCTTGAGTCGGCGGTTATAGATCTTCAGTGCCGCACTCAGGCCGAAGCCCCCAAAAGAAAACATGACGACCAGGACGACCCTGATCGTCATGAGGGGGAGAAGCGCAGAAAAGTACAATTTGAGGAGCCCATGCTGGCTATAGGGGGAGCAGAGACCGCCGAGGGGTCTGAATTTCAGGGGTCGGGGGAAAAGTCACAAGAGGCTCAGGAGTACATGCTAATAGAAGACGAGCCGATGGTCGAGGGTCCAGCTCCACTGGATCCAATGACAGCCATGGTAGAATTTGAGGAGCCACACGAGAAGGTTGAAATCATATTAGTTTCTGATTCAGATTCTGATACCGAGGACAACCAACCACTTTTAATTCCTAAGCCTGAACCTGACTCTCCAACCAAAAAATCCTCATCCTCTTCCTTCGATTTCCTGAATTCACCACCCAGAGCCCAACAGGAAGACATACTCTCATCCATCCAAGCTCCCCCATCACTAAAAGAATCCCACATTACAGTCAGCCCACCAAGATCCCCAAGCCCTCCACCAGTCCAACAAACCCAACGCTCAGGTCCCTCCCCAACAAAAAGGGTTGACTGCTTCGATGAGACTCCGGAGGGTCCTGGAGTGTACAGAAAAGACGATTTATTCTGGGTAGACCACTACACCAAAGGAAAAGTTCGTACACTGCCGCAGGAAGAAAAAGACCAAATGCGTCAAGAACGGCGGGGGACAATTATAAAGCTTCTTGAAGCCAAAAAATCTGAACTCGAAGAACCCCCCGTTCAAGGCCTGAAAGAATTTCTGCAGAACTTTCCCCCGGAAAAGTTTCAAAATCCATATCTTGAAGAAAGGTTCAAGATGGTTTTCAGAAAGAAGCCTGGAGCCTTCAGCAGACGCCTTCTCATGGAACTTACAAATGTCTCCAAAGCTGAACAGGCTGAATACTACCAATTGATGCTCCGGGAACAAAGGTCTAAGGTGTCGAAGTCAAAGATCAAAAAGCTCAAGACAATCACGATGTGCAAAAGAGCCAGAGTCTTCTATCCATCCTACCAAGTGGAAAGAGAAGATGGGACGGGAGATGACATCTTCGAGAATGATCTTGACTTCATAAGTGCGGATGACGTTGAATTCCTTCACAATACTCTGAAAAATCGCATCAAGAAACGTCTATCGCACATGACCGCACTAGGAGCCCTAGTACGAAGCATGAATCGCCGATCGATCATAATGTGCCTAAGAGATTTTCAGATGGCGATCGAAAGTGCTTTGGTTAAGGTAGGACTACGTGCACCGGAACAAGACAGCTTTCTCCTAGCCCACCACCCGGCCTACAGAGTGATACTTAAAGGAGATCCGGGTGTTATTTATGTGAACCACAAGGGCTACAAAAGGTATATGCGCTTTGAGGATCTACCTTGCTATTCCGATGGTACACTTCGACTGGTTCGAGCTGCTCTCACAAAGAAAGTACAAGATTATGATGCTCAACCAGATCCTGAACAGAGATGCTCACCTACGGAGATACAGAATACACTCAGCGGCATAGACTACCTGAACGAGCGGCTACATACAAGACAAGTAACCAGACGATTCGACGTCATACTTGGTCTTCGTGAATCCACAGATCATGCCCACGTTCCAGGACCTCCTAAGTGATCGAAAAGGGGGAGATTGTTAGATTTATTATTTCGATCCTAGGAGTTATTTTGTAATATTTATTTTCATTGTAATTTGTCTTGTATTTATTTTTATGTATTTCATGTCTATGTAAAAGTGTAGGGGCCATTGTTGCCAAGTGTTGTAACTTAATTAAAGGAGCCTATAAAAAGGCTCCTAGGGTTACTTTTGAAAAAAAAACACACGGTTGACAATTTGAATCACATACCAGCGCCACTGTTCCATCAATATTAAAAACATTCATATTGTCTTCTTCTTTATTCAACACATTTATTGAGCTTGCTTCTTCATGTGTTTGATGAGAAAATCATTGAGGTGCTGAATATATACGGGATTTCATAATAACAGTTGGACCTATTGCGCTGAGTTGGTTACCGCATGCACATGTCATGGTTACTGCATGCACGTGTCATGTATTATTTTTTATAACAGCAGATGTTATAGGTTAGTTATCGGCACCATTGTTAGAAATCTTGAGTCTTGAGGGTGAGGACCAAACCTCACACCTCCACCTAAGGAGAAACGCCATTGCCAATACTCGAACTCGAGATGTCAACTAAGGGGAACCCCTCACACCTTTATTGGTGGTCACTTGATCACTTGATCTAAGTCAAGTGGTTATGTCATGCATTATTTAAATGATTAAATGAGAAAAATCCATACACAATGACATACACATATAAATAAGTTCGATGCCTATGATAACTGCAACTTAACTTAGAAAATATCACAAACGTTTAAAAATGCTTTCGATGCTACAAGTAATTGTCATCTTTGTGGCCTTCATATCCAATACACATGAAGCTCTAGCACAATTTGTACACCTTACACGTCAATTGTTGTTCCAGTAACCAAGCATACTTATGATATGAAGCCTCTCTATATCGTCGAAATCATGACAGCATATATAAACTCAAGATACTTACATGAAACTTCCTTATAGACATCAACGCTCCATTCATATGGCACGACTGCGTCCTGCAATGGAACATATTTCCCGGAAGTTGCCCCAGCAACACGCTTTGCACCTATCCGGTGTCTTGTGAAGAATATCAATGCACTGATGCTCGAACTACTTATTCTTACAAGAATCCTTCTTGCCCTCCTGTGACCAACAGTTCGACATTACCTGGTTGGGGATATTGTACGTGTCCTGTTAATGTGGTGAACCCGATTACTGGATCATGTAGTCAAGCCCTGTTGAACTATGATGATTTTACAGTGAATACAAGCAACGACAGAAATGTTTTCAGTGGTTTATACGGTGCGTACCCCAACGCTGCATGTGCATCTTCTTCGTCGTTTGCATCATTCCCTTCGAACGTTACTGGTGTCATGACATTTTCCTTCTCGCCGTATGCCTTACCAGCATATTTATATCAGCCCCTTAAAAAAAGATTAGCTCTATGTTTGCCTAGCACGTCATTCGTTCCTGGGATCCTGTTCTTCGGAACAGGACCTTATTATCTTCTTCCTCAAGCAAGTGTCGACTTAAGGAATTTCCTTTCTTATACTCCATTGCTAAAGCACGTGGATTCTTTCGGATACTTCATTCACGTCAGTTCAATTGTGATTCGACGCAGATCTATCGATGTACCTGGCGATATCACCACCAAGCTTAGTACAACTGAGCCTTACACTACTCTTAAAACCGATATTTATAATCGTTTCCTTTGGACATTTTCGATTTCTACGATAGGAATCCCTCGTGTGTGGCCAATCGCACCATTCGGCCTTTGTTTCAGAACCTTCACCATCGGGACACGAGTGGTTTTAAAGGTTCCAGATATTGACTTTTATCTTCCGGATGGGAAGAAGTGGCCTATGTCCGTTACAAATTCCATGAAACAAGTAACAAGAGACGTGGCGTGCCTTGCGTTTCTCGATGGTGGTGCGACAACGGAACCAGAAATCGTAATTGGGGCATATCAACTCGAAGATAATTTTCTGGAGTTTGATTTAGAGAACTGGACTTTTGGATTTAGTTCTTCGTTGTTACTTAAGAAGACTTCTTGTTCTAGTTTTAACTTTACTGTCACTGATAGTAGTTGAAATGTTGTACCGAAAACAAAATACATGAGAAGTTGGCTTTCCTAATAATGCTAAATTTGTAGCAATGTTAAATGTTTGCGAAGTAATATGATAAACGATATTTCTGAGGCGACTGACTTCATTATATTAGATAGATTAATAGTTCAATTAACGTTTTTGTTAATTTTTTAAAAGAAAATATTTCTAATCATAGTCTTGTTTGTTATCTGTTTTTGTACGTCTGACAAACAATCATATATGGTCAAGACCATGATAGGATATTTGGATGCTTCCAGGTGATTTCCGGGTGGTTTCCGGTTCCTAGAACAAGGAAAAGGAAAGAGCTATGGTTAGTGACAATGCAGGGGGTGCCCTGCATTGACACTCTGATGCCTAAGTAAGCATTCATGGTGAGTAATCAATTGTGAGAGTATAAGTGAAAAATGAGCATTACCCTTCGACCAGGTGATGTGCCTTATATTTATACATATCTCAGGAGTAAGAGGGACCCAAAGAATGAAATCCTATTGGTTGACAAGGTTGTGCACGCCCCTGCTTTCCCCTGTGCGCCTTCATACCTGCGGGGCTCGTACCCGACAGAATCCGTGGTGGGCATTACCTCCGGCATCCTTTCCGGAGACACCCCCTCTTTTTCAGGTTAAGTCTTTTTTCTCTTTAACCTTTTTTTTTACATTATCATGCCAACCGCTCCTTCTGCCGACAAGGTGCCTTGTACCTTACCAGCCCCTGAGTTTAAGGTTTTTATTTCTGAGTGCGGGAGACCCGAAGAAATCCATCCTCAGTTACTGAGTCGCAGGGCGACGACACTCAATCCTCCAGCCGGCAAGGTGAGATTACCCGTCAGTAATCTTAGATTTCCCTTTTCCCCTTTCTATTGGTCTTTGCTCAGGCATTACTAAATCCATCCTGGCCAAATGTCCCCCTTAGCGGCCATGCGAGTTACTGTTTTTGAGGCCGCTTGCAAAGCCCTTGAAGAAGTTCCTTCCATCCCTCTTTTCCGATATTTCTTCAAACTTACCTGTTTGAAAGACTGGTTTAACTTCGAAAGAAGAAAAGCACCAGTGCCAGCGGTGTTCACTGACCCTCCTCAGGGGTTACGTGAATGGCGGGGCTCTTTCTTCTGGTAGATGACCCTGTGTTCCCTTCAACAGATCAGGAACTTCTTGTGTGGAAGGCGGGGGCTTGCCCCCATCCGTTAACAAGCCCTCCTGAGACGAGAGATTTGGATGTTGATATGCTTGCCTTGTTGGCTCGACAAAGCTTTTGACGAGCCGTCGTTGTGGCCCGTAGAAATAGTCCAAACTACCTACTAGTGTAGGGAAGTAAAGGTCGAATCCGCAGGGAGCGCGTAGGTTAATAGGGTTAAAATGGCTAGTTTTTTTATGATTAGAAAAACGAGTAATACGGAATTGATTGATTGTTTGGAACGGTGATTTAAACTAAATTAATACTAACAATAGCAAATCAAACTACTATCGAATAACAAATCAAATTAACGATAACCATTTACGAATTCACTACAGCATAAGTTATTATTCAATTGAATATCATGCAATGGTCACATAGACATAACCAATTACTTGGTCATATTAATCATAAACACTTTAATCAATAAATCTCGGCATAGCGCATGCAATATTCATTACTTGTCTTAATCCCTAAACGATAGACTCGACACAGATAATAATATCACTATGAACTATTTTCCTTTTACCAATTAAATCATTCAATCATAACAATAACAAAATGTATATCATTTGCATTACGAAATGTATTCAATATTCTCAAAACACATCAATACAAAAAATGGCATTCAAAGACATAAAACTTAGCTGTAGATCCTCCGCAATCAGCTATGAAGCTTAGCCTTCCATCACGCGTTCTTCACCGGAAATGATTGTAGAGATCCTCGTAAAGCTTCTTCGGCGATGAATGGTCGGCACTTCACTTCTTCGTACTCGATCAGTCACTCGGTTGCAGCAGGGCTTCGCCAACGTTTTCAATATTCGGAACTTTTCAAAATGGTCGCAGATCACCTCTATTTATATAGGACGAGTGAATTAGGGTTTTGGACTCGAAAAAACAGCCGTAGGGTTTACACGTCGCGCATTTTGGGGGGTATGACCAAGGCTAGTCTAGGCTGCGCTGGAATTGCTCTCTAACGTCCAAACTTACTGTCTTGGCAGCATAAGGTGACGCAGAGCTACACCCCCTCTTACACATTTTGCGCTGAATATTTTCGAGCTGCTTCCAATTGACTTCCTGACCCTGAAACACAAATATGGTGTAAAAGTTCAACAGTTATGAAGTAAAAGTGCATATATAAGCCTTAAAGGTTACCGAAAACACGTAATGTTGTAGTCTCATCAAACCTCCCCAACTTAATTCTTGATCGTCCCCGAACAGGCCTTATGAATACATGAACTTTATGACGGAAAATTTTAATATTAAACCAACCCTATTAGGTTTTAATAAAAATAATGCATGAACTTTTTAAAACCTTTAATTGGAAAACTAAATTTTACGTAAAAAGTTGTGCAACAATGTATGCATGATAATTCTACGAATGCATGCGATTACATTTAACCCTTTTTATCAAAATTTATGCAAAAACTCCCAAAAATCTCACCCCATGCATGCATGATTAAACCTAAATCTTAGCATCGAATGTAACTATGGGCATTAAGAAGAGTATACATTAACAGTTGATGAGAAGATTTAAGGTAGATCTGAAAGTATTGACGTGAAACGGGCGTAGTTTGAGAGGGTTTAAGGCTTGAAATCGAAAATCGTTGTTTTTCACCGTCGAATTTAGGGCTTATGACAATTTGAACATAGGGTTTCGTATTTATAAGCAATTTAGACCGACCAGGCATAGGGTAGGCATTGCGCCTCCCGCTACGCACCAGGCCTCCAGATTTCTAATCTGGGGCGCACGTGAGCCTCTAATCCTATTTCTCAACTTTCAAATTTTTAAATATACTCTCCCAACTTAAGCTATTAAATTTGGTTAAATTAATTAATGTGCATGCCTAAAAATTTTGATTTCCTGATGTGATACTTCCTATATTAAATTGAACCTAAAAACAACTAAAATTGAGTTGGAAATCCTCCCGAACTTAGTTGGTTACACTAAACTAACAAATAAAAATAAAAATTAAACTAGTTAAACTAATTCACTTATTCGTAGGGAATCACAATTGCATTTAGCACGTGCAACACGCCGTTAAAGCCCTCGGTATCCTGAGTGGACAAGTGTTGTCTCGTTAGGCTTTCTAGAAACACACCCACAAAGTTCTCTGGGTTGCCTTCCAGGAAGGGCTAAGTTTTACGTCTTCAGCCAGACGTGTTGATCCTATGCTAGCGTTACTACATTTGGGATCTTCTAACCTAATTAATTCCGAGACTAGCATATTATTGGTTGCCCACTATACGTATAACTTAAGTCTATGTCCGTTTACTTTAAATGGTGTACTACCTTTTAGGTCCTGAATTTCTACCGCACCATTTGGGTAGACTTCGGTTACGACGTAGGGACCTGTCCATTTACTTTTTAATTTACCCGGAAACAGTATAAGTCGTGCATTGAACAACCAAACTTTGTTTCCTTTGGTAAATATCTTATTTCTCAGCATTATGTCGTGAAAAGCCTTGGTCTTTTCTTTATAGATTTTAGCACTCTCATAGGCTTCTCTACGAATTTCCTCCATTTCTGTTAACTGGAACTTCCTATCAACACCGGCATCGTGGAGATTAAAGTTAATATTTTTTATTGTCCACATAGCTCGGTGTTCTAGTTCCATAAGGAGGTGACATAACTTACTGTATACAAACCGATATGGGGACATACCAATTGGTGTTTTAAATGTAGTCCGGTATGCCCATAGAACATCCTCCAGCTTAGTGACCAGTCCTTACGATCTGGTCTCACTGTTTTCTCTAGGATTCTCTTGATTTCTCTATCTGAAATCTTGAATTTTCCGCTAGTTTGCGGATGATACAGTGTGGCTATTCAATGAGTAACTCCATAATGTTTCAGGAGTTTTGTGAAATGTTGATTTTTGAAATGTGACTCTCCGTCACTAATTATTACCCTAGGGATACCGTGACGTGCAAAAATATTTCTCTTTACGAATTTGCATACCACCCGGTTATCATTGGTTCTCGTGGATTCTACTTCTACCCATTTGGAAACATAATCCACCACAACCAAGATATATTCATACCCAAACGACATAGGGAAGGGACCCGTAAAGTCGACCCCCAGACATAGAATATTTCAACAATTAGTATTGGGGTCATAGGTATTTCATCCCGTTTTGCGATGCCGCCTACTTGCTAGCATCTCGTGCATCCTTTGACAAACTCATATGCATCTTTAAAAAAAATGTGGGCCAGAAGAACCCACACTGCAATATTCGGTGGCCAGTTGTCTTGGCGCTGAAATGACCACCGCACACATATACATAACAATGTTTTAGAATGTCTTCGTGTTCTGAATCAGGGACACATCGTCTCATGATTTGATCTGCACCTATCTTGAACAGATCCGACTCATCCCATATGTATTGTTTTGCCTGAGCATATAAATATTTCCTTTGTTGGGAATTCCAGTGCGCTGGAAACTAGCCTGATACAAAATAGTTAACTAAATTTACGAATCCAGGGTATTCTGGAGATCAATAATAATTGTTCATCAGGGAAGGAGTCCCTAATGTGATCAGCTAAATCCAACGAGAGAATTCAAAGCCTAGATAGATGATCGGCAATGACATTCTTCGTTCCTTTATTGTCCCTAATTTCTAGTTTGAACTCATGTAATAGAAGAATCCACCGAATCAGTCGAGGTTTGACATCCTTCTTTGCTAATAAATGCCTTAGTGCACTGTGGTCTGAGTACACAATTACCTTTACACCCCAAATATATGATCTAATTTTATCTAGGGCAAACACTACGGCTAACAGTTCTTTTTTTCATAGTGCTGTAATTCATCTATGGCTCATTAAAGGTTTTACTTGCATTGTAAATGATCAGAGGCTTCTTTTCTACTCTCTGGCCAAGCAACAACACCTACCGCATAGTCACTTGCATCGCACATGATCTCAAAGGGTTGAGACCAATCTGGAGATTGCAGGATTGGTGCTTCAGCTAACTTCGCTTTAAGTTTTTCGAATGCTTGCTTGCGTGCTTTGTCAAAGTTAAATTCTACATCTTTTGCCAGGAGATTGCACAACGACCTAGAGATCGCCCTGGTATCTTTAATAAATCACTGATAAAAACCACCATGACCTAAGAAGGATCTCACTCCCTTGACATTGGTGGGGGTGGAAGCGATGATGTCAATTGAACTTTTGCCTTGTCCACTTCAATTCCTTTCTCGGACATAATATGTCCTAGGACCACCCCTTCTTTAACCATGAAGTGGCTCTTTTCCCAACGTAAAACTAAGTTGGTTTCAGTGCATCTCTTTAGAACTTTTTCTAAATGTCGAATATTTGTTGGGAAATATTCTAAGTATGTCAAGCTGTTAGTTAGATTTCTCAAACTGTTAGTAGATTTTCAAGTGTAATTACAAAGTTCAAGCTGTTAGTTGAAGTAAGTTCGAGCTGCTAGTTCAAAAGTTCAAGCTGCCGGTGTTCAAACTCAAGCTGCTCAACAGATAGTCTTCAAGCTGCTCAACAGCTCAATAAACAGAAAGTGCTGAAATTCAGGAAAAGATATATTCGAAGATTCAAGCATATCTACTATCAGAGAAATCAGAGTTTCTCAAGGAAACAAATCAGAAGGCATTATATACACATAGAATAGGTTTTCTATTGTAATGCTGCACGTACAAGTTTATTTTCAGTTGTAATTACTTTTCTAATTAAGTTTTCATAAGCCTCTAAGGTTGTAAAACCCTAAGAACAATCTGTGTTCTTCGTCTAATCAAACAGATTAGAGGTGATTGTAATCATTGAGTTTTAGCAATAGAAGTGATCTTTGATTATTGATTATGTTATTTGTTTTGAAAGTTTTTCATAAAACAGTTAAGTGTTATTCTGCAAACTTCTTAATTGGACTTTGATTCAGTATAAGGTTATTGGGTTTATATCTGATTGATTCAAACCAGTTAATCTTAGGTAATAATTTTGATCTTGACAAGTGGTATCAAAGCCACAGGTCTTTCTTTGTTTTCAAAGTCAGAAGCTTTCTTTTAAAAATATTTTTCTGCAATGGAATTTGATAACAGCAGCAATGGATCCGGGCAAGGACTAAAAGTGCCTATGCTCAAACCCACTGAGTTTGAGATGTTGAAACTCAGGATTCAACAACACATTCAATTTATTGACTATGCCATATGGGAAGCTGTTGAATTTCCTCCTGTAGTTGATCCCGAACTTGATGCTGAGGGCAAACCCATAAAAACTCCTCCAAAAACTGAACTTCAAAGAAAGGCTAGAATGAATGAGGTAAAAGCTCTTACACTTTTACAGATAGCCATTCCTAATGCTTATCAACATCAGTTTAAAAAGTTTTACACTGCTCATTCTCTTTGGATTGCCTTAGAGAAAAGATTTGTTGGCAATGCTAGCTCTAAGAGAAATCAAAAGGATCTTTTGAAACAGCAGTATGAAAACTTTTCTGGTGGCAAGAATGAAAACCTTACTCAAATCTTTGACAGGTTTAATAAACTGATAGGTGAGTTGGAGAGTGCCAAAGTCAGCTTGGATCAAGATGAAGTCAACAGAAAATTCCTTAGATCACTTGGTGATGAGTGGACAGTCTATGCTGCCCAATGGAGAACCAAAGACACTCTTGATGAAATAGAGTTGGATGACTTGTATAACAGTCTGAGTGTGTTTGAAACTGAGATTGAAACTAAAAAGAAATCCTTTTCTTATAATCATAACACTGCTCTACTGTCATCAGCATTAACTGATAAATCTAACTCTTGTGATTTCTTTTCAGGTGCTGATGGTAACTCTACTGACGTTCATTATGAAGCCTTTGTTGCTAAAGATGGACTGTTTGCTCTAAATGCTGAAGATTTAGTACAAATCCATCCAGATGATCTAGAAGAGATGGACTTGAAATGGCAGCATGCAATGCTGACTATGAGGGCTAAAAGGTTTCTGAAAAGAACTGGCAGATCCAACTTCCAAGCCAGACCAGAAGGCAAACCTGCATTTGATAAATCAAAAGTTGAATGCTTTAAATGCCACAAGATTGGACACTTTGCCAGAGAATGCAGATCTCAAGGTCAGCAGCCACGAAGACCACAGCAAACTACTCAAGTTTCATCATCACAAGCACTTGTCTCTCAAGAAGACAATGTGTTTGACTGGAGAGATCAGACAGATGAAGAGTTTCAAAATCAAGCTCTCTTGGCAGAAACATCAAATGTCACCTCCACTGAACTACCATCTGAGGTAAATGCTAAACTCTGCTCTCAAACATGCAAAAATATGGTTAAAAAGTACAGAGATCATAATGAGAGCATGTGCAAAACTCTAGCTAAGATGGAAGAAAGGAGATATGAGTACATGCAGGCCATAGAAGATCTTGAAAAACATATCAATGACTATAAGGATAATGAGATTCAAATGGGACATGATAGAACATATCATGAGTGGGAGAAAAAAGAGCTGAATAAGAAAATAGAGTCCCTAAATAAGAAATTAGATGAGGCTGAACAAAAGGTGTCAGAAGCTAACAAGAAAATAGAATGTGTCAATATAGATCTAGGAAACTTCAAATTGGCAAATCAAAAGCTAGAACACCTAATGGAAGTTCAATTTAAAGATAGGGTAAAATCTCAGCTCAATCCCAAAGAAGGTATAGGATACAGAGCCACTCCACCTCCATACAACAATAAATACATTCATCCCATGAGTGAAGTTGCTGATAGACTTGTTAATGAACCATTAGATGAGTCTATGACCACTGTAGATCCTATCCTTGAAAACAGTCCTGAATCTAAAGAAGACCTGATTCCAAATGAAGATTGTGAGTGCAAAGATGTTGAGAAAGAACACAAAACAATGAATGCACCTTTAGAAGCCCCTAACCCCAGTAAGAAAGGAAAAGAGAAGATGAGTGTATGCAATGTTGCTCCACATGTTTCTGTACCTTCTAACTGTAACAGTGCATCTTCTTCAAAAGATAATAAAAGTGGTAAGACTGTTCCAATTTGCACATGCCAAAAGCATGGTGTTCAAAAGTTTCCCAAACAACAGCAGGTAAGGGGAAATCAAAGGAACAAGAACCAGCTATGATCCAACAAAACTGGTACTCCAATCAAAACAGTTAAAAGATGTTTCCATTGTGGCAGGAAAAACCATTTGGCTAGACATTGTTTGTATAAACCTTGTGTTGCAAAACAGACTTTGTCTCAGAAACAGAAATTTATTCAAAACACAAAGAATTCTAATGCCAAACCTCCTGTTCCAACAGTTCCAAAGAAAACAGTTGATCACAGATTTTTAAAAGTCAACAAACGCCAGTCTACACACCAAAAACAAGTTTTGGCAAAGCCCAAATCCAGTTTTAAACAGATATGGTGTGTTAAAGGCAAAAACCCAGATCAAACTGTTGATGCAAATGTTGAAACTACTAGGCCTAAAGTTGGAACTGGTAGTGCAAAACCTCAAGCTGTCTGCACCAAAAACACAGTTCAAACTGTTAAGTCTACAACTGGAACTGGTAATGGATCATCTGAGACTGTTAATACAAAGGTTGGAAAGAACACCTGGATACCTCATGTCATAACTAAATATTCTTCACAGAATCCACCAGTGGATCTCACTTAGTATAAGAAGTCACAGACAGTTTTTAGTTATGTCAATCACTACAAGAAAAATGTTATTCAGCGACAATTTTAGCGACATGTATTTGCATGTCACAATTTAGTTACATCTATAGTGACAGTTTTTGTGATAAATAAGTCACCAATATCACTATGCGTGTCACTATTTTTAGCGACATCCATGTACAAGTCACTATGCACGTCGATTATTTTGTGACACACACACAAAAGTCTCTATACACGTCACTGATTTTGTGACATTGACATATAAGACACTATGTGTGTCGCTGAATTTGCGACATATGCGTATAGGTTACTAAGTGTGTTGCTAATTTTGTGACATCTAGATACAAAACACTATGTGTATCACTAATTTGTGACATTCATTTATAAGACACTATGTATGTCGCTGAATTTGCAACGTCTACATACAAGTCAATAAATGTGTCGCTGAAAATAATAATTAATTTAGTGTATTAAATATTAATTTTGGGCTTTTATAAGTGTGAATTAAAAATTGGGGCCTAAATATATATAGCCCAACCAATTTTAAAACAAAAATTGGGGTCTCCACCTACAACTGCAATTGTCCAAAGAAATTACATTCTTTATCATTCTCCTTTATCTCTACACTCTCTCCATCAGTCTATCGCTTGTTGCTTCCGCTGTACGTCTATATCATCGGCGGTTTTACATCTCTCGTGCGATTATTTAGTCTGTCGATCTCTTAACTCTCGATTAATCGATTATCTCTTAACTCTCGGCTGTACAGAAGTTCTATGCTCTCGATCCATCACGTCTCTCGATCGATAACGTCTCTGCTCGTTTTTGGATTCAAAGGTATGGCCTATTTAATCACGTCTCTCTGCTCGATTTTGGATAATTTAATCACGACTCTCTGATCGATTATTTTCAATTTTGGATTCACATGTATTTAATCACGTCCCTCTTTGCTCAAGCGCACATAAGTTTTTTTCTTATTTGTTCGAAGTTCTTACTCTTTCATGAGCATCTGCAACTGTTTGTTGCATCATTCGGACTAGATTTTATTAGTTTATGGATGAATTAAGGAATGTCTTTGATTTTTGCAAATCATGATTTGTTACTTTTTGTGGATTGCGCTGGAATTGCGTGGGTGGTAGAGGAATTGCATCAACCTTCTCCCCTCGTTCCAACACTCCGTGAGTTAATTCGATTACAAATTTTATTTGCCTGTTTCTGTCTTAATTTTGATATACGTCCATAATTGGTTCATGTGAGTTTTTGTTTTAATTTGGCCATATCTTGTTCATATCTGTTAAAGCCAGAAGGGGCTGCTTGACTATGATACACACATTATACCCTACACTTACATATTTTAAAATTCTGCTGCATTGTTTCAAAATTTTGTTGTGAGTTATGTGAATACACATTGTTTTGGGCTCCAAAAGTCATAAAGACATAATCATCTATTTGTTTTCTTTTGCTGTCATTTTTTTCGTGTTTTAGATTATGTCGCCTTTGTTATAGCATAACATCAGTCCTATACTTGATCATTAGGAAATACACACGCATTCGGTTAGGATGTTTTGCATTTATTTCAGTAGTAATTGCAAGTGTTGATTATTGTATCCTTTATAAAACCCAATATATGGGCTTCTTAGCGACTCAATTCTTTATTTGTTGTTATATTGGGATATTATGCATTTTGGTTTCATATAAACTTGTAAGAGTTGCTTATATATTTCTCCTTTAATAAGAAAAGAAATGAAGTAAGTGTTGACTTTTAGAATATGGTAGGAACTGGAGCCTGCTTTATCTTCATGGAGGCTAGTTGGATACATGAAACACAATTGTCATGCCTTCTTCCATATCTAGATGTCAAAACATGATATTTATCCTTTGGTTCTATTTTTTTTATTATGGCATGTTAGGGTATGAAAAACTAGCTTTTGGATGTCTTGTATTGTTTCTATTCTAGGTTTAATACTGCTTTTGTTTTTTTGGGTTTGCAATACAACTTAATAATTTATCAAGTTTTGAAAGAAAAAACAGAGGTTATTTCATAGGTCAGATTTCTTGAAGTCTGGATGCCTAGAATCAATGACTTTAGAAACTCCATATCCTTTTATAGGCTGTACGGTGGTAGTTTTTGGGTTATTGAAATAACATGTTGAAGTGGATAAATGTTACTATTATGAAGGTTTATTTTTATTATCCTCAGGTAAGGGATATATTACATCCAAACCTTTATAATTGAGTTGGTAACATGAAGAGCCTCTAAAACACGAAAACAGAAAACAGGGACAGCAAGTTGGTGTCTTTAGTTGATTTTACGAATACTTTCATATAGTGAGCATTTTAATTAGGAAGTGATTTTATGTCAAAATCAAGCTCATGTTAGCTTTACTCCAGAAACAAGGTAGGGAACAAATGAGATCGAATTTAATGACTAAAAGACATAAAGAAAATTCTGGACGGCAACATATAATATATACTTTCAATGATTTTTTTTTATATAATATATAATTTAGTCTTCTAACTTCTATATACTTATATAATTGTATACCTTTCTTATGTTAATAATTAGGATTGTAGTGGTACACATCTACATGTATAACATGCTTTTTATATGCCAACTAATCTTTACAAATTTGTTATCACATTATACTTACATAGTAGTATAAGCTTTCTGATCAGACACCCTTAATAATGAAAACACTCTTTTGATCAGGTGCTGCTGGGTTGTTTGGGTGCAGAGTGATGACCGAAACTAAGTCTGGGGTAGGGGGCCGAAACTAAGTCTGGACTCTTTTGATCGTCCCATCTCCCTACTGTGAACTTGATATGTATACACACACACACACACACACATATTGCTGCTAGTATTGTGTTTGAAGAGATGAGGAACCCCGAGACGTTAATATGGACAGAATAGACAGCAATACAGCAGGAAGCTTTAGTGTATGGGTTAACATAAAACGACACATAAACACATGTTCGTAATGTTTATTTTGACTTATGCTAGATTTATATAGCAGTTCTTATACTAGATTTAGTTTATAAATAGTGTTTTCAAGGGTTAGTTTTATACTAGATTTATATAGCGGTAAACTCATTAAAGATTTAAAACAAATTCACACATTTAGTGCAGCCCATGCATTGAAGAGTGACTTATGTGGTCATGGTATAGTCTTAGAGATCTAAATTAAGCGCTTATACATGATTATCCTCACCTAAACCAGAACCAAGTCAATACAATTTTGCATTCATCATCTCTGCTTCCATATAATGGCAGCTAACTTGTACATGAAAGTTTTTATAATTTGTCAGTTAGTTTTCGAATCGAAATTATAACTCAGTTTCGGTGTGGTTTAGGTGGCATAATACAATTTTGTCAATAGTGGATCCTATAAATTTATATATATCTTGTTTTCAATGCTAGGAACGATACAACGAGAAATATGGTACAGAGGACCTAGCTCGATGCTTAATCCGGGAACGTGGACAACTCAAATGCCAGAAAGCGATGTAATTAATATTATCCATATCCAATTCTATTGCTGAATTTGTTTAGCTATCATGACCAAAAACTGGATAATTAATGGCAGGTGCATGTTAGGTGTTGATTGTACTTAGAAATTAATATAGCCAAAAGTCCCAAACTAGATAATTAATGTTTAACTGGATAAACATTTGCATCGGCATGTGCTGGCCCCATAATGTCTCTTGCCTTTTGGATTTAAGTTTATAGTTTTTTAGATTAAGTTATTCAAATAAGGAATTAGTTAGTTTCTTTCATGCAGGTTGTTTTTTTTTTGTCATTTGCAGAGGTTTCTACAATTATTGTTCCACTCTAATATGAAAGTTAACAATATTAAGTACAGATCCTGTATTTTTGGAACGTTTTATTTATCTATTTTGGGATGATTAAATGCTAAAAATTCTTTGTTTCATTTGATTGTTAATGCAATTACAGGTGAGATTTCTGCTCCTCATCGTTGTTTCTGCTCTCCTTCGCTCATGATGTTGGTTCTCTTCTAATGGTCTCAATCTCTCAGGTACATTTGGTGTTTATTTTGGATTAAAAATCTTATATTTTAAGTTCGATATATACAATCATGATTTAAGCCTTTATATGAAAACTGAAGATATGATTCTGAAGCTGTTTATATGAAACTCTGGACATGAATTAAAAAGCTTTTTACTTTAAAACACACATTCTGCACACCCACACAGGCATTTAACTTCATGTTTGAGGTGCAGTTCCTGTTGATTTTCTTTATGTTTTCCAGACACACCACACGCATGACTCTACCACAAGCATAGAGCACACACATAATGTGTATACCATTAATGATCAATTTTTAAGTTAATTGGTGTCCTAACTCCCACTAACAACTGCTGCGTTTTTTGTCCATCTTTAAGTCATAGCAGCGGGAGGAAGAACAGTATACGAGAGATGCAAAGGGCCACTGAAAGGATTGATGAGTTGGAGGAAAAGCTACGACGCACGAAAACAAGAAGAACAATAAAAGAGAGATGCAAAGGGCCAATGAAAGACTTCTAGACGTACTTTAGTATCGGCTAAGAAGAGCATACATAGTTTAGTTAATATAAAACAGTTTTGTTGTTTTGAGTACAAATATTTAGCTTTTTAGTGAAAAAATAATTGTTAATAATATAGTTTGATGGAATAAATAAACAATAGATTTATCTCGATTTTTGTTTTTGATAAAATATAATTGTTAGTATTATATTTATGATAATTTGATAGAAAATAACAACAATAATAGCAACAGCGACATCATTTAAAGACAGTGACTCAAATAGTGACACAAATAGTGACATAAACCAAGTATAACGACAAATATAGTAACATGAGTAGTGACATCACTCAAGAATAGCGACATATATTGCAACATTGATCAAGAATAGCGATGCAAACAATAACATAATTAGCGACATCATTTAATAATAGTGACACACATAATGACATACACCAACTCAATTAGCGACATCATATAAAAATAGCAACATAAATAGTGATGCAACTAGCAACAACATTCAATAATAGCGACAGAGATAACAACGTAACTAGCAACATTATTCAAGAACAGTGACACAAACAGTAATGTCATTAGCAACAACCGTCATTAACAGTGACACATATAGCTACTTAAGTAGCGACATCATTGAAGAATAGTGACATAAACAATAACTAAAGTAGCGACGTCATTCAAAAATAGCGACACAAATTGTGATTCAACTAGTAACAACATTCGATAGTAGTGACACAGATTACAACACAACTTGTGACATAATCTAAGAACAGCGACACAAACAATGACATAACTCTAGATAGTGACACTTTTACCAGAAGTCGCTAAAGGTGTCAAAAATTTTAGCGACATGCCTTTTTTTGTCACTAAAATCTGCGACGCATTTATAGCGACACCTCTTTTGACGTCACTAAAGATGTCACCGACATAAAAAACGTCGCTAAAAATGTCGCTGAATCTGTCGCTAAACACCATTTTTTTTGTAGTGAATGCACAAGGACAACCCAAAACCAATTTGGTTTGGGTTTACTCCACTACTAACTAAGCTTTTATTTGTGCAGGGCACCCAAAGGTCACAAAACAAAACAAGATGGCATTTGGACAGTGGATGCTCTAGGCACATGACAGGCAATTCTGATTGCTTGTCAAATTTCAAAGGCTTTGAAGGAGGGTTTGTTGCATTTGGAGGAAATTCCAAGGGAGGTAAGGTCACAGGTAAAGGTACTGTCAAAAGCAGGCAATATGTTTTTCAATGATGTTTTGTATGTTGAACAGCTGAAGTACAATCTATTAAGTGTGTCTCAAATCTGTGATAAACAAAATATTGTTGTATTCACAGATTCTGAGTGCATTGTTCTTTCAAAAGATTTTAAAATTCCTGAAAATCTTGTTTTACTTAGAACACCAAGAAAGGACAATGTATACTGTTTGGACACAAATCTTTTATCCAAAACAAGTACTTTAAGCTGTTTGATATCCAAAGCATCATCCAATGAGTCTGCTCTTTGGCACAGAAGGATGTGTCACATGAACTTCAAGTCTATGAATGTTTTAGTCAAAAAGAATTTGGTAAGAGGTTTACCACAAAAGGAGTTCATGTGTGATGATCATTGTGTAGCATGCCTCAAAGGCAAGCAACACAAAACTTCTCATAAGGCGAAAGAACAAAATTCAATCTCATCTGCTCTTCACCTTATTCATATGGATCTCTTTGGTCCAACATCTGTTTTGAGTTTGAATAAAAGAGCTTACTGTTTAGTCATTGTTGATGATTTCACCAGATTCACATGGGTATACTTTCTTAGGTCTAAAGATGAAACTGCTGAGCTAGTTAAATCATTTATTCTTAAGATAGAAAACCAATCCAATTTAAAAGTTAAGGTGATAAGATCAGACAATGGAACTGAGTTTAAAAATCATATCCTAAACAGTTTCTGTGAGTCTAAAGGCATTGCTAGGCAATACAGTGCACCAAGAACACCACAACAAAATGGTGTAGCTGAAAGAAAGAACAGAACTTTAATTGAGGCTGCTAGAACCATGCTAGCTGATTCCAAACTGCCAATGACCTTTTGGGCAGAAACAGTCAATACAGCTTGCTATGTTCTAAATAGGGTTCAAGTTGTTCAATCACAAGGGAAAACTCCATATGAGTTATTCCATCATAGAGTTCCCTTAATAGCTTTTCTAAAGTCCTTTTGGATGTTCATGCACTATTCTTCACACTAAGACCCATTTAGGAAAGTTTGAAAGTAAGGCTGAAGAAGGTTTCTTTGTAGGATACTCCACTCAAAGCAAAGCCTATAGGGTATATAACAGTGTGTCTAAAACCATTGAAGAAAGTGCCAATGTTGCATTTAATGAAAACACTGCAAATGTCAAAGGCACTGGTCCTGATTGGTTGTTTGATTTTGATTCACTAACTAATTCTCTGAGCTTTGTTGAGTATACTGCAGAAACTGATGAAAACAGGGTTGAAGCTGTCAAAACACATTCTCATGCTGGTAGCACAAATGTTCAAGCTGTTGGCACAAAGTTTCAGACTGTTGAAGATTCTGCTCAATGGGATGAGTATACTATTCTACCACTTCTCTCTTGTGACCCACCAGGGGTACTGGATGCCCAACATGATTCAAATGTAAATTATGAAGTGCCAATCCCAAGTCCTGAAGGAACAGCTCCATCACAAAGGGAAACAGTCCCAGATTCTAGTCAAGCTGTTCCTGAAGCTGAACCATCAAGTGGTCCTGAAGGAGATGATACAAATCTAGGAACTTCCTTTTAGACAGACAGAGAGCCAACACTCAGAGTTCACAAGTATCACCCTCTCAATCAGATAATGGGTGATCCACGCACTCCTGTGCAGACAAGGACAATGGTTCATAAGGAGTCTACTGATGCTGAATCATCAGTTCCTGAATTCAGTCTAGCTGCCTTTGAACATGCATGTTTCATGTCACAATTAGAACCTAAGAAGGCATCTGAGGCTTTGAAAGATCCATCTTGGATTGAAGCAATGCAGGAAGAACTTCTGCAATTTAAGATTCAGAATGTATGGACTCTAGTTGATCTTCCTAAAGGAAAGAGAACAATTGGTACAAGATGGGTGTTTAGAAACAAGAAGGATGAGAGAGGGATAGTCATAAAAAACAAAGCAAGATTGGTAGCACAGGGATACACTCAAGAAGAAGGAATCAATTATGATGATGTCTTTGCCCCAGTATCAAGAATAGAAGCCATCAGACTGTTCCTAGCTTATGGAAGCTTCAAAGGGTTTAAAGTGTATCAAATGGATGTGAAGTCTGCTTTCTCGTATGGCACAATTGAAGAAGAGGTCTATGTGTGTCAACCTCCTGGATTTGAGGACTACAAGTATCCAGACAGAGTCTACAAATTAGACAAAGCCCTCTATGGACTCCATCAAGCCCCTAGAGCATGGTATGACACTCTGTCATCATACCTTCTACAGAATGGATTCAAGAGAGGTACTCTGGACAAAACATTGTTCACAAAGTCTATCAAATCTGAGATTCTGCTTGTTCAAATCTATGTTGATGATATTATCTTTGGGTCTACTAATGACAGTCTGTGCAAAAAATTTGAGGCATTGATGCACAAAAAGTTTCAAATGAGTTCAATGGGAGAACTCACCTTCTTTCTAGAATTGCAAGTCAAGCAGAAGCCCACAGGACTTTTTATAAGTCAATCAAAGTATGTTAAAGACATACTGGAAAAGTTTGGTTACAAAGATACCAAAGTTGCTAGTACTCCAATGGACACTCACAAGCAGCTTGATGCAGACAAAGATGGAGTAGATGTGGACATTCATCTATACAGATTCTTGATAGGTTCACTTATGTATCTCACATCTTCTAGACCTGATATAATGTTTGCTGTTTGTGTGTGTGCCAGGTTTCAATGTGCTCCAAAGGACTCACACCTATTTGCTGTTAAGAGAATCTTTAGATATCTCAAAGGCCAACCACATTCGGGCCTCTGGTATCCTAAAGACTCTCCTCTTGAACTAACAGCCTATACTGACAGTGAGTATGGAGGGTGCAACATTGACAGAAAGTCCACAACTGGTGGATGTCAATATTTAGGAGCAAGACTAGTCTCTTGGCAGTGCAAAAAGCAAACAACTGTTTCCACCTCATCCACTGAAGCTGAATATGTAGCAGCTGCAAGCTGCTGTTCCCAAGTGACGTGGATTCAGAATCAACTGAGAGACTATGGTATGAATTTCCTATCCGCTCCTATTTACATTGACAACTCAAGTGCAATAAGCATTGTACAAAATCCAGTGAAATTTCCCAAAACCAAGCATATAGACATCAGATTTCATTTTATAAGGGATTGTAATGAAAAGAAATTAATCCAAGTTACCAAAATTCATACTGATGATCAGTTAGCTGATCTATTTACAAAACCGTTTGATGTAGGAAGATTCACCTTCCTAGTGTCAAATATTGGCATGGTTAATATGGATTAATTTGTTTTTCATCAGTCTCTTTTAATTTATGAAAAATATGTTTATTTCATATGCTTGTTTAAGGGGGAGACACTGTTTCATTAGAATATGCTTCTTTTCAACTAACATCTTGAGTCTTTTCTCAAGCTGCTAGTTCATTTTACTCGGACTGTTAGTTGTTTCACTTGATCTGTCAAAGGGTGCAGGGTAATTTGGTAACTTCCTATAAGTATGTGCGCGGGATTAGATATTTTCGAAACCCCCAAACCTTTAAAGGTCCCAGTTTCGTTCAATTGTAACTACCAGTTGCAAAATATCTTCCACGACCTTTCTTTTCTCTCTGAACGATTCACACACACTTCTCTGAAACCCTAACTCCCCGATTGATCGTCAATGGAGTTTGTCAAAGAACATAACTGTCTTCCCTATTCTCTCAAACACACTGACCTTCAACCATTCCATGACATGATGGACTTCCTTCGAAGTTCCTATATCCATCATGCCCTCACAATCAATCCCACCATCTACATATCCCATATAGAACAGTTTTGGAAACATGCCTCTGTCCAAACCATCAACGGAGTCACTTCTTTGACTTCCAAAATTGATGGCAACATTGTCACCATCACTGAGGACATCATCCGCCAACACTTGCATCTTCAAGATGCCACAGGTATTTCTGATCTATCCCTTACTGCCTTACATGAAGGCCTTTTTGCTATAGGGTATAGGGGCCCTACTGATTCTTATACTTTCTTTAAAACTCATTTTGCCCCTAAGTGGAAATATCTTGTACATATTATCCAACAATGCATAAGCCCTAAAAGAACTGGTTGGTCAGAATTTTCTTCTAATATAGCCACTGCCTTAGTGTGTTTATCTACGGGCCAACAGTTCAATTTTTCAAATACGATTTTTCAGTGTATGATAAGGCATCATGCCTTAAAGAATGGGAAATTTTTGATGTGTCCTCGATTTTTGGCTGAAATAATTGCAAGAACTTGCAATAATTTCAATGTACATAAAAGGATTCATGTTTCCCACAGGCACTCTTTACCTTCAATAAAACGTCTTTTAAAATCTAGTGCCAATTTTTTTAGTATAGATGTCCCATTGCCCTCTGCAATGTTGGACATCAATCCACTAAACAGAGGAGAGGGTCCTGAGCAGGCTCAGCCTTCCATCACTGCTTCACCCCCAGGACACCAACCCACTCCTCCTGATACAAATACTCCCTCTGCTCCTTCTATCAATCCCACATCCCCACTTATACTATACAAAAGAAAATGGGTTTCAGGAGCTCCTTCCTCCTCAGCCCATATACAAGAGCCAAATATCCCTGTGCAGGAGGACAATCTGCACAGAATATCCAAAGGGCACCCACTGAGGACACTCCTATCCTCAATTTGGAGGTGGCCATCCCAACAGAGGATGTCCATATGGGTTCTGTGGCTGACACTACTAATGTCTCTGCACAAGAGGCACAGGACAGTGTCAACATCAATAAGACCACACCCATGGCAACAGAGGGAGTGCAAGCACCTTCTGGAAGTCCCCAGTACCAAGAACAGAGGGGCCCAGATGTTTCTACTTCTGGGATTCCTGCCAGTGATAGATCACAAGCACCACACTCATTTGCTGATCTTGAGGCTAGTCTGCGACTTATGATATTGACGGATCCTCAGCTGAAACCTGTTGTGGCAGTATTGGAATATTATCAGTCCATTATTGCTGCATTGGGGGCACAAATCCAAGCACTTCAACAGACCGTAGCAGCTCAGAATCAAAGAATGGATTATTTTCATCAGGGGTTCACTCTCTGTGGGAATAAGATAATTCAGCTTGAGAAGATGATTCGAACCCTAATGGCAAAGGTTGTAGGTCCTCCTGGCCAAACCAATGCATCCAAAAAGGGGGAGAATCAGGAGATCCCTAGTTCAGTCCAAACAGCTTCAGCTCCTGCTCAAACAGTCCCAGATTCTAGGCTAACAGTCCCAACAGCTACTCAAGCTGTTAGCCTAGAAACTCAAGCTGCTCCTATAAGAACAACTGGAGTTGTTATCCGAGAAGGTGTTCCAGCTCCTGTCAGTACAGTCCAAGCTACATCTTCTGCAACCAAAGATAAGGCCAAGGGCATACTCATAGAATCTCCAAAGCATAAATTTTCATCAAAAGAAGCCCAAGTTGCTCATGATGCTGAATTTGCCAGAAAACTAGCAGAGGAACAGGATGATCTTTTGGACCAGCAAACCCATGCTCAAATGCAAGATGATGAAACCTTAGGTGATTACTTTAGAGGGTTTGTGGTCAAACAGAATGAGAAGAAAAGGAAAATGTCAACAGAGCATTCAAAGGCAGAGCACAGAAAGTTTTTGATAAATTTCGCCTTTGCAGTTGGGATTCCAAAGAAACTGGCTCAGTCATGGAGCACAAAAAGGCTGCAGGAAATTCATGACAAAGAAATGGAAAAACGAAAGATAGCCAAAGTCTCCCATCAAGTCCAAAGCCAACAAGAACCAGTTCAAGCTGGTGTCAGTGATCCTCCTCTTCCTGTTCAAGCTGTTGCTACTAATTCTCAATCAGAAGCAATTTCACAAGCAAAGCTTGATCAGGTGAAAAAGGTGTTGTTTGACCATCAACTTCAAAAGGTGATGGAGATTGAAAGGACCCTCGACCAGCATGACTTCTCAAAACCTCCCATTACATACTGGTATGATAAGTCAATGGATGACATTGATTTAAAATATCAAGGGATGACCAGGGATGAACTTACTAGAATGCACCATTTTGGATTTGTGGGTCAAGTTAGATCTTCACTACCCCAGGTCAAGCAGGCTATAAAGGATTTGAAGAGCATTTTTAATCTAGAGTCCATCAGAAAAGATATAGAAGATGCCAAGGATATGAAGATTGTAAATGTGGATCTGTATGTGAAATCAAAGACATACAGACTCAAATTTACAAATGGATCCAGCATGTTCTTCAATTTTGAATTCTTTGATCTTCCAAGAGCATGACTACCGCAAATGAGCTCAGTGAAGATATACTGTGATAGAGAAGAATTGAAAAGAGAATTTTTGAAGGCAGTTAATTAGAAACTTTCACAATTGTAAGTTTTTGATTACCTTAGTTTGTAGATAACAGTTTTACTTTGTTTTATTTCCTTATTTGTATAGAAACTTAAAGTCTTGTGTAAAGAATTTAAGTTAGGGGGAGATTGTTGGGAAATATTCTAAGTATGTCAAGCTGTTCGTTAGATTTCTCAAACTGTTAGTAGATTTTCTGTGTAATTACAAAGTTCAAGCTATTAGTTGAAGAAGTTCGAGCTGCTAGTTCAAAAGTTCAAGCTGCTAGTTCAAAAGTTCAAGCTGCCAGTGTTCAAACTCAAGCTGCTCAATAGATAGTCTTCAAGCTGCTCAACAGCTCAATAAACAGGAAGTGCTGAAATTCAGGAAAAGATATATTCGAAGATTCAAGCATATCTACTATCAGAGAAATCAGAGTTTCTCAAGGAAACAAATCAGAAGGCATTATATATACATAGAATAGGTTTTCTATTGTAATGCTGCACGTACAAGTTTATTTTCAGTAGTAATTGCTTTTCTGATTAAGTTTTCATAAGCCTCTAAGGTTGTAAAACCCTAAGAACAATATGTGTTCGTCGTCTAATCAAACAGATTAGAGGTGAATGTAATCATTGAGTTTTAGCAATATAAGTGATCTTTGATTATTGATTATGTTATTTGTTTTGAAAGTTTTTCTTAAAACAGTTAAGTGTTATTCCGCAAACTTCTTAATTAGACTTTGATTCAGTATAAGGTTATTGGTTTTATACTCTGATTGATTCAAACCAGTTAATCTTAGGTAATAATTTTGATCTTGACAATATTGAGATGTCATCCAAGAATATCTCAAGAGAACCATCCACCATATCTGAAAAGATGACCATCATACATTGCTGGAATGTGGCGGATGCATTACATGGCCAAACGGCATCGTTCGGTACAGAAAGGTGCCATACGGGCATGTAAATGTGGCTTTCTCTAGATCCTCTGGATGGATTGGAATCTGATTATATCCGGAGTAGCCATCTAGGAAACAATAGAATTTTTGGTGTTAGTGTTAATTAATTGTAATCAAGTCTGTGGGTTTAATTGTATTTATTTAATAGTTCATAGGTTATTTATGTTTGGGCTTTAATAGTTTAACTCACAGGCTTAGGCCTATTTAGGTTTATTATTTAAAGGTTATTTGGGGTTTATAGAAAAACATACAAGCAAATAATTCAAGGTGTTGGAGTGTGTGTAGCCGTTTCATAGAAAGAAACATTTGTTCTTCGAGTTCTTCGTTCAAGGTTTATAATACTCGGCTTTTATTATTATTCTCGTTCATAATCATTTATATTATTATTGTTTATTGCGTGTTTTCTTAATTGATTCGGGACCTACGATTGGTATCAGAGCTAACAGGTTGGTTTTGATTGATTTATTGGTAAACTTAAATCGGCTCATACGAATTAAGGTTCTGACCTTCACCAAAACTTTATTCTTGTCTTTCAATCATGTGTGTTTCTTCGATTCTTGTGTCTTTGATTTAATTAGATTCTGTTTTAAAATATCGAGTCTGGATTAAAGATTCTCAAATATTAGTACCGTTTTTTTTAAATTGACGATATTCGTCAAGCAAGGCTAGTATGTTTGTTTTTGGAATTGACTGTTTGTTTGAAGATAGTCAAACAATTGATATTACACTACAAGGAAAGTGAATTTTAGTGACAGACTGCAACTGTCACTAAAACTTAATTGTCACTATAGGGGTTCATCACTTTCACCTACACATAAAAAAAGTGTGGGTAAAAGTGCAGTGGCTATAATCCTATAATGACTAAAAATAAGTATGGGTATAGAGTACATGCTTTTGTGACAGCCATATAAGTGTAGCTATATAAATGATTTTGTGACACTTTAAATTTCAGTCACTATTAACCTTAATTTATTGATTTAGAGCTTGATGGGTTTCTAGTTACTATTTAGTGACACATATATCTGTCACTAATATAAATATTTTTACAATTCATATTTTTGTACTATATTTTTTGTATTTCATTTCTATTTTTCTTAATTACATGACAATTAAATTCTCATAATTAGAATAAAAGATAACGCTATTATTTCAAACAAAAAAAAATATTTTAATAGATGTTAAAAGGTTCATAATACTCATTCATTTGTATGGCATCCAACGGTAACTAAACTTTATGCCATTACAAGTAAAATCTGAAACTTTAATATGTCAATATAAAAAATCTGAAATGTCAATATGCCACTCTATCTTGATCTGAATATTAGACTCTATCATCAATTTTTCATTCTCCAATCCATCTTCAATTCTTCATTACGAAGTGCATCAACTATTTTCTGTAAAAAAATTTACAACATTAAAAAAAACTATTTTCAAAAGATATATAAACATTTTTTTTAAAAAGAAAAAAAAACACGATTACCTAGATCATGGACACCGACTTGCCCCAGTAGACCTTGGAATTCCATGAGAAGCACGATTACGAACACTAGATGCGTCATCAGCCTAATATAACTTGAAATATTATAGTTAAACTATAACGAAAATCTAGCAATCAAAAATTACATGACAAGAAAACCTACAATTACATGCATGCTAAGACCAGCAATGACAGCAGGCAAAGTAACATCAGGCATTCGTTCATTTATTCTAGCTTCCTGCAAACATTGAGATCGTTTGTTCTTTGTAACAGAAATCTTTCTTCCTATGCAACGAATTCTGCCTTTGTTTTCAGGTCCTTTTACTTTTGACAAATCATCATTTGTCCAATCCCCTAGCGTACTGCTGCTAGAAGAATCCACAACACTCTTTAATTTATTCTATAGGTCATAAGAATGTTTATCAACCATTATATATGTAAAACTAATACAATGAGAAATTAAATAAACCAACTACAACTAATCTCATACCACAACTTCAACGACTTCTGCATTTATGATGCTCCCATCTTTACCCGTACGACTTAAACAATATATAGCTCCCCTTGATGGTCGAACACCGTCATTTTTTTTTGTCTGTTATAAGAATTATACTTTTAGTAAATTCATAATAACATAATAGACATTATATTTTTCTTCCAAAAGATACATATACAAAAATAACACATGACCTCTTCGTTGGTCAAACGAGCAAATGACTTGGTCATGTAACATGAGGGTCTTTTGAGCATAGACGATTTTGCTTCTTTTAATCTGTTTCCACCTAAAAAATAATTACAAAATCACCATCATGTAACAAACATAACCCAATTTGACATTCACCATGACTTCTAAGAAATTAGAAATAATTATTCTTATCAAATCCACTAGTGATTATTATAAAGTTTAGACCAAAACTATACCATCAACTAACAACATTTTCTTTGAGTAAACCAACTAGTCACCAGTAGCAAGAGGACAAACCTGCTTTCTTTGAGTAAACCAACTAGTCACAAGTGCTTTGAATTGATCTTTATTCACTCTATCATCCGTTTGTGATGCGACAATTTCATCAATGGTCATACTTGGATCATATGAACTCTTTTTAAGTTCATATTTCCAAGCTTTCCACTTACTTGCCATGTCACACATTACCCATTTCTTTATCTCTTCCCTTTCAGCTGGGATAAAATGAAATTTTTGCTACGAACGAGTTTTAACAATTGATAATATACACATTACACATACTAACAATTAATAAGTCTAACACAATTTGCATTGACAAGTCTAACACAATTTACCTTTACGATGCTCCATAGATCATCTTTTTTATCTTGAGGAACCAACCTCCATTCCGAGTAATCAATCCTAATATGTTGTGGCATCCTCATTAGCGTCCCAAGAAAGCGAGTTAATTCATTTCCTTCATAACCAATTGGTTGCCAAGTCTCATCAAACGTGACTTGAATCCGCTCATTAGATTCTAAATTCCATGTATTTTTCTTTTTTGTATGACCCCGAACTTTTTTGGGTACACCTGCATTAAGCAAAAAAAACATTAGAATCCTTAATTATATGTAATTTTCTTTTCTTTGAAAGCCAAAATAATGAGTAACCCTGCTAACAATTAATTTCTTTGCAAACTAGTAATCTTAAAAGCTTGAGTAACCCTGCTAACAATTAATTGATTGTCATGGTCAAGATTGATCATAAAACCATTAAGTGCACCATCTTATTTATATATGTATTTCATGGCAATTTTGTTATTTGGCAGCTTACCTACATCCTAAAGATCTTTAATCCATTACTAGCCAAAATTTGACATGTTTTCACACATTTGCCTTAGGGTGTTTGAACATTGGATTGGATAGGCAGCAAATCTGATGACTGTGATCTGTGATCACAATAATCAATTATGTAGTGTTTGTCAAATATGATTTTTTCAGACCAAAAATAAACAGATTTCAAGAAATATCTAAGAAGCAGTAGCAAAAAACTGATTTTTAGTGTAAATGTAAAAGTGCTTAACTAGTCACAACTTTGATGATGAAAAACAGATTTCGGTTACCTGATGCTGATTCACAAACATTAAAAATTCACATCCAAACACCCCTTTTTTTTAAATAGAATTTTTATTAAACAGACTGATCAAATTACTGTTTTTTTTTCTTGAAAAGGTGAACAGGGCATAGCAGCCCAACAAAGCAACAAGTAATTAATAACCTGCTATTTGGCAAAGAATAAAACCACAATCTTCTATATTCATAAAGAATCTAATTCTGCACAAGAACCAGATCCTAAGTGCAAGGATTGCTACAAATTTAATGCATACATGTGACAGTAGCTCAAGTTAGAACTCAAGAGAGTTTTCTCACCTTGAGAAAACAAAAATATAGAATAAGTATCATAATGGATAGCAGTATCCGAGACTAGAGCGTTTTGTACTGCTACTGCTTTGTTACACATTTAATGCATACATGTGACAGTAGCCCATAATTAAACACATATATAATTCATGCAAATCAATCAAAATTTACATGTCAAGGTCACATATATATAATTAAACACTATACTGCACAACTATGGCCTGTTAATGTTAGATTTAAGCATCATATATCCAAATTTGAAGTAGTTCACTAGTGTAAATATATCAAATATTCAAATTACCTTGTTCAACTGATTGACTAGCGGATTGGTTTGTTCGGGAGGATTCTCCGAACTCACTATTTTGTTGTGATTCTTCTTGATCCGCTTCATTGATGGTAACAATATGCAATCTTTTAGGCATTTATCTGTAGAAAAAATATTAGAACTAGACACATAAAATAATATTAGACAATAAACTTATATGGAAACAGAGCACTTTAATTTTTTGTATATAGTAATCATCATATATGAGTTATTAACGTAGGTTTAATCTTCATCGTCTTCCACTTCTTCCACTTCTATAGCGGGTGTAACAGATGTTTCATCATCACTCTCGACACCATTCCTATCCAGGTTTGGTACATCAAATGTGTGTGGAATTGAATACAGAGTATTTTGATCACCATTGCATCCTATGTTAAAAGCATCCCAAACTTTTACATGTCTTACGACAAACCACCCTTCGGACTTCTGATCTTGAGCATAGAAAACCTTGTCAACTTGTGATGCGAAAACAAAAGGGTCATCAAGTAAATTAGCACCTGTATGTGTCACATATGACCAGTTCACAAGTGTAAGGCCAAATTTGTCTCGCTTATAGCCTCGATTGATGTCAACCCAATTACATTTGAATAGAACGACTCGTATTTTACCAGAATAGTTTAATTCAATAATGTCCTTCAATGATCCATTGTAGTTCACCAATCCTTGATCAAAACTTGAGTCCATCACAGTTACCACAACTCCGCTATTCTGTGTCTTCAACAAACTTTCATGATTTTGAATGTGAAAACGTAACCTTTAACAAGGTAACCATAATATTGTCTCACAAAATTATTTGGACCATGAGCACACTTAATTTCTTGTGTCACTCTTGGATCCGTTTGCTCTTCTAAACGTTCAACCTATAAAAAAGAATCTCAGGTCTAAAGCAAAGCTTAATTTATGTGGTGGAGCATATATAAAAGTTAAACTTACACGTTTTTGAAACCATTCACTAAATTTCTCGCAATGAATCTTTTCAAGCTCAAACATAGATAGGCGACGTGAACGGCTTTGCCCCTTGATGAGACTTTTATGTTCCCTTTAAATATGAAATGATTTGATGTAAGATAGTTCCCTTAATAAGTATAATACATAAATGATTAAAACCAAAACTATCTTACTCTCGAAATGAGTTGATTGATTCAACAATAAACAACACATAACGATGTGCTTGTTTGAGTGAATGTTCAACAATCTCATATTGGGAAACTCTCTTTCTTTTATGAGATGAAAAATGTGAACCAACGCGTTGCCTTAGTGGTCGTCCCGGGCAAAGTAAGTTAGATGCCTCAATATCATTTTGATCATCGTTATCATCGTTTCTTATTGGTCTCGTGAATAAGGTTTCTACTCCACAAAGATAGCGGGAGCAAAAAGTCAAGCTTTCACAAGTCAAGTAACCCTCGGCTATTGAACCTTCCGGTTGGGCTCTATTGTTGACATATGACTTGAGCGTTAATAGGTCCCTGTAATTATTGTTGGGTATTTAAAACTTATTGATAATTTACATGAAATTAAAAAGGAAATAGAATTATGTAAATTCAAAAAGTATACCTTTCAACAGGATACATCCACCTAAAAGTCACAGGGCCTCCAAGTCTTACCTCTCTAACAAGATGAATCACTAGATGAACCATGATAGTAAAGAATGAAGGGGGGATATTTTCTCAAGTTTGCATATTGTAACGACAACACGAGATTCAAGAAACTGAAGATCATCTTCAGTTAAATCTTTAAGACAAATTCTCCTAAAGAAATCGCATAGCTCAATTACAACTGTGCTAACGTGGTCAGGCAGAATTCCACGTAATACGATAGGCAAATATTCTTGCATCAACATGTGACAATCATAACTTTTCATCCCAACCAATTTCCTTTCATTCAACTTCACACAACGTGATATGTTTGACGAATATTCATCAAGAGGCTTAATTGACTTAAGGGCTTGCAAAAAGTCATCCGTTTCAGCTCGGGTCATTTCATAACATGCTTTTGGTTTGTATAAATTATTGCTTCGAGGATGTTTTTCCGGATGCAATTCCTTTCGTATACCCATTTTTTGCAAGTCCAATCGGGCTTTCATAATGTCTTTTGACTTCCCCTCTTGCCCCAACAAAGTTCCGACAATGTTGTCGCACACATTTTTTTCAATGTGCATCACATCGAGATTGTGACATAATATCAAAATTTTCCAATATGGTAACCTGAAGAAAATGCTTTTCTTTTTCGAAGGACCACTGTCACCGTTATCAACAAGGAAATCAATGTCTTGTAATTGATTGAGCACAGCATCTCCAGAAGGTGGTACAGGAGCATCTCTTTAATCTTCCTCACCGTCAAAAGATCTAGTGTCATTACGCCAACAATGATCAAATTGAAGCCATCGTCGATGACCCATATAACACCATTTTCTTCCGTTATCCAGCCATTTTGATGATTTATCAAACCCACATAAAGGACATGCATATTCTCCCTTGGTGCTCCATCCAGAAAGGTTGGCATATCCAGGAAGTTCTTATTTGTTACAGCATCAAAAGTTTCAATACCAACATCCCACAACTCCTTCAATTCTTTTATGAGAGGTTGCATGTACACATCAATCTTATTCCCAGGACCCTTAGGACCCGGAATAACCAATGACAAAATGAAGTTAGATTGCTTCATAACATACCATGGAGGCAAGTTATACGGAATGACAAAAACGGGCCAAATGCTAGCTCACGTTCATTGTCCTAAATGGATTGAAGCCATCACTTGCTAGAGGCAAGCGAACATTTCGAGGGTCGCTTACAAATTCACGATACTTCTCATCAAAGTCCTTCCATGCTAAGGCGTCAGCTTGATGTCGTAGTTTTCCATCTTTCTTTCGTTCTAAATGATGCCAAGTCATGAGACTAGCTGTCTTTGAAGACATGAACAATCTTTGAACTCTAGGTTTCCAAGGAAACCATCGTAAAATGTTTGCTGCCTTCTTCCTTTATGGATCCACATACTCATCTACATTAGATGTAGCCAATTTCCATCTAGAAGCACCACATGTAGAACATACTTGTTCTTTCTCATTACCCTCCCAAAACAACATGCAACCATTAGGACATGCATGGATTTTTCGTACCCAAGTCCTAAATTTAATAAGATCTTTTTAACTTGTTCAGTTGTTTTTGGCAACAAATTCTCTTTGGGTAACAAGTCATGTAGGAACTCAAGCAACATGGAAAATGATTTGTTAGACCAACCATTAAGGCACTTTATATGATACAGATGTACCAGACACACCAACTTGTTATACTTTGCATCTGGGTACACTTTCTGTTCAACGTCCTTAAGCAAATCATCAATTTTTTTTTATTGTTTCCAAACATGGGCTCATTATTAAAATTACCCTCATATGATGGCCCTTGACTTCCACCAATATCTTCATTTCCTACATTTCCATCTGCAAGGAAAAGGTCATGCAGCAGCCCATTCATGTCTTGTTGAAAAACGTCATCCTCATTTGGCCTTGTACTTGAAGATGACACCTCACGAACTTCGCCATGATAAATCCAATTTGTGTATCCTTTTTGGAATCCCAAAGTTATAAGGTGATTATACACTTCTTCTCTTGGACGATAAGACAAGCTCAAACAATTTTTACACGGGCATAAAATCGTTCAATGATGATTTTCTCTCTCAAAAGAAAAGGTTAGAAAGAACTCTACCCCATTTACATATTGGGCGCACGCTCTTTGTTCAACATACATCCAAGACTTATCCAATGAACTTACAACTAACAATTAAAAATAAAATGTTAACCTAATGATGTAGGAGTTGTATTGTGGAAAGAGTTCTATGGATCAATTAACAATGTAAGTATATATATATATATATATATATATATATATATATATATATATATATATATATAAAGGATGCAAGCTTCAGTTGCTGCCTCTTTCTTTCTATGAATTAGTTCCCGTTTTATGCTGTTTTAGGTTTCCTACTTCATTTTCGGTACATGAATTAGGCTTATCTAGCAAAAGCCATTTAGATTGGTGTGGTTTCAGTTGGGTGTAATGACTGGTGAACAATAATAAGCAATATTGAACCCCTAAGACAATCATATTTCATGCAATAATAAGTCGTTTTATGTCCGAACGCAAACTGCATAAATCTAACCTTTTACCCAGGTTGTTTAGTTGTGCTACAATGAGATAATTAGCTCACTGAAGCTATCGTAAGTTGGTAGTATTGTGATTTTTTGGTCTCAATAAACAGTTTTGATTGTTTTAGTCTCAATAAACAGTTTTGATTGTATTGGTAAACTGATTATATATGGTTTTATTTTGTGATAATTTTATGTCAGCTAATTAAGTATTAGTAATCAGGTTAGGATTGTGGTAAGAAAAACTAATTATTGAAACAAAGACAAAATTTGTTAACTTTCCCTACTTTTAAGCAACTACTTGTGACTTGTCTAAATCTAATTCTTACAATTGCAATAATTACTTAAAAAAATGCATGTCCATATCCATTTTATGATTTTATCTGGACAAGTTGCTTCATTATTTTGAACAAATAGTCTGAATATCAAACTGAGCAATTAAAATCAATTATTATGACTTTTATCATGCATCCAAATAATAGTGAGTAGTCTAATAAGCACAGGCAGAATATTGTTAAGACCAGGGGGGTTGTGTACATGCACAGAAATGGTTGTTTACCCCTAATAATAAGCAGCCCAAAATCAGCATTTAACGTAAACCTAAAACCCCCAAATAAACCTAACCTTTTACCCAGGAACATAAGGTGCAATGAGTGATGATCGACAAACAATATTGGACCAGTAGCACCTCAATAAGCTGAAGGATACCTGTGATAAGTAGAGGAGGCAGCATATGAAGACGACCTTGAGCTTATTGTGTCCTTTGAAGAAGCCAGAATCCGATGCATAAGAAGAGATCGTATTAACAGGCGTTAGTTTTAACTTTGATTCATGTCGCCATCGTACAACTTCAACGACATATAAATAGATCGTATTTGTAATGAGAACATAGCAACCATAGAAAACTAACCAGCGGCGAACAACGACGAAGATCGGCGAAGAGCAACAAAGAGCAGCGATGAGAAAAGAGGGTTTTACTAGGGTTTTAGCCGAGAACCATTTGGGGATTACAACAGCGAAGAGCAACGATGAGGCTTTTAGTAGATCGATTTTGACACAAGGAAGAGCAGATCAAATTTGGGGTTTACCAGATGACGCCAGATGACATTTGACCTAGTTGACATAAAGAATTTGACTCTTAATTTTTAACATAAAAAATTAAAAGTTTTACCTACACATATAATATAACTAATATAAGTGTGGGTAAAAGTATAAAACACAAGCTCCTCCTAGTCACTTCATTCATATTTAGCGGCTCTTTTTTACAAGTGTGGGTAAAAGGTATCTTTATACCTACTCATATTTGTATGTGACACTAGAAATACAATTTAGTGACACTTTATTTATCTGTCACTATACGTGTCTGTCACTAAATGACATTTTACTTGTAGTGTTAATTCGTTATGTGAGAATTCTGTTTCCAAACAATTGATTTAAGAAGTCAACAAAAGCAATAAATTGAATTAAGACTTATTCTGCCAAGTTGGTTTTAAATTGTTTTTGTCATATACCCAATTTTCGGTCAATTTGTGATTAAAATTGGTGAATGTGCATAAATTGTTTTTTACAAGCATAACTGGTTCTCTACTAAGAATGACTCGGGCATCTCTTCTGCTCAAATGTAAAATCGTTTTGAGAATCCTAAGGACCCACAACCATTCATATATGATTCTCATGTTATCAAGAACAACAAAGTTTGGTCTGTCGTTAATCAAAAGACTGCTTCGTGTGATGTTTCTGTATCACATAAACCTTGTTTGAAATATTCTTTTAAGAAGTTACTTGATTTGCGTCCTGCTAAACCTTGTAATTCAGCTAGTGTTATGAATGGTCGTGTATCCCAAGTTGGGCAAAAATCTGTTAACCATCACGTAAATAAACACAAAGGGCCCATGTTCACTCTCCGCTGGGTACCAAAGACTGACATGAAGGCACCTAATTGGAATTGGTTACCTAAAAAGGTCATTACTCAGAGATGGGTACCCAAAGCTAACCTGACTGGACCCAAACTTCAATGGGTACCAAAAGTTACGTGATTGTTTTGCATATAAATGGCTCTTGCTCATTTCAGTTCAGGACTCGAGCCTCAATGATATGGCTTTTGTGCATACGTGTACAGAACTCGGACCTCAAAGAGATGGCTTCTAAACACCTCAGTTTAGAACCCGTGCTACAACCTTTTTGAAAGTTCCACCCTGTCATGCATATCTGAGTATCAGTTCAACATCAAAGACGAAACGACTACAGGGAGCATGATATTATTTCATATATTATGCTTCCAAATTCTGTTGACTGATATATACTCTTATTTTCAGGGGGAGTTTTGAACTACGCGTTAAAGGACGTTTTTTTTTCACTCTTCTAGTATGCAGAGTTTTTTAAAAGAAATATTTTTAGAGCATACTTGTAGAGGGAGTGGTTTTATTTATTTTTTTATAAAAGTTTTTCTTTCGTAGTTAACGTTTTTTTAAAAGTTTTAGTTAACCCTTAATAATTCAAACTGTTTTGGATCTTATCCAATCATCATTTAAGGGGGATAAAATATTTATTTGTTTCATATGAGAAGATCAGTCCAACTTTTCATGCCAATCAGGATACATTCGTTCATTCTGATCCTTTTATTCTGATTTATTATGACTGATCAGATCTCATGAATACAATTCCCTGAGAATCTCTCCACACCCTATGTATTGGTTCATCACTGTACTCGTTCATATTTGAATAGCATTTCATTCTTATTCATTCATTCAGATAATTTTCTCCATATCCCACTATCTCATCTCAATATGAATCCTGAATCTCATTCAAATCATAATCATTCATTCATTCTGAATTATCTCATTCTGAATCTATATGATTCATTCACTCATCTCCATACTCATTTGATTCATTTCATCGAGTTCACTCTCATATCGCTAAAGCAGTTCTTCCGAGCATACTATGTTATCTGTTATAACTGCTATTTCAGAACTCAAAGTTCATCACATTTGATGATATTTGCTGACTTAAATGCACCACATGACTGTATAGGCATATATCACACTCCTATGGTATACCCAGAACCGGATGACCTACCCACGGAGTAATCCCTCCATTAGATGAGAGGTAAGGGTCTATATATCTAGTTGAGGAGGATCAAACACAATGGGGGTGTTGATCAAGTCGAGCAGAGATAAAATGAAAATGAGAGGGAATTTAATGAAAAGAGATGGGGGTGCATCAAATCTTTCTTTACTAATATAAGATAGTCGGAGGGAGCTTTAGTTAAAAAATGATGATTGAGATCCTGAGGGGAGAGAAAGGATTAAAAGAAAAGAAAAATCCTATCCACACCTACAAATAAATGGGTTTTCTACATATGCTATCGAATCTTATTCGTTGAGATTTGGTATTGAAAAAGACGTCATGGACCCAGTGACGCAAATACAGAACCCCACAAGCTACTCTGTTGCTTTCTAAAAGGCTACTGTTTCATTTCTCACGGAGATATACAACATAATCTATCGATTTCTCATTCGGAGTTAATTGATATTGAAACATGAAGACTTCTGCTGCGGTCTCAAAACTTCATTAGATTGCACAATGTGTCTAGAGCCTAATTTTTATACACTACTTAGGATACTTATTGAGTAATGTTTGTGTGACAATTAATGCTTGTCTAATGGTGCTTAATATAAGTATTTCACGATGATTAGTTGGAAAACCTACCAGTGTTAATATCAAGCCAGCGCTGAACGTAGGTCACATGGTTCATAACTATCGAGTTAATAGGAAACCTAAGTGGTCCTCGTTGTTATTTTTCCCTTTCAGTGGCACAGGTTGGAAAGCCTAATGACTATTTGTGATGATGAAGAGCAGGTATTCATATTTCGAGAGGGAGTAAGAATCTTGCCAAGAATATCTGGGAGGTTTACATGATAATCAAGATTCTCTTAATCATCATGAGGGGGAGAATATGTCTATGAATTAAGGGGGAGAATACAAAAGGATAGAGATAACTGAAGAATTCAAGGAGAGAGATAAGTGAAGAATTCAAGGAGAGAAAGATAATTTCAACTAGAAAGAAAAGCTCATCTCAAGATAAATCTGTGTTCGGTTGAATTATCAAGGGGGAGAGAACAGAGTAAAGTGGAAAAGATCAGAGAAAGCCAAAGTTCAAAAGCTCAAAAGCTTCAAGTAATTTCAAGACTAAAGCTGAAAGAAGAAGTCCTTCAGCAATCTATCTGAAGCTTGTTTCAATGTGAAGTTATCTTCTGATTCTTATAGTGACAAAGTTCATTGCCAAGTTTAACTGAAGATTCTTATCAAAGCTGAAGATCATGTTCATATTAGTTGAAGGTTTTTGCTATTGAGAAATCTTTGAAAGTTATCATTGAGAGAGAAGATCATTCAGAAGGGAGTTTATTCATCAGAAGATCAAACTTATTTTGAAGAAACCAGACTTGATCACAAAAGTGGAGATTGTTATGGTTAATTAATTGTAATCAAGTCTGGGGGTTTAATTGTATTTCTTTAATAGTTCATAGGTTATTTATGTACGGGCTTTAATAGTTTAACCCACGGGCTTAGGCCTATTTAGGTTTATTATTTAAAGGTTGTTTAGGGTTTATAGAAAAACATACAAGCAAATAATTCAGGGTGTTGGAGTGTGTGTAGCCGTTTCATAGAAAGAAACCTTTGTTCTTCGTGTTCTTTGTTCAAGGTTTTTAATACTCGGCTTTTATAATTATTCTCGTTCGTAATCCTTTTTGTTATTATTATTGTTTATTGCGTGTTTGCTTGATTGATTCGGGGCCTACTTTTGGCCGTCTAATTTTTTCCACTATTTGATCAATGAATGGTAGTGGAAAGTGATCTTTGGAAGTAGCAGTATTCAGTTTCCTATAATCTATGCTTACTCTCCATCCAGTTACAGGGCGGGTAGTTATATTTCCTCCTTCTTCAGTGTCTATTACTGTGATCCCAAATTTCTTGGGCACAATTTGGGTTGGACTCACCCATTTTCTATAAGATATGGGGTAGATTATCCCAGCGTCCAACAATTTTAACACTTCTTTCTTGACTACCTCCCTTAAATTAGGATTCAGTCTCCTTTGTGCATCCCTTATTAGCTTTTGGATCAGTAATGAGTTGGTGCATACACAAGGTAGGACTAATTCCTTTTAAGTCTGCTATGGTCCATCCTACTGCCTCTTTGTACATAACTAGTACTTGCAGTAGGGCTTTTTTTGTCCCTCGGTCAGATCTGATGATATGATGACAGGAAGAGTGTCGTTTTGACCTACGAAGGCGTATTTGTGATGAACAGACAACTCCTTCAACTCTAGAATGGGTGGTTACTCTATTAAAGGTTTTGCCGATTGAGGCAAATCAGTAGGTAACTTTTCAGTCTTATGGGTCCACGGTGGTTGTTTTGATTCTAGTGTGGATTCCATGACTGCCTCTAACTCATTACAAGTGCGAGAGTTCATCTTAGCTGTGTCATGCTTGGCAAATAACAACTCAGTAGTGTCTTTGGCATTAATTAACGAACTATGCTGCTGCGCAAGTTCGTCCACTACATCAATCATACAACACTCTGAATCGATTGAAGTGACATTCGAAGCATTGAACACATTTTATCGCAATTTTCGATTACCGAAAGCAATATCTACGGCTCACGTTCTACAATTGATTTGGGCATTAATTGTAGCTAAGAATGGTCTACCTAAGAAAATGGCTGGTTGGTTCTCTCCAAGGGAACTTTCCGTATTCAAGACTAGGAAGTCTACCGGATAGTAAAAATCTTCTACCTTTACTATCACATCCGATAAGATACCCATTGGGAATTTGGTTGACCGATCTGCCAGTTGCAAGATTATGTATGTGGTTTGTAACTAAATCATGTTTGTCAAACAAATTTCCCGGTAGAATATTTACACTAGCTCCAAGATCAAGCAATGCTTTCTTGATCTGTACATTGCCAATCGTTACTGGAATCAAAGGTAATCCAGGATCTTTTACCTCTGGAGGCAAGGAGCAGAGATCACTACACTAGACTGTTCAGTTAAATTGGCATAAGAGGGTACTTGTTGGATATCTTTGATCACAGGGATATTGATCTTAACTTGATTGAACAAATCCCACAAATCCTCAGGTTGATGGCCTCTTTTGCCATGGAGGGAAGACTTGGGGTTTAGGCAGCGGGGTAAGGATGAGGAGTTGTGGTGTCCTGGTCCTTGACCACCTCCCCAACTTTGGGAGTTGGAATGTCTGTCTTGATTGGTTCCTTAAAAGTAACTTTCTTGGAACCCTCCTTCTTTTTCGGATCCTCCTTCTCTTCATACACGACCTCAGTGTTGGTATCTGATTCTTGCTCCTTGGGCATCTCGATCTTATTGTCTACTTCTCTACCACTTCTCAGGGTAGTCACTTTAGACGCCTCATTTAACTCGTTCACTTCATGCTTCTTTTCTTTGCCATGAGCATGCGAAGGGTTCGGGATATTGTTGCTCGGAAGTTTTCCCTCTTCTCGTTTCGTGAGTGACTCGGCTATCTGACCCATTTGGCGACTTAACAGATCCATGGTCTTCGTGTTGATAGCCGACTATTGCTTCATAAAGTCCGCAAATTCTGTGAATTGTGAGGAACCCATTCATTTCTATGTGAAAATGAGGTTGATCCCGCTGGTTTTACTTGTAATATCGCTCATCTTTAGTAGCTGAAGTCAAACCATATTGGTATTCCGTTCGTGGTGGTTTATATCTGGGTTTAGGTTGATGATCAGTTGGATGATCATTTTTCTATCGAAAATTGGGATGATTTCTCCATCTCGGATTGTAGGTTTTCGAAAATCGGTTATCCCTCTCCCAATGGGCTCTAAATCCATAGACTTCGTTAGCTTATATCTCAGTGGATTGCACTTAGGGACATGCTTCAGAACGATGTGATGGATCGCCGCTTGTGACATAGTTAATTGATACCTTTTGGTTTGGATTAAAACCCTTCATCAGTTGATCCATCCTTTTACCTATTTCTGAGATTTTGCTCTTTACCTCACGCTTCCAGGCATTATCTATGCCCATCACTTGAGCTCCTATGCTACTCTCAGAATCAGCTTGAACCTTAAGACCCTTATCGAGTTGATTCAATAACTCCCAAGTCTCATCATCTTCTTTTGCTAGATATGTACCTCTAGTGGCAGCGATGATCATATTGTGACTCTCCTGACTCACACCATCAATGAAGGTCTTAATAACATTTTGGGACTTCGTGATGTGTGCAGGCTCTCAACAATTCATTCATCGGATCAAATGCCTGTTAGAATTGTTCCTCTGATTTTTGTTTGAAACTGGTGATTTCTTTCCGTTTCTCGGTTGTTAACTAATAGGATTGTATTCTATGAGAAATTCTCGTTTCATTTGATCCTAGGTCGTGATGCTATTGGTGGGTAGTGACATGAACCTATTCTTGGCTTTCCCTTTTAAAGAGAAAGGGAATAGTCGAAGTTTAAAACCGTCGGTGCTTATACCTTGAACATGATTTGCTTTGCATATAGCTGTAAACTCAGCTAAATTCTCGTAGAGTTCCTTACTCGGCATTCCTCAAAAGATGGGAAGTATTTGGAAAAGTTGAGGACGAACTTCGGGTTCGTTCTCAATTTTGGGATATAGGATTGGAGAAGGGTCGGGCACACAACCAGGGCGGTGATGTGACTCAATGGTCCTTCGCAATTGGTCAGCCATCCTAACAACTAGGCGCTCCGGTTCTTCTTCCTCATGAATTCTTGGCGAGATTGGCCCTTCAAAAATCGAAACACTTCCTCTTTCTCATTATCGTCCTCCGCGTACCTTCGCCGGTTGCTTGAACCCTTCCTTGTTGCTCCTTGTTGTTTTTGCACCCTAACGATCCTTCTGTTGGATTTAGCTACTTTTTCGATTTCGGATTCGAATCATAACGGAGATCCTCTACCTGATCGACGCGTGTGCATAAACTACTAAGGCACTTAATTTAATTAATTATTTTTGGTTGTAAAGTAGACGACTAGAATTACCTTTTTGGGTTTTTTTGGTTTTTTATGCGAATTTTAATAATAAGAAATGAAAATGCAAAATAAATAAAATTAAACTACTAAACTAAACTAAACTAAGGCCATCCTAACTTAGCAGCCTAACTAGCATTACCGCTCCCCGGCAATGGCGCCAAAATCTGACGAGCCGTCGTTGTGGCCCATAGAAATAGTCCAAACTACCTACTAGTGTAGGGAAGTAAGGGTCGAATCCGCAGGGAGTGCGTGGTAATTAGGGTTAAAATGGCAAGTTTCTTTATGATTAGAAAAGCGAGTAGATTACAGAATTGATTGATTGTTTGGAACAGTGATTTAAACTTAATTAATACTAAGAATGGCGAACCAAACTACTATAAAAAAAAATCAAGTTAACGATAACCATTTACGAATTCACTACGACATAAATTATTATTCAATTGAATATCATGCAATGGTCACATAGACATAACCAATTACTTAGTCATATTAATCATAAACATTTTAATCAATAAATCTCGGCATAGCGCATGCAATATTAATTACTTGTCTTAATCCCTAAACTATAGACTCGGCACAAATAATAATATCACTATGAACTATCTTCCTATTACCAATTAAATCATTGAATCATAACAATAACCAAATGTATATCATTTGCATTACGAAATGTATTCAATATTCTCAAAACACATCAAGATAACAAATGACATTCAAATAAATAAAACTTAGCCGTAGATCCTCCGCAAATTGTTATGAAGCTTAGCCTTCCATCACGCGTTGTTCATCGAAAATGATTGTAGAGATCATCGTAAAGCTTCTTCGGAAATGAATGGTCGACACTTCATTTCTTCATACTCGATCCATGATTCGATTCCAGCAGGACTTCGCCAACGTTTTCAATATTCAGAACTTTTCAAATAGGCCGCAGATCACCTCTATTTATAGAGGACTTGTGAATTAGGGTTTTGGACTCTAAAAAATGGCAGTAGGGTTTTCATGTCGTGTGGGCGTAGCCCAAGCGCAGGCCTACGCCTGCCCCTACGCTGGGGGGTATGGCCAAGGCTACGTTGGGCTGCGCTGGAAGTTCTCTCTAACATCCAGACATACTGTTTTGGCAGCATAGGGTGGCGCAGGGCTACGTCCCCTTCTGCACATTTCGCGCTGAATTTTTCTGAGCTGCTTCCAATTGACTTCCTGACCCTGAAACACAAATTTGGTGTAAAAGTACGACAGTTATGAAATAAAAGTGCATATAAAAGCCTTAAAGGTGACCGAAAACATGTAATTGTAGTATCATCAGCTTTAGAATAAGAAGCTACCCTAATCCCGTTCTTGCTTTGCTTGGGATGAACTGCCTCTGGGGCAGGCCTAGCCTTGTTCCCGTATTGTCTAAAGGCGGTCTTGGTAGGGCTTCCTTCTCATGTTACCTTACTTTTGTAATTTACCTTTGCGTTTACTCACTTTCTTCACTTTGTCCTCTTGTGCTTTTTTACTGATGAGCGTGTTGGAGTATTTGTCGTCTGATGATTTAGATGGGGTGGAAGTGACTAATGTAAATTGGTCTGACGCTGAAAGCTTGAGGCCTGGGAGTCTGGTTTTCGAAGGGTCCCTGACCCCCTTGGGCCATCTCTCATCTTGGTCTTCTTCCAGCAAAGGGGATAGTGTTGTTTCCACCTTTGATCAACCGACCTTGGACGCTTCCACCTTCCCGTCTGCTCGTACTCGCCTGAAGAGGAAGGCAGCTGGGTAGTGACACCTTTAGCTCCTTTCTGGCCCAACCTGAGTGATTACAACCGCGCGAAAGAATACATTCGTGGTTGGAAGGTTAAGAGAGGGGATTTGTTAGAGACCGCTCCTGCCAAATGGTATTTCTTGTATAATTGTATGCCCTTTGCCCAAGTCGAGATGTCGAAGCATGCCACTAATGCTCTCATTTTTGATTCTCTAGGGTCAGCCGTTGTAAATTTTAACACTTTCTTTCCCTAGGTCAAGGCAAGGGTGACCATTGTTGAGTATCGCTTCCTTAAGGTATAAGAGCTACAAAAAGCTTGTGAGAAAGACAAAGCCAATGTTGCATTCATGGAAGACATGAAGACCCGTATGCAGGGCTTGAAAGATCAAGCTGATGAAAACTGTGTGTTACTTGAGAAGCTGCATTGTTTGGAGTCTCAACATAAGGCCGAGGTTGAAAGGTCGAAGTCAGAGCGAGGAGAAGAAGAAATCCATTGCGTTGAGGCTTCGAGTGAGCCAGTTTGGTAGTAAAGAGCAAGGACTGAAGAAAGAAAGGGATGAGGCTATGGAGGTCGTCGGTCGCCTGACCGAAGAGAGAGGTAGGTTTGTTTCTGAGGTCATCCCTCACGTGATCGGGAAATTATTGCGTAGCCGGCAATTGTTGAAACCATGGGCCTGGTCCAACAAGCCGCAGTTCATTATGGATGTCATTCGGGCCTTATGAAGATTCACCCTCATTATCCCCAGGATTTGAGGTGGAGAAATTGGCTGGCTACGACTCAGACGCTCGCGGTAGACTACATGACCTAGCTGTTGTCGCTGAACATATGGTTTTTGCCTATGTTGATGGCATCAAGGCGCATCCCAACCGCTCTGTGGAGGATATCATGGCACTCATACCAGCTGATCCAGAGGCAGGTCATGGGTCCACCTCTGCCTCGACTCATGTGTAAGCTCTCTTTGAACAATTAACTAAACTTTGTGATTTGTGTGTTGTTCCGTACCCAGTGTGTTGGGTGGTGATGATATGTATCATCCTTAAACAATTTATCGCTTTGAATAATTTGTTACATTGAACTATTTGTCGCCTTAGATTTGTATTTTGGCGACCTGCGACATTTGAAATGTGTTATGTTTGGATGTATGCTTGCTTGTGGGTTGCACTGTTCTTTTCAATTTGGTGGCTTATGTATTGCTGCCCCTAGGGTAGTTGGCAAGATTTCTGGGTGGCCTGTGTGGCACTTTAATCTTTTGGTGCCTTAACCACCCTTGAATTAGGTAAGGCGGTGCCTTGGACCCTTGGATGCTGTTAGTCGATGACTTAACCGTTCTCGATACTATGACGTAGTATTCAAGCTTGCGTGGGGTGACAACTTAACCTTTGCGTTTGTAAGGCGATAACTCAAGCATTAAATTGGATAAGGCGATAACTCAACCTTTATGTGGTTGTGAGGCGATAACTTAACCTCCGTTTCACGCATGATGCTAGCTTTATATGGCCTAATTGTTTTGTAATAAGTTTATTTTTGTCTGTATGCTTTGCAATACTCTTTGTTGAGATAGTATTCGTCATGTGAGATGAAGGTATCTTAAAACTTAGGCTGTTTTAAGCGCCCCCTTAGCCTTAAGTATTTGTAGCGTTTATGACATGAATATTGATTGATTATAATCATAATACGTGTAATGACCAAAGAAAGGATAAGTTTCATAATTCTGCTAAAATAAGAGCATTCGTTACGTTGGCCCTTGACTTGTGTGGGCTAAGTTTCATAATGGCTTTGAGCCTTGATTGAAAGCGAAAGAGGAAAATACGAACATCAGGTGTCCTTTGGCTACACGAAACACTTCCTCAAATTCGTGATGTGCCATGTTCTTGGGATTTTTGACCCATCTAGGCGTTCCAATAGATGTGCACCTCCCCCAGTACTTGTTCCACACGATAAGGGCCTTCCCACATGGCTGAGAGCTTACCAGTGGGAGCCGACCTACTTGCTTTATTACTGCGGAGAACGAGGTCGCCTGGCAGGAGTGTCTTGTGGTTGACCCTTCTGTTATATTACCACTTCATCTTGGCCTTCACTACAGCTTGCTTCACTTGGGCTAACTCTCTTTTTCCCATCTGTAATTCCAAGTCCAAACACCTTTGCACTTCGTTTCCCTGCTCGGTGAAAGTCACCAGTCTTGGTGAAGGAACGCTGATCTCAGCAGTTAGTACCGCCTCTAACCCATAAACAAGGCTAAAAGGCGTTTCGCCTGTGCTGACCTTTGGCATGGTGCGAAGTCCCCATAAGAAATTGGGAAGTTCTTCGACCCCCCCAGTTCTGAAGTTGCCTAGACGTGCTTTTAGCCCATTCAGAACTTCTCGATTGGCTACCTCCGCCTGACCATTGGCTTGAGGATGTGCAACTGACTGAAGCGTTTTTCCACTCCTAATCCCTCACACCAGGATTTGAAAGGTTCTTTAGCGAATTGTTTGCCATTGTCACTTACCATAATTCTGGGAATGCCAAAGCGACACACAATATGTTCCCATACAAAATTTTGCACATTCTTTCCCGATATCATCGCCAAGGCTTGGCCTCTATCGGTTTAGCGTAGTAATCCACTGCCACCAGGAGGAATTTTACATGTTTAGGAGCCTCAGGGAAAGGGCCCCCAATATCAATTCCCCACTTTGCAAATGGCCACGACGAAGTGATGGGGACCAACTTGTGTTACGGCTGCCTGCCCATCGGGGCATGTATTTGGCAGGACAGACATTTCTTGATCATTTCTACTACATCTTTGCACATGGGGGGCCGGTAGTAACCCCATCCGGAGTATCCTGGCCACGATTGCCCTTGCGCCTGAATGAATACCACATGATCCCTCGTGTGAATCCTGGATAATGTTCCTGTCCTAGTTTGGTCCAACACACTGAAACCAGGGCCCCAGGCATGATCTGTGATACATGGTGTTGTCTTTAATCATGAAGTGAGGCTCTTTGACCCATATACTCCAAGCCTCCTTTTCGTCCATAGGAAATGCTCCAAATATGAGGTACTCATAAATAGGTGTCATCCAGGTGGCGTTTTCCTCCTGGATTTTCATAACATGCTTAGACGCCACTGATCTTTCTTTCAGTACCTCCACGAGAGCTCCTTTGATGAGGTGAGCAAAAGTTAGAGGGGCCAGCTTGCTTAACATGTCCGCCCTCTTGTTCTTTCCCTTTGATACCTGAGAATTCTGACAGCTAGTGAGGCCTGCCATCAGGCGCTTTACTTCAGCCAAGTAGTCTATCATTGCGTTATCCCTAGCTTCAAAAGAACCATTGATTTGTTTAGCCACCAATTGAGAATCAACACACTTGCAAGTCGGTAGCTTTATGTAGACCAGCTAGCAAGGCCTCGTATACAGCCTCGTTATTTGATGCACTGAAGTCGAAACAGACAGCATATGTGTGCTCCTTCAAATCTGGGTCTGTCAAGATTAACCCGACTCCTGAACCTTCTGAACTAGACGACCCATCGGTATAAAGGCTCCAGGCACTCGCGCCTTTTGTCGAGGTCACTATGTGTGGTAGTGCACTTGTTTCTACAAGGAAATCAGCTAGCACTTGACCCTTGTACGTAGATCTGGGTCTGAATTACATGTTGTGTTCTCCTAACTCTATGGACCATTTTGCGAGTCTCCCTGAGGTGTCCGGATTCAAGAGGACCTGTCTGATTTGATCTAGTTAGCACCACAACAGCATGCGCTTGGAAGTAGCACCTTAACTTTCGAGCTGCATTGACCAGGCCGAGGACAGCTTTTCAAGAGGTGGGTAATTTAGATCAGGCCCCTGCAACGTTCTACTTACGAAATACATTTCCTAACCATTTCAGCCAGAAGGACCGTACTTATCGTTTCATCCGATGCCGCTAAGTACATGATCAGCGTTTCACCTGGAACTGGGGCTGTGATCGACGGAAGCTCCGTTATAACCCTTTTAATTTCTATGAAGGCGTTGTCTGCCTCTTCTGTCCACCTGAAGCTATTTTTCTCCAGCATGCCTTTGAGCGTCTTAAAAAACGGTAGAGACATTTCAGTCGCCTTTGATAGAAAACGACTCAATGTAGTTAGCTTTCCATTAAGGCTTGGCACCTCCTTGACAGTAGAAGGGGGCTTCAAATCTGCAGTGACAAGAGTCTTCTTCGGGTTAGCTTTAATAACATCCTTGTAGATGAGATGCCCCAGGGAATTTCCCTCTTCTACTCCAAATGTACATTTCTTAGGGTTTAGCTTCATGTTAACTCTCCTTAACGTGTAGAACGTCTCCTCCATATCCCTGAGAAGGGATTCTTCCGCCTTGCTTTTAATAAACATGTCGTCCACGTAAACCTCCAGGTTTCTCCCGATCTGGTCCTTGAATACCTGATCCACCAGGTAAATATAATAAATTATGAATTGATTCATTATTAAATATATTATTATTATTATTCTCATTATTTTTAATATTATTATTAATTAAACCTATTTATTTTGTAAAATAAATCTATATTTATTTATTTATTTACTATAAATTATTTTTGTTTATATACTTAATTAGTTAATTTAAGCATCTTTTTATGTATTCAATTTATTTTTTAAAGTTTTATTTAATTATATTTTATTACTTAAACTATTTGTATAATTTTATTATTTATACTTTTTCATCAAACTATTTCATTACGTTAATAAATTTTGAATTTATGTAATTTTTTTATAAGTTGCTAATTCATTACGTTTTGATTTAAGTTTACTAATTTATTATTTTTGATTTAATTAGAGCAAGGAACCTATCATTCCCCGATAAACCATAATGTTAGTGGATTTACCCATTGGATCGGCATCAGGCTTTGAGCAAATTGACATGAGAGTTTTCATAGAAGAGCAGTTTTCCATCTTAAATCTCTTTAGGAGATCGTGGATGTACTTCGACTGATTTATAAGAATCCCGTCAGGAAGTTGTTTGACTTGTAATCCGAGGAAAAAATTCATTTCCCCATCACACTCATCTCGAACCTCGATTCCATGAGTTTTGGAATTTCTTCACAGAGTCAAGGTTTTGTAGAACCAAATATGATGTCATATACATATATTTGAATGAGAAGTATATCATTACCTTTATGCCTTACGAATAGAGTTGTATCTACAGTACCTTTGGAGAAGCCGGAATCAAGTTGGAATTCAGTTAGACCATCCTAGCAGGCCCAAGGTGTTTGTTTTAAACCATATAGGTTTGTCAAAAGCATAGACACAGGATGGTCTAGACTCATCGATAAATCCTTAGAGTTGGTCCATGTACACCTTCTCTTTTGAATTCCATCGAAAAAGGCAGTTTTCACGTCCATTTGGTAGACGGTGAAATCCTTGTGAGTTGCGCGTATGCCAGAAATATGTGGATTGCTTCAAGTCTAGCTACTGGGGCAAACGTCTCATCGTAGTCGATTCCTTCTTGCTGGCGATATCCCTTAGAACTGGTCTAGCTTTGTTGTGTATGACAACTCCGTTATCGTCTCATTTATTCTTGAAGATCCATTTAGTGCTGATGATGGATCTATCTTTTGGTCGTAGAACTAACCTCCATACTCGTAGTCTCTCGAATTGATGTAGCTCATCATGCATGGCGTACACCCAGTCTGGATCTCGTAAGGCTTTAGCGGTTGTTGTTGGTTCAATCTTACTTAAGAATGCAGCGTACATGCATTCTGCGTTTGAGGCATGTCTGGTTCGAACAGGAGCCGACTTATCCCCAATGGTATGAGATTCGGGATAGGATAAAGTCCATCTTCGCATAAGCGGATCATCTAGTGATTGTGGTGACTTGGTGGGGATCGCATTGGAGGAGGAACTTCAGCCGGTGTAGAAAGGGTGTTTTTCAGAATTGCTTTTGGAGTCGAGTTAGGTACTGTAATGCCGGTTGGAGTTTTGGGAGAAGCTGGTGTGTCGTCAGTTGATGTACGCTCAATTGGATTCGTATTGTTTGAGCCTTTACTGACTTCATGTGTATCAGCATCAGATGTAGAAATAGAGTTAGACTTAGGAATAGTGTATAAAATTTCAAATAAAATATCTAAGTTTGCTTTCAGATGAGATGGTATTTGGTGATGCAGATGGTGTCTAAAGTTGTTCAACCGGTTCTGAACTGAGTTGTTCAGAAGCGTTTTCAGACTCAGCTAAGTCATCAAATGTGATGTTCGCACTCTCATTAACTGTTTTGGTTCGTTTGTTGTACACCTGATATGAAGCAGAGTTCTTGGAGTATCCAATGAAGGCCGTTTCGTCTCCCTTAGCGTTGAACTAACCGAACCGAGATTATCTTTGTCGTTTAGAATGAAACACCTGCAACCAAAGACACAAAAGTGTTTGACATTAGGTGTACGTTTATTATGATCTCATAAGGTGTTTTACCAAACCGTTTGTTGATGATAGACCGACTCTGAGTGTAGCACGCAATGTCCACAGCTTCAGACCGAAAGTACAGAGGCAGCTTCGAGTATGTTATCATTGATCTGGCTGCTTCAACAATTGTGCGATTCCATCGTTCCACAACACCGTTCTGTTGTGGAGTTCTTGCAGCGAAAAATTGGTGGGCGATGCCGATGGAGTCTAGGAATGTAGAAAGCACACTGTTTTGTGCAACTGCCAGCAACTGCCAGCTCAATCCACACTCAGAGCAACTGCCAGCTCAATCCATTCTCTGTACCCCATTTGTGCAACGTCAGTGTAGTCATATGTTTCTAGTTTTGGGCCTGCTGCACCCATTCTGGTTATTTTCAACTTCCACTGACTGACTGCCTTTTCTTGATATGGGCACAGCTTTGACAATTGCTTCCTTGGCAAGCCTTCTATCAGCAACATCTTGAAATTTTCTTCTTGCCAGGTTGTCAAAGTGAAATTGAGCTCTTGCAGAAGGCACTGAAGTTTTGGTCACTGAGACCAGAGCACCTTTTTCTTTTTCTGCTTCCTTTTCTTCTGCTGATCCCTTAGCAGCTTCCAAAATTTTCTTTTGCACAACAAGAGAGGACATTTTAACTTTCCTTGCCTCTTGAAGTGCAAAAGACTTAGCAGCTTTTGCAGATTCTTCTTCTTTTCTTAAAGCTTCCAGGGCTTGAAGCTGTTCTTCTCTAAACTTAAAATATTTGTGCATAGGAAGACCCATTTCTTTGGCCCTGGCTTTGTGAAATTTAAGCTCTGCTGCTTTCTGCTGTTGAGGATTAGTTGCTGCTTTTTCTTTTCCTTTAGCTGCTGTAGTGACAGCAGCTTCAGGACTTTCTTCCTCCTCCTCTTCTTCTTCTAAAATCAGATGCCTCCTTCTACTGCTTGGCCTGCCCTCAGGAATAGTTTCCTCCCCCTTAGACTGAGCAAGGATTGGAGATTCAGCCTGAGTAGGCTGAGCAGCGTGGGAGGCACCCTCCAGTGTACCTGTTGAAGCTCCTGCTGGTTGACCAGTGAGTATTGCAGGCACTGATTTCTCCTAAGGAGAAGAAGTTTTCTCCCCCTTAGACTTAGTCTTCGAGGCAGATGACTTCTCCCCCTTTGAAGGAGATGTTCCAGCACCTTCAACACCTGGTCTGCCTGAAGACACGAAGTCATCAGGCTTGCCAGCAGTTTTGGCAGCAGGCCTGGGGCCAACAAGGCTATTCACTAAGAATGCCAAGTTGTCCTTCACCTCTGCAAGCTGGGTAAGACAGGTTTGAAGAGAAGAGGATTGGGTATCAGAAAGGGAGGTCAGTTTAACAATAGTTTCCCTATCAGAAGCTGTGAACAACAAACTTTGAAGCTGTGCAAGATGTAGTTCTAGAGAATCTTGCACATCAGCAAGGTTTGATGACACAGAATTTGATAGGGAGACAATGAGTGTGTTCAAGCTGGCCAGAGTATCAGGAAGTGTAGAATTGCTAGAAGTTAGGAGAGATGACAGCTGTTGAGAAATAGCTGTCATTGAGGACACAGAGTCCTGTTGTAGTGAAAGAATTGAGGATAGGGAGGTGGACACATTTTGCAGCAGTGCAGTGAGTGCTAGCAGCTGTGGAGAATTATCTGTTTGGGGAGTGGCAGGGAAGGAGTCCTTGAACAAATCAAAGAACCCCTTAAGCTGTTCAGACACAGAGTCTGAAATAAGAGAGGGTAGAGAGGTCATAGTAGTTTCTAAAGAACCAACTTTGTTGGTCAGCAGAGAAAGCTGATCCTTCAAAGGCAAGTCTTTAGGAGATGGAGGTGTATGGGTGGACTGTTTAGATTGGGTGGATGGAGAAGATGATGACGAGGCTAGTGTATGAGGATGTGATGGAGAGGGAAGAGGAACATTAAGAGAGAAGCTCCATAGCCTGGGCAAAAGTAATGTGGCCCAGCTTGGAGGGGTCAAAAGGTCCCTCAGCAGCGGCTGTAGCTGCATCATCAGGAGAAGGGGTTGATGTTGGGGGCCTTTCAGATGCTGCTTGTGTTGCAACACCTTCATGAAGGTCAGTGGGTGTTCCCTCTGCAGTGCCTTGGTGTAAAAGCACCTCATCATGGGGAGATGGGATATGCATTTCAACATCAGCAGTGGTGAAACCTGCTGAAGGAGTTTGCATTGAAGGAGCAGCCTCACCAAAGGGATGGTATGATCCCTGAGGTTCATCAGCTTGGGTTGTTGGTCCCTCAGCAGCTGTTTGGTGTAGAACAGCTGTATCATGGGGAGCAGAAGTTTGAGGCTGAGCTGCTGATTGGTCTATACCAGCAGTGTGGGCACCTCGTGCAGACTCAGGGTGAAAGGAAATTTGAGTAGGGGACAGTGTGGACTCAGTATGGAGTGGAGAGGGCTCCTGTCTTTCAATATTCTCAGCCTGTTGGGAGGCTGGAATAGTTGAGGTGGTTATCTCCTTTTGTACAACTGGTTCCTCTTGGGAGGAACCAGAGGGTCTAGGCTGACTCTAGGTGGACTCAGGTTGGAGTGAAGCAGTCTCCAATTGTGTTGAACCTTCTCCTAATATAGGAGAGGCAGCAGGGGTGGCTTCTCTTACAACTGAACCCTGTTGAGAGGGAACAGAGGAGGTGGTTGTTTGGGCTGGTTTCTTTTTGGAGAGTGATTTTCGTTGGTAGTGAATGGATGAAGTTGGTGATTGTGGAGAGGTGATGAGAGGTTCAGACTGGACAGGTTTAGAGACTGGGTCAGAAACAGGTGGGTTAACCTGTTCCATAGTCTCAAGTCCCACAGAGGCACCAGCCACAGAGGCTTCAAGTTCAACGAATGAACCAGGGTGAGGAGCCTGCTCCCCCTCAGCCACAGAGGCTAAGAGTGCAGACTCAGACTGAGCTGTTTTGGCCTTCTTTTGCACAGGCCCAGCTTCAGTGGTTGCTAGGGTCCTCTTAACAAGTTTGGACTTGGCTTTAGATTTTCTCTTGGGAGCAGCAGCATCTGGATCCACCCTCACAGCAGAGGGTCCTTCCACCAATCCTAACAACCTCCTCATTGGTGTGGACAGAGGAGGTTCATTTGGAAGAACAACAGTCTAGAAAACTCTATTCCCTATTACAGGGAATGCAGCAGTATGAAGTAAAGGCTGAGAGTTGTACAGGTGCTCACCACAATTGTGTCTGAATATGAGGCTCAGAAACCTGGGGTATCAAACAGCAGCTGGTCTTGGCTCTTGCTGCACCAGGTTCCTCAAGTTCAGAAAGATCCACTTAGCCATATCGATTGTAGTCCCATCCACCAGCTGTAGGACTATTGGGATTTCATCCCGGCTCAGTTGGTCAAATGAACCAACTTTGCTGCTGAAGCTCATCATCACTGAGGCAAACAGAAAGCTGTAGGTAGGAGACAAATCCTTCATGTACAACGTAGCTCCAATTTTGGGTTCTGCTACACCACAGAAGCGTAGCAAATTTCCCATTTGCTCATTTTCAGGCTGGGGCATGTCATATGAATCAGCAATGGGCAGTTGAAGAACGTCCCTGAGAAGATCAGCAGCAATCTCAATGGTCTGAGTCCCATTGAGAATAGTCCCCTTGATGACTTTGGTATTGGGGTTGTAGGCACAAGTGTACCAAAACTCGTATACCATCTCCTGGTACAGGACACCAGGAGTAGCAGTCATAGCATAGTTCAATGGATGAACTGTCAAAAACTCCACCATTTGATCATAACCTTTCCCCACATAGTTTTTGGGGATTGTGAGGTTGGCAATGTAGTTTGTGGGTTTGAGGGTTAGCATTGTGGTGACTGATGAATGTTTCTGCACATCATCACCAACAAATACTGGTAGGAAGGGGTTGTTTCTGTGAGCCATTTTGAGAGTAGGGAAAGTAGTAGAAGCACAAGACACTTAGTCGAATGTTTAGGGTTCTTAGAAGGTTTATGGTAGTAGTGAGGAAGACGAAGATGTAATAGTATGAGGTATTTATAGGATTTGAATGTGAGTGGGTATGAGAGAGAAACATTTGGGCGGTTGATTTGAAAAGGTCGTTAACGGAAAACGGAACGGTTGTCCATGTCAGACCGTTTGTCAGACCACCTGAGCCCTTTTTAATCACTAACACACGTAACCCACATTATCCGCAGTAATTAAGTTAAATAAAAACAGAAAATAAGTAGCTTAATTGTGAAGAAAGGTAATTAAAACTGTTGGTCTAAGCTGTTGGTCAAACCTGTGATGAGCAGGGTCATCACAAGCTGTTCATTCTTCAAGCTGTTCCCTCAACTTGTTCAACCATGTAGGAACAGGTTGTGTCCAATAGCTGAGCAGGTTACAAGACACTGTCTTGTAATTCAGTGTGAGGGAATGAGCAGAGTGAAGAATGGACCATCAGAGCAGGCTGGACGAGTGAACTGTTTTTGTTCAGCCTGTTGTATGTTCAAGCTGTTCAAGGATTTCAGAAAAATGGCTAAGTACATAACATGCAGAGCCTGTTCTGTTTAAGCTGTTCTGAGAAACTTGATCAGTGTGAGACATACAAAGTCTTAGACCTTTGAGGACACTTAGTCACTTTTGTTTAACATGCCCAGCTTGCTGACAAGGTAATTAAACCTTGTATCATCAAGAGGTTTGGTGAAAATGTCTGCAAGCTGTTCATTTGTGGAAATAAAACTTACCTCCACATTACCTTTTTGAATGTGATCCCTGATGAAGTGATGTCTGACTTCAATATGCTTTGTTCTTGAATGTAATACTAGATTGTTGGAAATGCCTATGGCACTTGTGTTATCACACAGAATAGGAATTTTCCTATACACAAGCCCATAATCTTCAAGCTGATGCTGCATCCACAGAATCTGCCCACAGCAGCTTCCAGCAGCAATGTACTCAGCTTCAGCAGTGGAAGTAGACACTGAGTTCTGCTTCTTGCTACACCAACTTATCAACTTACCACCAAGGAGTTGACATCCACCTGTTGTGCTTTTCCTATCCAGCCTGCAGCCTGCAAAATCAGAATCTGAATAACCTGTTAGTTCAAGGCTTGAGTCTTTGGGATACCAAAGACCCAAACCTGGTGTACCCTTAAGGTATCTGAAGATTCTTTTAACAGCAGCTAGATGAGATTCCTTTGGATCAGCTTGGAACCTTGCACACAGACAGGTGGCAAACATAATATCAGGTCTACTAGCAGTTAAGTATAGCAAGCTCCCAATCATACCTCTGTAAGGTGTTACTGAAACAGCTTTGCCACTGGTATCAGCATCCAATTTTACATTGGTTGCCATTGGGGTTTTAATAGGAGAACTTTGATCAAATTTAAACTTTTTCAAGAGATCTAAGGTATACTTTCTTTGATTTATAAAAATTGCAGTTGAGGTTTGTTTAACCTGTAATCCTAAAAAGAAAGTAAGTTCTCCCATCATACTCATTTCATATTTAGATTTCATGAATAATGAAAAATTCTTGCATAACTGCTCATTGGTAGAACCAAATATTATATCATCCACATAAATTTGAACAAGCATAATATCAGATTTCACCTTCTTTATGAACAGTGTAGTATCCACTTTACCTCTGGAATACCCATTGCTCATAAGAAATTCAGTAAGAGTGTCATACCAGGCTCTAGGGGCTTGTTTGAGACCATAGAGAGCTTTGTCCAACTTATAGACAAAACCTGGATGATGTTCATTTTCAAAACCTGGAGGCTGCTTGACATAAACTTCTTCTTGCAGCTTCCCATTCAAAAATGCACTCTTCACATCCATTTGAAATACCTTAATGCTCTTATGAGCAGCGTAGGCTAGATACAAACGAATTGCTTCTAGCCTGGCCACAGGAGCAAATGTCTCATCATAGTCAATTCCTTCCTCCTGTCTATAACCCTGAGCAACTAGTCTTACCTTATTTCTTATGACATGACCTTGCTCATCCATCTTATTCCTGAAAACCCATTTAGTGCCAATTATAGTTTTACCTTTAGGTGCAGGGACCAGCTTCCATACCTTGTTTCTCTCAAACTGATTGAGTTCTTCTTGCATGGCAGTGATCCAATTGGCATCTTTTAGTGCTTCATCCACTTTCTTTGGCTCCATTAGTGAGACAAAACTAGAGAACATATAGAAGTTCCCTAAGCTGTCCCACCTTGTTTGTACCCCTTTGTTGATGTCCCCAATTATTTGATCATTGGGATGACATCTGATCCACTTAGGATCATTTTTCAATGATGATTCTCCTGAGTTATCAGCAGCTTCAGCAGGTCCTGTTGAACAGCTCTGAAGATTTTCAGACACACTGTTGTCTTGAGCCTGCTCATTTGTTGAACATGACCGACCACTGTTGAACAAATCAGCAGAGGAACCATGAAAATCAGCATTGATAGGTTCAGGACATGCAGTTGTAATTAGGTCAGTACAGTTATTCACATAGGGTGTATTGACATAATCATCATCATGCCCATCATGATTAACAGGTTCCACACAGGGTGTTGTGGAAGCTTTTGAGTCATCTTCACTGTTTGAATGCATCAAATCATCAAAGTTTAATTCTCCTGAAACTGATTCAGGAACAGCTTTGGTGGAAGCATTCTTGGACTCTTCAAAGGTGACATTGATTGATTCATCTATCACCTTTCTTTTGTTGTTGTACACTCTGTAGGCTTTAGAGATAGCAGAGTAGCCAACGAACACACCTTCATCAGCTTTTGGTTCAAACTTTGCCAGTTGGTCCCTTTGATTCAAAATGAAGCAGGGACAACCAAACACATGGAAATAACTGACATTTGGTTTTCTCCCTTTGAGCAGCTCATAGGGAGTCTTGTTGAACCTTTTCACCACTAAGAATCTGTTTTGGGTGAAGCAGGCAGTGTTAACAGCTTCAACCCAGAATGATGAAGGTAAACCAGATGCACACAGCATGGTTCTAGCAGCTTCAATGAGAGTTCTGTTTCTCTTTTCAGCAACTCCATTTTGTTGTGGAGTTCTTACAGCTGAAAAGTTTTGAGTGATTCCTTTCTCTTCACAGAAGTCCTCAAGAGTACTGTTTCTGAATTCAGTACCATGATCACTTCTAAGCTGCTTTACTTGTGCAGAGTTCAGCTTTTCAATCTTTTTCACAAATCCAATAATTTCTCTGGCAACCTCTCCTTTGCTCTTCAAGAAGATAACCCATGTGTACCTGGAGAACTCATCAACCATTACTAGAGTGTATTTTCTTCCTCCTAGACTTGGGACATTAACAGGTCCAAACAAGTCCATATGGATTAAGAAGAGAGGAGTATCATTAGAGAATTTATGTTTGGATTTAAATGATGATTTCCTCTGCTTGCCTTTCTCACAAGCTGTGCAGAGTTTATCTTTAACAAAGGTCATAGAAGGCAAACATGTCACCAACTCTTTCTTACAGAGTTTGTTGATGTTCTTGAAGTTCAGGTGTGACAGCCTTTTGTGCCATAACCAGTTTAAGTCTGCATTTGTTCTTGTGAGAAAGCAGGTTTCAGTTGTGGGATCAGCAGATTGCATGTCCACAACATATACACCTTTCTTTCGTTGAGCACACAACACAACTTTGCCTTGGGGATCCAATATGTAACCCATGTGCTCATCAAAGTTAACCTTATAGCCAGCATCACACAATTGACTTATGCTAACAAGGTTATGTTTTAGCACAACCACATAAGCTACTCTTTTGAACACTGCAGCACCAGCTTTAAGAGTTCCATATCCCTCAGTGCATCCCTGTACATTGTCGCCAAATGTGACTTTTGGCCCTTTTTCAGGCCCGAGATCACTCAGCAGGTCCTTACAACCTGTCATGTGCCCTGAGCAGCCACTGTCCAAGTACCAAACCTGGGATGGTTGCTTTTCCTGCAGAGTAATAAGAAGAATATTAGTCATTTTTAGGGGAACTCATCACAGAGCTGAGTTCACCTACTTCATCAACATTTGTTGATGGGTTTGTGATGTCAACACTAATATTCCCTATTTGAATGGTATCAGTTTCGATACCACTCTCATTAACTGAGATGTTTCCAACACTGTTTATGTTATTAGTGAGGGAACCATCAGAGTCAGCAGGCCTCATGTCCTCAGTTTCAGGACAGTCTTTGGCCAGATGTGTCTTCATTCCACATTTATAACATTTTCTCCTTTTAGCATTTTTGGAAGAAGACCTTTCAGAAACGCATTCTGATTTGTTTCTGTTGATTTCATCAGCAGGTTTAGCAAACTTATTACTTTTTGATAAATCAACAGCTTGAGTGGAAAGTTCAATAGCCACAGCTTTGCCTGTCTCTTCTTTCCTCTTTTTAGGAGGACGAATATCAAAGATGGGAAGCTTAATTGGCTTTTGAACTTCCACAGGTTTAGGAAACTTATTCCCAGATCTCTCAGGCTGAGCAATGGCTTTACCTTTGCCTTTCCTGAGATGTGATTGATGTTGCCTATCAACATAATCATTGTTTCTAGTTTTTAAATACTTATTCTCATTTATGACTAGTTTACCACTATGATTAGAAAACTTATTTGAAATCACAACAGGTTTGCCTTCAACCTGAGACTTACTTTTGTTAAAGGCAGACTGCTTACCTTTTGAAAACTTATTTTCAAAATGTTCAGCATTAAAAGGATTAGTATGCCTTTTTACATCAGCTTTAGACCCAAAGCCTGTTTTGTCAACAGGTTTGGTGTCCACAGCTGTAGTTTGGACATGCTTTCCTTTCTTTTGCTTGTGTGAGTCAGCAGAGCACTTAGCAAGCTTATTTGATGGAAAACTTATTTCATCAGCAGCTTTTGAGCTAGGTTCACACGAGCTGTCAGTGTTTTGAGGCCTGACAAACCTGTTTGTTGAGATTAATTTACCATTCACTTTTTGAATAAAAGTGTTTGGAAGCTCACCAAGAGTGGACAAGTCTTCTTTTAAATTATTAACCTCAACAATGGAAGCTGCTTTGTCAAGATCCCCTCCAAGATAGGCTTGGATTTGTGCAGGAATCTGCTGACTTATGCAGTGGCTGACTTTTTGTGCAGATTGGCACCAAGAGTCAACTATCTTTTGAAGCTTAGCATGTTTTTATATCTGTTTCTCTCTTTTCTTCCAATAAAATGGAATTGATGTGTTTTAAATCATCAAGCTCAGCTTCCAACTTATGGAAACTGTCCAGTTTACTAGATTTTGTTTCAATATCAATTTTAAGCTTAGAGATTTCAGATAATAAAACAGCATGCTTCTCAACAGCAGCTTTCAGATCAACAAGCATATATTCAAACATTTTAATTTTTTCTTCAGAACTGTAATCCATAAAATTTTGTACCTTATACATCATTGTAGGGTTCCAGTTCTCCAAGATGCTAAAAGCTTCAGCTTCAGCCAGATCCTGTTTGAAGTTGCTTGTTGATGGGACATCAGTGTTGGCCATTAGACAGTTATTGTCTTCTTCATCAAATGATGAATCAGACTCCTCCCAGTCACAAGTCTCTGCCATAAGTCCCTTTTACCGGTTGGAAACCACTGAGTTTTCCAACTTTCTCAGCTTAGCCATAGCCATAAGATACTTAACCCTATAGCCATCGTCCCTGTTTGTCTTGTGTGGTTTGAATGACTGACCAACAGCTTTTGACACACAGTTAGCTGCTATGTGGCCAGTTTTACCACATTTGAAGCACTCTGCTTTGGTCTTGTCAAATGCTTTCTTTTTGACAGCATTTGAGCTTCCCTGTAGCATGTTTCTTCCAAACCTTTTCTTATTGAACCTTTTGACAAGCATGGCTATCATCTGCTCATCATCCAGTTCAGCACTATCTGCATTGTCTTCCTCATCAGATATTTCCTCCTTATGATCAGCCTGTTGATCATGTTGAGTGAACACATCACTGGCTTGATTTACAGGTTGTCTCACACTGGCCACAAAGGCTGCACCTTTTTAGACATTTCCAAGTCATTTCTCTTTTGTTGCCTTGATTGCTCATCATTCAGTAAGGATCCATATAAGTTAACAAGATCCATACTTCTGAGGGTACCTGAATTCCTTAAAACTGTAGAAAAATAATTTCATTCTTCAGGCAGAACATCTAAGAACTTGTTTACCAAAGTCAGGTTGTCCTTGGTGATCCCAACAGCTTTGAGATCATTTACAAGAGCAGTAAACCTGGTGTAGGTTTCTGTGAGAGTCTCCTTTGGTTTTGCAAAGAAGAGTTCATACTGTCTAACAAGATTATTGATCCTGTTGTCAAGTGTGATTGTGGGTCCATCATAGACGGTACACAAAGTATCCCACATCTCCTTAGCAGTCTTCATCTTCTCAACCTGTTTGAACACATCATCAGGTAGAGAGATGACCAGATTGTTTCTGGCCTTTGCATCAAGAGCCACCAGTCTTTTGTCTTCATCAGACCATTGAGCTTTTGCTTTCTCAAATGTTCTGATTTCAGGAGCAGCTCCTTCAACAGCAGGAGTTATTGTTGTAATAGAGGTTGGCACATAGGGACCCTCCATTACAATCTCTGGTAGTTGTACATCCAGATTCTCTAAGTAGAGCATCAATCTGCACTTCCAACCAGAAAAGTTCTGATGATTGAACTTTGGAGGTTTGCCCATTGAGCCATTGTCATAGTATGAGGAACTTGCAGCACTGTTGTCCATGGAAACTTTGGGAGAAAGAGAGATCTAGAATGACACACACTCTAAACTGCTCTGATACCAGTTGTAGGTCCCAAAAGATATCCCAAGTATATAGCCTTAAGCTGTAGAGGGGGGGTGAATACAGCTCTTTAAAAACTACACACAATTTTCTCAATGTTTGTATGTATTATCAACAAATGTTAATTACAAACAAGCTTGAATGCGGAAAGGTTCAAGCTGAGATGACAGATACAACAGTATGTTTAACTAGTCTAAGACTGACTTAAACTAATTACAATGAATACACTCACTAAGAATCACTCACTCTGTTTACAAGACTTTGAAGAACAGCTTGAACAAGAACAGCTTAGACACTGAGCACTGTTTTATTCAAGCAGACTTGCATGCATGAAAGACTCACTTTGAATGCACGTTCACTCTTGGTTTCAGCACTTAGCTTTTTGGCTTAAACTTTTAATCCTTGGAAGTTTCTTTTTATACTCACTCAGAGGATCTAAGTGAAGCTTCTTCATTGGACGGAATGAAAAACGAGAAGTCTTGTTGAAAAGACAACATAAACTTTTCCGCACCTTTCTGAAAAACAGATTTGTCTTCATGTGGGCAGAACTTTTGTCTTTTCACTTTGTCTACTGTTGCATTGCCTTTAACTAAATAAGGAATGTCAACTTTGTGTTTTTCTTCCTTGTAAAGGCCTATTTTGATATAAGAAAAAGGTCTATCACCCTTTTTCAAATAACCATTTGTCTTCATGTAACAGAACAGCTTGGGCAGGCTGAGCAGTTCTGATTTCCACTTTGTCTTCGACTTTGTAAACTGATCTTGTAGTCAAAAACAATAAATGTGGACTTGGAAACATATTCCATAAAGTGTTTAGTCTGTTCACAAAGAACAGGTTCTGTTCACAAAGAACAGAACACTTATAAACTGCCCAAGCTGCTCACCAGTGTAGATCAGCGTAGACAGTTTATGTCCAGCCTGTTCAGCAGACAGAACAGCTTGGGCAAGACTGTCTTTGTTGCAACACATGCAACACATAGAACAGCTTTAGGCTGATATTGCAAATCATTTTCAGGTTTCAATAAGGCATATAACAGGCCTTAAATTCAACATTCAAAAGCATCAACAGGTTTGATTAATAATCTCCCCCTCAGATGCAGAACAGGTTTGACTGAGGCCTTTTTGTGCCTAACATGTATATATATATATATATATATAAACTTGACGTTTTAAGTGGGTTTTATTTATAAACCTGTAATGTTGGGTGATTTAAGACATAAAAATCTATAAATATACATATTATCATATATTAGAGATCTTAAGTCCTTATTATCATTTAGGACTCGGTTAAACACGTTCGGTTTCATCACCCATCAAACAACGCAAACTTGCATTTTTGCGCGTATTTTGCCATCACAAGCTCGGTGAGTCTTCATAGCCCCTATTTTCACTATCTATTGGGGTGAAAATACATGCACTATTTTTATATGGACATCAAAACTGTTTATTTCTTATATGTATTACACAAGGGGATCCATCAGCCCTCAAATCATGAACCGTTAATTGCATTTATTTTCAAGCGCTAATATATTGCGGATAGATCTATCGGGAGTCATGTCCCCCATTCGGGTTAGTTCGGTTCGGCTAACAGCGAGTGCGAATATATTTAACACACGGTATTACGTATGGAAATACTGCACAGGGCAAACTCATTTAATTAAGCTGCGGTTGCATGATGATTTATGTAATACATACACGGAATTTATGCTTTATAAATTCAACTCATCTGATAATGTCCATACGACTCGTCTTTTCGCGTAAACCTATGAGCTCACTAATAATTTGTTGACGTATTTTAGCTTGTATTTTCAGGTGATTAAGGCATGCGCATTTATCGGAAGCATTCCAAGGCTTCCGTTCATTTTGGAGTCGCATCATTTTCAAACCGTCGTAGATTTAATTGCATTAATTTTGGATAATTTAATTATGTATTTAAGCCTCTGTATCTCGCGAACTACTCTTTATCATTTTCGTGTTATGTAAAACATTTCTATCTTTTAAAGTCAAATCAATGTATCTTTGAAAAAGTCCATATAGTGGTCGTTCGTTATGATTATGGTTACGCTTCCGCGACGTCACGTTTCATTGCCAACCGAGGTAACGGGGTGTGACACTACTTGGAACTAGCTGCTCGTGAATCATTTGATTCTAGTGCAAGCTATTCTTTTATCTCTACAACATATGCATGTTAGTTAACCAAGTCACTTGCCTAGTTTTTTCTGTCCTTGAAACATTATACGTATATATTAAGTATTTCCTTAAATGTCAGAGTGTTGTGTGTGGCATGTGTGTGAATACAACAGCAACAACTTCAACTATAATATATATAGCAATGTAGAATGTAGTATTGTGTGAATTCTAGTAACATAGCAGCCTTTTAACATATATATATCTACAATAATAAGTGTGTGTTGTGTGAGCCAAAATCAGCCCCAACAACCCTTTCAAATTGAAAGTAATTAAGCGTTATGAGCATACAAATGACTAGGTTCTGAGATTACACACACACACACACACACACACACACACACACACACACATATATATATATATATATATATATATATATATATATATATATATATATATATACCATGTGTGAATTATGGTATAAAGTGTGTGGCTTGTGTAGGATATTAAGCAACAACAACCAGTACATACATGCATAAATATACAAAGTCTGGATGTGATTAAAGATGTCCAACAACCCCAATATGAATAATTAATACATCAACAATAGCCTATGTAGGTGTATGTGTGCAATTACATTTAAATAGAAACACAAGTGGCCTATATTTATCAAAGAAAGATTAACCGCTTGTCAAGACCACCCCTTACGGGGCAGTCCTGAACGACTAGGTCCCAAGGAGCAATACAACATCAACCACAACTAAGATAGAATTAATAAAGTGCAGAATTAAGTCATGACAGAAATTAAGATTATTTTACGAAAAGTTTAAAACAAATCTATTAAAGGGCACAATGACATTAATCTAATACATAATCACAACACATAGCACTGATCTACCAAAACCACCACCATTATTGACTTCAATCAATACCAAATTGCAGAGTTTGTAGTGGTCTAATGACTACCTATTGAAGCTTGCAGATCCTAAGGACTTGGTTCAGCTGGACCATTTACTTTGCCTTTTCCTGTAAAAAGATTCAACAACAACTGTAAGCGTTTGGCTTAGTGAGATTACAGATTTAACAGTTAAAATGCCATGACAATTTTATGTGGAGACTTGACTTTTGACTTTTGTCTTTAAGCTCTGACTTTGACTTTAAGCGCGATTTTATCAAGGCTGCCGCTATCAGCTGGACATTGTGAGACATAGGACTTAAGATCGGATGATGTCTAACCCCACACACACGCTTTTAATTGTAGGGATCAACCACATACTGGGCTAGCTACTAGTAAAACAACATTGGCGGACATCAGAGTAGACTTAATCATAGACTGGCATAGACTTACTCAGACTTGAATTGTGCGAAAGCATATGAAAGCATTGATAACAAGGCAAATGCCTGAAAGCATTCAAGTAATGAATCAAGATAGCAACAACAATATATATCCAAGACTAATTCAGACCGTAAAGACATGTGTGCAGGATGATATATTAAAAGCTATCATGATTCAGAAGGCATCACCATACCAAGGTGAGCACAGGTCACATTCTAGCTGAGCACATAGACTTTCAAATAAAGCTAGAACAACAATATGTCTCAAAGGAAGACAAGCATGTATACAGTTATATCTATAACTCATAATAACTGGTTTTTATGGCATGACTGTTGACTTTGACTTTCGCAAGCGGATTTATATCAACCACCTGAGTTATCTCAGGATTTAGCTTTTGACTTTACAGACTTTAGCTTTGACTTTACTGACTTTGGCTCTGACTTTACTGACTTTGGCTTTGACTTGCTTCTCTGACTTTTGCTTGCCTTTATTGACTGGGCTTGACTTTAATGACTTTTAGCTTGACTTTTCTGGCTTGGCTTTACTGACTTTAGCTTTATAACATAGTTCAGATTTAGCTGAACCTGTTAATTTTACGACAAATCAGTTTAGATAAGCTTTTATGGCATTACACAACATAATTGTGTATTTATATTGCATTCTTGGATTTTCTGAAGCTTATGTGTACACTTATTGCATTATTGACTTTTCCTGTCATCTCAGACTTTGTTGCATCATAATTAAGCTTATGACTTAATTTGATATGATTTAAATGACTTTATGTACTTTTTATGCACTTCATGGACATGTTTGACCTATTTGGTCATTCTTTAGACTTTACTTGCAATTTGACACTCATATGAATGCCTGAATTGACATTTTATGCATAATTAATAACTAATCACTTTACACAAGTGATTTATCTGACTTATAACCGGTTTATATAATTTAACTTATATGTGATCATGACACTTACACATTGGGCATTATGACATACTTAGGCCTTCAATTGTATTTTATTAGTCAATTAACATATACATGTACTTAATCCTTAATGTCTTTATATTAACATATACATGTACTCAATTAAGATGACTTGGTTCCAAAATTATAAGCTAAGTGTTTATGAACTTTAAGCGATTTAATCAACTTAAAAACACTTATATTCATCAAGTAAATGTGTATGCTTTGATTTCCATTATTTGATCACAGATATACGCATGTTTACATTTCCAAATTAGTTCAATATTTACATGTTAATGTGTGTGTGTGTCTATATATATATATATATATATATATATATATATATATATATATATATATATATATATATATATATATATATATATATATATATATATATATATATATATATATATATATATATATATATATATATATATATATAGGGTTGGGTTCCGGTAAGAACCCTTGTTACCGTGAGAACGTGAGAACCACTCCAAAATGCACAAATTTGTACATGAAATGCACAAATTTTAAAATTAAAAGTTTTACTTAAAATCATTATTAGTCTTAAATATTAATAAATATCATAATTTAACACTAAAATTACATTCAAAACTTACATTCATTAAATTATAAACTAAATGCACAAATTTGAACATCAAATGCACAAATTTTCTTAAATGCACAATTCGTACATAAAATGGATAAATTATAGCATGAGATGCGTAAATTTTTACATGAAATGCATAAATATATCGAAAACATTTAATTTTAGTATCAAATGCACAATTTTATACAGTGGATGCACAAATTTTAGAGTGGTTCTCACGTTCTCACGGTAATGAGGGGTTCTCATGTGAACCCAATCCTATATATATATATATATATATATATATATATATATATATATATATATATATATATATATATATATATATATATATATATATATATATATATATATATATATGGCTGTCAAAAACACACACAACATGTATATTCACATTTGCATACAAGAAATAAAAACAAAGAATGGACTGCTGTTTTGATTCTGTTTTCACAGCAGCAAAAAGGGGAGAGTTTAGGGACAATTTTTGCAAAGAATTGCTAAAATGGGCTGCTGGAATTGTAGCTGTTTCTGTTTTCGGTTCACACCACACACACTTAACACACATCACACTTGAGACAAATATATATTTATAGATTGGTTTTGTTTCTATTTTACTTTCTCTGTTTCTGCACATATAATACACACATCACACACATGTCCTTATGTATATATATACATGTTAAAAGGGCTGCACTTTAATATCTTTAAAGGGCTGCTGTATATGAAAAATAATCCGCACATCCAAGACTTAAATTTTGCTCAATTAGTTGCTGAAATAGAAAGGAAATGGGAGGGCTGTTGAGTTTATATATATGAACAAAAAAGTAAAAAGGCTGCTGGTTTGAGCCACAAACATCTGAAATAGATGTTGAAAAAGAAGTGATGGAATGCTTTGCCTTTTACACTCACAGCTCAAACACACATACCCATTTTATCCTACAAATAAAAGGGTGGCTGCTACTCACTGGACTTACACAAATGTATATATCCAAGAAACAAAACAAAAGAAACAGAAAACAATAAGGAAAGATGTTGTTTCTATTTTATATTTGGACATGCAATCGACACACATATACATATATGTTGATTCTGTTGAGTACACAACACCTACCTACACACAGGGATTAAAGGCGATTTTTGGTTTCTATGTGATGCATAAACACACACATATTCATATAATCCATGGCCGAAGGCCAAATGGCCTTCTTGGCGTCTCAGTTTCGACTAAAACAGAAAGAACACACCTTGGAAAGCAACATTATAAGTTTCAGGTTTCATTTTCATAATATGGAATTAAGCTCTAGAAATGCACATAGGATCAATTAAACATAAGAGGATGACATGCATGCCTTTTAATTTCTGTTTGCAACTTTAAAATATGCTTAATTTCATGGTTTTAAAGATTTTGAAACCATATAAATTTTCCAGAAATCGTGACCTTCATTTTGTTAACAAGAACAAATTAGATGATAGGTTTACCTTAAATCCTTGTAGAAATCCTTTGCTTGATGTTTCTTTGACTTGATTCTTGATTTTAATTCAAGATTGGCAATGAACTTGATGGACCATGAGTTTGAGAAAGGTTAGAGAGAAAGGCTTTCAATTTCTTAACATTGATGAAAATGAGTTGATGCATATATTTGTGGTTTTATTGGGTTCAAGTTTCATTTTTATCATTTTGTCCCCATTACTTTATTTTCTTTCAATTCGCTTGATTTATCATCACAATTATAATAATTAACTTTTATTAACTTAATAAAGAAAATACATAGCTAATAAATGTAATTAAAATTACACTTAACATATTAAATAACTCTAAACTTGTTATTTATTGCTAAACGTAGTTCGGGTTATTAGAAAATGGGCTCCACCATGCATAACTTCATCCCCGAGTTGTCTATGTTCAGATAAATGCAACTTAGGAATTACAAGGTAGCTATGAATTCCCATAATCTGACATAAACATTTTGGTGTTTATTGAATGAGCAGCATCTTTATTCTCAACTTATAACTTCTTGCCTCTTTGGCTTTTATAATTAATAGTTGACTTATGAAATCCACATAAGAAATCTTAGGTAATCTGCTTATCGCTTATACTTTTATGTATTGACTTACGATCCAAGATTCAGTATGAGTTTTTCAATTAACTAATATATCGATTTAGCTATTAAGACAGCTTGTATCTCTTTTCTTTTAATCTTAAACTAGTTGTGGCTTTTTGAATTTCACATTTGTTCTATTAAACATTTTCACTCATTGAGACGTTATTATCATCAATTACTTAGCAGACTTTTGGATTGCGCTGACTATTATCAAGACTTTTATAAACAAACGAATGGAATAATAATTCCATATACACATGTGTATAGACTTTTAATTGACTTTCATTGGTCATTCAAGACCAATCGCTTAATTCTGATATGAATTTCTCTTTATTTCTCGTTTGACTCTAGCATTGTGCCTCTGACTTCTTTGATTTCAATTGAATTTGACATTGGGTGCTTGACGATCTGGTACAAAGACCATTTTCTCATTTAATTTCATTGGATCAGCAACTTCCACCTCAGCCTCATTATGAGACACGCTGTAATCATTCAGATTACTAGGATTTACGAAGAAGCTTGTGTTTAAAATTTAGTTTTGGGTTTCCTTAAAGCTTTTGAATCATACACGATTCAAACACTGACACCTATATTACTTATAAGTAGAATTTTTGATTTGAAAGAGACATTTAAGTCATAGCTTCAACTGATACAACCTATAATGTCATATGCATATTCACTATCGATGACAAAGCTGTACAGTCAAACTCATGACTTGTTTTGAAATCACAAGTCGATTTAAATCATGGATAGAAAATCTTTCTCCTGATTCTCCTTAGCGATCCTATTTTTAAATGTTTCTATGGAATCGAAATGAGGTCGAGATTGAAGACTGTGTTATTTACGAGCAATACATGGTTGTGAAATTAGGTTATTGGCAGTTGTTTCAATACCAAGAATAGCATGAAGCTAGCAATTAACTTGGTTAATTGGCATGAAAAATGCTGTAGAGATGAATGAACAGTTTTATAGTAGGATCAAATGATACACGTATTTAATTTAGCAAAACATACTCATGGCCGCATTCAACATTTCCTCTATTTCTTCGGCTATGATATGATAGGCACGGGCTCTAGCTGATGGAGTTGCAGCAGTGCTCTTCATTGTTGAACCTCCGGCATACGACTAAGATTGACTGTTGGTTCTCATGGGGCATTGATGACTAAAGTGTCCAGGTTTTCCACACATTGGTCATTCCTCGCTACTATGACTGATTTTGCTACAAACATAGCATATCACATCAATTGGATTGCATAACCAAGTATGTGATTTCCTACAACTTTTGCCCACTCGCTGTTCCGATTGAATCGTATAAGACTTGGCCTTCTGAGGAGAGCTATACTAATCAGTCTCAACAGACTGGGTCTTTCCTATCTTGAAGAATCTGCTAAATCGTTGCTTCTTGGGTGGAGAAGGGCATGTAGGATTGATTTGAATTGCACTTAGTTGTTCACCATACTCCAGGTATTCGCTTTCAATTTGTCTGGCTGCTTCCACCATTTCCAAGTACGTCTTGTATTTGTTACCACTTATCGGCTGTCGATACTTTGGGTTTAATCCTCTACGAAAACGATTCATCTTTCTTTCTTCTGTGGCTACTTGATAAGATGAATAGCCGCACAATCGTGAGAACTCGTGCTCGCATTCATCGACCATCTTTTCGCCTTGAGTCAGTTGCATCAATTGAACTTCCATTCTATCTTGCAGATCCATGGGACAGTACATGTCGAGGAATTGCTCCCATTCAAGTGTTTGGATGATGTCCTCTCCGTAGATACTCTTCTGTGTCTTCCACCATGCGCGGGCAGCTTCGACAAATAGAGTAGTAGCATACTTGACTCTTTGTGAATCTAAACACTCAGAGATATTGAAAATCTCTTCTGTGTGACAAATCTAGTCCAACGCCTAGATAGGTCTAAAGTACCCTCAAATGTTAAAACACCACTAGACTTAAAGTCTTTGAATCGACAGCCTTTTGGCTGATCAGTTTAAACATTATCATTGGAGTTATCAGAATCAGACTTATTATTATGAATTTGCTTATCCTTTATTTTGTTCTTTTTATCAGTCTTACGTTTTGCTTCAGCGTCATCACGAGCCTGAAACTGTTCTTGGATTAGTTTGACTTGTTGTTCATGTTGTTGTGCTAACAGTTGTTGTATCATCTCAAACAGTTGCTGGGGGGTGACATTATCAGGAATTCCTCCTTGTCCTGACATCCTTACTGAAAAATAATATTCAAGTGACTTTCAGTTTATAGACTTAGTGACTATGTACCCTTTTTCCCATCCTAACAGTCTGTACGTCCTATCTCAGTTCAAGCCACCTATCATGATTGACACTTTATGTATTGCTTAAGTTTGAGACCAAGTATTATTTACATGATACTTGATTCACTCAAACTATTGCTCTGATACCATCCTGTTAAGACCACCCCTTACGGGGCAGTCCTGAACGACTAGGTCCAAAGGAGCAATACAACATCAATCACAACTAAGATAGAATTAATAAAGTGCGGAATTAAGTCATTACAAAAATTAGAATTATTATACGAAAAGTTTAAAATAAATCTATTAAAGGGCACAATGACACTAATCTAATACATAATCACAACACATAGCACTGATCTACCCAAACCACCACCATTATAGTCTTCAATCAATACCAAATTGCAGATTCAGTAGTGGTCTAATGACTTCCTATTCAAGCTTGCAGATCCCAAGGACTTGGTTCAGCTGGACCGTTTACTTTGCCTTTTCCTGTAAAAAGATTCAACAACAATTGTAAGCATTTGGCTTAGTGAGATTATAGATTTAACAAATAATATGCCCATGACAATTTTAAGCGGAGACTTGACTTTTGACTTTTGACTTTAAGCTCTGAATTTGACTTTAAGAGTGATTTTGTCAAGGCTGCCGCTATCAGCCGGACATTGTGAGACATAGGACTTAAAATCGGATGATGTCTAATCCCACGCACAAACTTTTAATTGTGGGGATCAGCCACATGCTGGGCTAGCTACCAGTAAAAAAACGTGGGCGGACATCAGAGTAGACTTAATCATAGAATGGCATAGACTTACTTAGACTTGAATTGTGCGGGAGCATATGAAAGCATTGTTTAAAAGGCAAATGACTGAAAGCATTCAAGTAATGAATCAAGATAACAACAACAATATATATCCAAGACTAATTCAGACCGTAAATACATGTGTGAAGGATGATATGTTAAAAGCTATCATGATTCACAGGGCATCACCGTACCAAGGTGTGCACAGCACACATTCTAGCTGAGCATATAGACTTTCAAATAAATCTAGAACAACAATATGTCTCACAGGATGACAAGCATGTATACAGTTTTCTCTATAACTCACAATTCATTTTGACCCCATTACTTTATTTTCTTTCAATTCCTTTTATTTATCGTCACAATTATAATAATTAACTTTTATTAACTTAATAAAGAGAATACATAGCTAATAATGTAATTAAAATTACACTTAACATATTAGTTAACTCTAAACTTGTTATTTATTGCTAAACGTAGTTCGGGTTGTTACACCGCTGCCTAGGAAGCATACATATATAGACATGGTGTGTCATGTGAATGTGGAATTAGCATAAAGTCATGGCATTTAGTTGGTTATAAAGCATAATTGTGTATGACTTATGAGTATTTTAGTAAAGCATGAATGTGAAGTTAATGATCATATTTGTAAATAAATGTCATAAATATTTACAAATGATATTATAAACGTTCAATTTGAATACATATTGATATAATGATGTTTATGAGCATGTTATAGGACATAGAAATAAGAAAGAATAAGCGTGTGTAAGTCATCTGCATCACCTATGTAAAGTGATAAGTTGTTTAATTATGCATAATATGTCATTACATGCGTATGAATAAGTTCAACTTGCAAATAAAGCCAAAGAATGAGCGAATAGGTCACACATGTCCATGACAAACATAAAAGCTTGTAAGATCATTAAAATCATTAAAATCATGTTAACGCTACGCCATAAACTAAAATCTATAGTCCTTAGAAAAATTTAAGTGTTGTGTTGTGTGTGCCTTGTGATCCGATAGTTACACAACTCTCAGATGTGCGTCAAAACTGTATTACAGTTAGTCAGAGATTTCCAACAAGAAGTTCGAGACAAGCTGGAATACCGAATGACAATCCAGCGTCTAGACAAATATTATGATCAACGAAAGTTGGTGATGAACTTGAAGCCATAATCTGAATGCTAATCACAAAGGGGGAGAATGTTAGATCTTAGAGTTGTGATAGTTTTAGTGTCAGAAATGTAATTAACAAAACTTTGTTTTGTGGCTAAAGTGTAAAGATTCAAACTTATATGTAAATGGGTCAAAGACCTAAAAGGTCAACCCATGGGTCAAATGATTAGAGTTTGGATCCAAGTCATCTTTGTTTGCTTATTAATAAGAATGTATTAGGTTTATGTTTTTAAATTTTGAAGTTGTAATTGTACGAAGTGTTTTGCAAGACTTTTGGTTTATATTCAACTTTGCTTACATTGCTCTTAAGGTATTATCTTTTTCATCATATTCATATTAATTATCATAATGTTCTTGATGTTCTTGATAAATGCATGATAATTGTTGAATGCTTTACAAAATCTTGGAATTACAATTGGTATCAGAGCCAGTTGAACATGAAATATCTTTGGCTAAGACAAATGAATCGCTTCACTCGAAACATCTGTGTGACGTTGCCAGAACACTCGGAGTCGTGTACACTACAAGTGCGCCGGTAATGATGAGTGGAAGTCTTGTCACAGCCACCCGTGACCACATGCCATAAAGGGATATCTTTTGAGACACCCTTTATGGGAACGGAAAGCCTAAGTGGCTCTGATTCTCACAGGGACTGCATGTCCAAATCTGAATTCATTGCTTTCAAGACCATCATGTCACAGCAACTAAGTGACATGTACACTTTCATAACTCAACAGCCAGCCAAAGCTACAGTTCCCAAATCTCGATGATGCTAAACGATCCTGTCATTCTATACTAAAGGCTTCATTAAATCTGTCATCTACAAACGCATTGATACTAGAGATCCTGAAGAACGAAGCATTTGGATCTTCTAGCCAAGAGGATCCGCTAGTTCAACAAATGGGTGAGCGCCTAAAGGTAATAGCTGAGTTCTGCCACGTCTCTGCCCACGGCACGAAACGAAAACATGATGATCAGGATGATTCTGATCATCATGAGGGGGAGAAACGTGCTAGGGCGGCTAGGAAAGCTATGATGATCTTTCAAAAGCCTGCATCTAGTCCAAGATCGTCAGCACCAGCACAACAACGATCTCACCAAGCACCAGAACATTATCAGTAGATCTCCCTGCTGAATAGTCTCTTGAGGAATCAGAATCAGGAGCTCAACTAGCAATCTCAGTTTGGGAGGATCCGAATCAAGTACCATCTTTTACTAAAGACGAGGAAGTTATCGATGTCTCTATTCCTCTGAGGACTTCCGACCCCAATGATGTTATTATTTTAGATTCCGATGAAGAGGAACATGAGGCGAGAGAGGTTTTAAGGAGGCCCTAAGGATTGAATATGCCGGTGAAGAAGGTGAAGCACCAGATGAGTTCGAATTTGAAATTCTTTCTGATGATCTAGTACCCACTCCACCAACTTTAACTCCAGCTCCATCTCAGCCAGTCCAACCAACTTCCACAAGTCCAATGGCAATACCTGCGATTCCTGATCATTTTTTTGAACCTACAGATCTTCTCGCCGATTTCCAATATTCCAAGAAAACTCATACATTCCAACTCCATACTCTGTCGCCCCGAATGTAGTGAAATAGATTACAAGGCTGCAAGAGGGAATTTCTGGAGGTTCCAGTTCCTCTCAAATGTGAGAGGAGCGACACACCGAAAGGCTGACTGCCCAAGCCTTCGGTTGGGTAAAGAAAAGGGTATGGAGTCCTTATATGGAAGAGAAGTACATGAAAATGTTTGTAAGGGAAGTCAAGACTATCAGAGCCGATTTGTGTTGGTCACTTGAACGTATGTAATAGAGAGACAAATCTGTATATGTGGATATGGTTGGGGCCCTCAGGAAAAGCAGAGATGTAGTGAGAAACATATCACCAATAATCAAAGTCATTCAGATTAAGTTCGATAAATTCTTGATTATCTTCTACCCAATCTTTCAAGTCGAACGAGAAGACAGGTCATTCTCAGAATCTGATCACAAGAAATGCTCAGAGACGTATTGTCAAGTTTCTGCGCCGAAAGGTCACACTATCACTAATTTTTGATTTTCAAATGGCGTTAGAGGCAAGATAAAGAAAAGTGAATTTCTTGCTCCGAACCTAGACATTCCAGGTTCCGAACGTTTACCGGTTCCAAGGTTACCAACTCACTGTTGGTACACCCTGTGTGACGATAGCAGTCTAAGTGATCTAGCAGTTTGGTTTAAGTAATACTGCAAAGCATTGAATATTAACGAGTATTTGATACATATGTTTATATATGTTTGACAGTTATTGATTGTGTGTTTGAACTTGATGTAACATATTACAAGAAGTTCAAACATAAAGTTCAAATATTAATTCAAGCATAAGTTAATAACATAAGTTTTAAATACAAGTTAGTCAGATTCGAATTCTATAAGGATTGACATTCGAATCTATGTCAGATTCGAATGTAATCCTGGACAGATTTGAATGTGTGTGATGAGGCAGATTCGAGAATGTCAGTGAGGACAAACTCGAATGGGCCTTGGGCCGGATTCGAGTTTGGCCCATGTCAGACTCGAATTAGCATCTATAATTAGGGATAGACTCGAAATATTGTCAGACTTTTTGCAGAGTTCGAGAGTGATTAAGCAAAAGGCGATTTCGAGTTTATCATCAGTGTTAGTGTTGTTTCGGAAAGAATCTTCTGGTAGGTGCGTTCTTGTGTAGTTCGTACAGCTCGTTGATAGTCTCCGTGTTCCTGGTGAGTGTTGTTACCGTCTACCCGTTAACGAGGATTCCGCACTCGTTGACGGTTCCGCGTCTAGATAGATCTGTGTTTGGTAGACCTTACAAGTGGTATCAGAGCCTACGGGGTGTTCTTGGTGTTCTTCGTGTTCATCAAGATATATCCTAGGTTTCTCGACGCTTTTGGACGGTTTTTCTCTCATCTTCGTGTTTTTCGTGTCTTTCGAGCTTAGCAAATTGTTATCCGGAAAATACTTCGTGTTTTTCACGTTTTTGATCGAAATCATTATTTTTCGTTGGAAAATTATTGATTTAATCTGCAAAACGTTAAGAAATCGAAGTATTAGCCGTTTTTCGACTTTGCGGCGCTCGAATCTATTAGGAGTAATTAGGGTTATACTTAGTCTCGAGTCTAACCAAAATCCACTCCTTTCGAGTTTGGTAAACACTGTTTCGAGTTTATTTCGAGTTTGTGCTAGTTTCGAATAGGTTCTCGAGTCTGCTGACATTTGAGTTTGATTCGAAATTGGGCTAGAGTCGAATAGTGCTTCAAATCTACTGTGTGTTCGAGTTTACCTTGACCTTCGAATTTGGGGACTTTTGAATCTGTCATTAGTTTCGAATTTAATTGAATTACAAAACTTAATCGAATTTAATCCCAAATAAATTTAAATTTAATTATATTCGAATCTACCTAGATTCGAAAGAATTAACTCAAATTAGTTTCGAATTAAATTAATTAAGTTCAATTCAATTACTTTAGAAACAATGTCAAATCTTTAAAAGTTTCTGGAAATGGATCACGAGGTCGGAAAGGCTAATACTCCACCTAAGCTGATGAAACTCGAGGATTACTATTGGTGGAAAGATTTCATAGGCACTCTTTTTAGGCATTTGACAGGCTTATAAACCATTCTGGCCAAGGCCTTCCCGTACGTGGATCAATCCTTGATTCATCTTCCACTCTCTTTCCCGACCTTGGCTTGAGTCTTTCAAATTTTCCGGATCGGCCCTCCTTTTCGATAATCTTGGCTATAACCTCAGCATAAGGATCCTCACCGATATTAACTAACTCTTTCCATGCCAGCTCCTTTACTTCTACCTTCGGCAAGCACTAGTAGTTCTCAGAGTACCGAGAAAACTGTACTGGAGTGGTCACTAATGGGACGATCAAGTTGGACCAAGTTTATCACGTTGATAAACTGGTTCACAATCTCATTAGTTTATCTCAAATCTGTGACAAGAAGAATTCAGTGTTGTTCACTGACACTGAAGCGTTAGTGCTAAAACCGGGATTCAAGATTCCTGAAGAATGGGTATTGATGCGGGCACCAAGGAAGAATGACTTGTACATGCTTGATATGAACAAGTCGGAGACTTCGATGGGGCCAATCTGTTTGTTATCCAAAGCTTCGGAGACGGATCAGTGTTGTGGCACAGACGCATGGCTCACTTGCACCTAAGAAAAATGAACTACATAACGAAAAATGGATTCGTGCAAGGTGTGCCTATGAAGAGTTTTCAGTTCGAGGACAAGTGTCTACCATGCAAGAAGGGCAAACAACATAAGAAGACACACAAGTCCAAGACGCAGAACTCCATAACCTCAACATTCGATTTGTTGCACATGGACCTTTTCGGACCAATCAACAAAAGGAGTATAGGAGGTAGTTGGTATTGTTTGGTTATCACTGACGATTACTCACGATTTTCTTGGGTTTTCTTTCTAGGTACAAAGGACGAGACGGCTTCCAAGCTCATCGGGTTCTTAGACCAAGTGGAGAATTCCTACGGAACACGGGTTAAAAGGCTTCGTAGTGATAATGGAACTGAGTTCAAAAATACTGTAATTGGTGTATATTGCCTATCAAAGGGCGTAGTGCATCAATTTAGTGCACCATATGAGCCTCAACAAAATGGGGTGGCTGAACGTAAAAACAGGACACTGATTGAGGCAGCTAGGACTATGTTGTCGGATTCAAAGCTTCCTACCATGTTTTGGAGGGAGGCAGTGAATACCGCATGTCACATTTTAAACCGGGTCCTAACTGTCAAATCTTTGAACAAAACCTGTTATGAAATTTTTAATAAACGGCCACCTAATTTAACTGGCTTCGAACCGTTTGGGGTACCATGCACTTTATTGCGTACAAAACATCAACCGAAGTTTGGTGAAAAGGCTGACGAAGGATATTTCCTAGGTTATGTGCCGAACTCACCAAACAAACGCGTTTTTAACAAAACAAATGGTACAGTGGAAATTGTGTATAACATTGAAGTCACAAGTTATACACATGAACCCCAAACAGGTCCGGAATGGATATTTGACTATGATAAATTATTTGAGTCATTTAACATTCCTTTGGATGAAAATGCAGGTACAATCGAAAAGGACATGGCGACGTTGCATCTGAATGACGATGGTCATACCTTTCCGAGGACTACGTTGGAATCCACATCCGAGCCTACTTCGACTGTAGATGGATCTCCAGAAGTCAATGTTCCTGAAGCACCTTCAACTGAGAACCAGACTCAGGAAACAAATTCCAACTCTGAGGAAAAATGACTCCGAGGCATATCACACATGTCTCTATTCTTGTTTCATATCGCAAGTAGAGCCTAAGAATGTGCAAATGGCACTTAAGGATAACTCCTGGGTTGAAGCGATGCAGGAAGAACTCTCGCAGTTTAGGAAACTAGAAGTGTGGGAGTTAGTTCCATTACCTCGAGGGGAAGTTGCCATAGGAACCAAATGGGTTTTTAAGTGCAAAAGAGACGATCGGGGTATAGTCACTCGCAACAAGGCTAGGCTAGTTGTAAAGGGTTTCAATCAAGAGGAGGGAATCAATTACAATGAGGTATTTACACCAGTAGCAAGGCTGGAAGCCTTTAGGTTGTTTCTAGCTTTTGCCTCCTTCAAGGGCTTTAAGGTATATCAATTAGATGTTAAGAGTGCTTTCCTATATGGGAAAGTGAAGGAGCTGGTGTATGTAGAACAACTGCCCGGGTTTACCGATCCAAATTATCCAGATAGAGTATATCGCTTAGATAGGGCTCTATATGGATTGCATCAAGCACCAAGGGCGTGGTATGAGACTCTATCCAACCATTTATTAGAAAACGGGTTTGAAAGGGGTAGGATAGATAGTACTCTGTTTGATAAGAGGAAGGGAGAACATTTTATCTTGGTACAACTGTACGTCGATGATATCATTTTTGGATCATCAGACGAACAGATGTGCAAAGATTTCAAGAAGGTGATGAAGTCGAAGTTCGAGATGAGTGCAATGGGAGAGTCAAATTTCTTTTTGGGGTTACAAGTTGACCAGAAGAAGGAAGGGATGTTTATCCATCAGACGAAGTATGTCTATGACATATTGGAACGTTTCGGGATGGAAGGAACGAAATTGACTGCCCATTTCAGCACGCCGATTCAAGTGAATCATAATCTCGGACTGGGTAGTGAAAGTGATGCCGATGTGGATCCGACGTTATATCGGGCCATGATTGGATCAATTATGTATTTAACTGCTTCAAGACCTGACATCATGTTTGCTGTGTGTATTTGTGCTAGGTTTCAAGCAAATCCGAAGGAGATGCATATGAAAGCTGTGAAGCGGATTCTACGATACCTCAAATCGAAACCGAAGCTGGGACTTTGGTATCACGCGGAGGGTGATCTAGAGTTGGAGGCATTCACGGATTCTGACTACGGAGGATGCAGCTTGACGCGCAAATCAACAACTGGAGGTTGTCAATTCCTAGGAGGGAGATTGGTATCCTGGCAATGCAAGAAACAGACGTCGGTAGCCGTGTCAACGTGCGAGGCCGAGTATGTTGCTGCGCGTAGTTGCTGCTCACAGGTTCTGTGGATACAACAACAATTGCGGGATTACGGTTTGGCTTACACTCAAACTCCCATTAGGATAGACAATCAATCTACAATTGCTATAACTAACAATCCAGTTAAACACAGTAAAACAAAGCACATAGACATAAGCCATCATTTTATTCGTGATTGTGCTGAAAGGAACTTAATCAAATTGGTAAAAGTGGCAACGGATGATAATAATGCTGATTTGTTTACCAAAGCATTTGATAAGTCACGGTTTGAATATTTAATTCAACTAAATGGAATGCGCAACCCAGAGTAATTTGACCTTACTAGTAGTTTATTTCTTTTATATATGTAGTATTTCTTTCTATTTATAGTAAGTTTGCTAAATGAGGATAGTTTCTATTTTTAGTAAGTTATTAAGTTATCTTCTTTTATTGCTATTTCTTTTGAAAAACAAAAGAAAAAAGAGAGAAAATCATAAAAATATAAAAAAAGAGAATATCAGAAAAAGAGTTAAGTCTTAGATACATAAGTTCAAAGTGACGAAAATTAGCACAGTCGTTACAAACTCGTGTTTAGGCTTTCACACATAATGCACCTAAATTCTAAGTGTTATACTTTATTTTAGTTTGATGTGTTGGTAGGCATTATACATATAGGGAATCTCAAGGCTAATAAAATAGTCAAGAAAAAGTCAAACGTGTTGCTAACTTAGATGTATGACCAATCGGTCTTAATTTTTATGTACAAGACATACAAACTTTGAGTCTAAATGAGGTATGCAAACTTTCTGGGGATGTATAGCATCATCAAATACATCTTAAAATGGAAAGAATAGAAAAATCATACAATATTGAGAGTCGAAAACATGTAACTCTGTTGTACGTAAGTACAGACCTGTTGCCTCTGTTTAGATTCGGGTTAGCAAGATAAGTCGCTTTGTTGTACGTCGGTACAGACCTGTCACCGCTGTCTTGCTAGCTTTAAAAATAAACCTTAAGTCAAACTAAGACACTTTGTTGTATGAAAATACAGACCTGTGTCCGATGTTTGTCTTTTAAAGAAAGTTTGCAAATACCAACAAGTTAGAATCTTAGTCTGTATGCCTTGATCATAAAAGTATGTCTAAGTCTGAGTCACGTAAGATAATTTCATGAAAAATAAAAATGCCAAGGGATATTCCGAAATGTAGCATGTTTAAAGGGGTAAATACCAACAATCGGCTAAATGGGTATTTCACGACAAACAATCAAAGGAATCAAAAATTCCTAAGTGTGAAAGTTTAAGTACTGAAAGTGAGTATCTGACACCGCTATCTGATTGAACCTTTCTTTGACTATGCTCATCAAAATTATTTTGTTAAGTGTTTAGCATAGGTTGTAAATTTTAATAAGTATAGTTTAAGTCTAAGTTAAATTTTTGGTCAAAATTTTAAAATTTTATTCTTACTTATTTTTATTTTATTTTATTTTATCTTAGTTTATTTTATTTTATCTTATTTTATTTTTTACTTAGGAAAAAGGTCAAAAATTACTGAAGGTGCATTCTTAGTTGGATAAAATAAACACTGCGTGAAAAATCTTGTGCTTAGGGTAAAAGATTTGGCATAGTTTATTCCGTTACACAATAAGGTTGAAAAAGTTGAAGTTATTTCAAAATTTTCGAAATTTTCTAAGTGTTTCGGGAAATTCGAGTTTAGGTTAAACTCGAATTGGGGTATCCTCGAATCTGTCAGTAGATTCGAAACTGGCCATAGACTCGAAGGTAGGTGGTATAAATAGGTTAACAGTAACGTCATTAAGTCATTACTGTTTTCGAATCTATACTCTCGAATCTATTGGCGATTTCGAATCTATCTGCTCGAGTCTACCGTTTTCCACAAAAACGACAATTTGTCGAGTTTCTTGCTTAAGTGTTCGATTCTACTGATACATCTAGGTACAAACAACTGGGTTGTACAAGATTCAAGTAGTTTTATTCACCATTTAAGCCAAAATCATCGATATTTGAAAGTTTATAGGTCGAAATCGTGTGTGTCAAAATTACCATGTTTGGACCGATAAATAGTCAAATTAAATGCATATATCTGTGATTAGTAACTAGTAGGGCTAATGAATGTAATTTTCTGAGTCCAAAAAGGTTAAAATCATGGGTTTTGGGGATGAGTTGGGACGACTTTCTCGAATCTGTTCAAGACCACTCTCGAGTTTGTCAGTAACTCGAGAAGGTCATTAGATTCGAGAGTGACATCAAACTCGAAAAGGGGACTCTTCGAATCTGTGTATTCGAATCTGTCATTTTATTTGAATTATTCAATTTTAAATTTAATTAAACTTGTAGAAATTCATTTGTGTTGGATTTTGTACTTAAACAAGTTCAAAATAAATCAAATTTGAATTTAAGCAAGTTTATTGATTTTTAATAATTCTGATAATTTATCTATTGTGCAGATATGGCTGATAGAGTTTTCGTGCCGAAGCATAATATGGTCATTTCCCCTGACCATTATATCCCTGAGGCGCAGGGTTTTCGTCAGATGCTGGATTTCCTAGTAGAGTCTAGGATTGCATTTGCTTTGTCTCATAACATTCAAATTGTTATTCCATATGTACGGTAGTTTTACGAGCATTTGCAAGTTGACTGCACTGTGACCCCGACAGTTCTGAGGACTAGAATAGCTGGACAGCCGCTAGTCTTTTCTGCTGATATGCTGCGTCAGGTTCTGCAGCTGGGTTCTCAATAAGAACAAAATGGGCCTATTGACTTTCCCTTAAGTATTAGGCAAGCTGCTTTTCTGAGAATGGGATATAGTTTAGATGTTACGAAGACATCTTACATGAAGAGCGGGCTTATTGGGCAGTGGAGATTTTTGGCGCACGTATTCATGGTGTGCTTCGCAGCCAAGAAAGCAGGTTTTGATTATATCGTATCAAAGATTCAATCTGGGATAATTGCGTTGGTTTATAATCAGAGATTCAGCTTTTCGGAGATGTTTTTCTCGGAGTTCGTTCATCAAATAACGGCTCCAGAGCAGCAGAGATTTCTTTTGTATCCTCGTTTTATAATGATGCTCATCCAGCACTTTTTGCCAAATTTGCCGCAATTAAATGAGATTCAAAGTGTGGCGGTCATGGATAAAAGGATTTTTGCTGACTGTTCTGCGCACAGAGGAAGGTTGGCAGTTCCGGTCGAGAGACCTTTGTTTGGAGCAGTTATCGACAGGAACTTTGAGGCACCAGATAATGCCAACTGGGCAGGTGAAGTAGAAGTTCCGCTCCGACAGCCTCAACAACGACAGCAACAACCGCGCGCTCAGCAACAAAGGCGCCGCCAAAGAACATCTGCGAGTCAAATTCAGGCAGCTAGGCCTTCGACAAGTCAACAGCCAGAGGTACAAGAGGCAGGGCCTTCCAGTGCAGCACCAGCATCTGAGCAGATAGCCCAAACATTGGAAGAAATCTGGGCTTCTGGGCCTCATGCAAATGAAGCAATAACTTCTGAATTGATTGATCAATTACTAGAGCCTCCGGAAGGAGAAGAAGATGTTTTTAGGCAAGTTGAAGAATATCAACCTGAACAGACCGGTAATGATGGGTCATCGTCAGCTACTGAGTCTGATGATATGGAGGAAATTGAGGTTGAAGCTCCGGAATCGGTTACAGTAGAACCAACAGTTCAGATAGGAACTAATGGGTCAAGATTGGTAGTGAATGAAGAAGCTTGAAGGAGGAGAGTATCAAGAGAGTCTGATGACTCCGATTTCGAAGAAGAAGAGGTTGCACCATTAGTGACGAGGCAAAGGGCTAAGCGTCATCGCTTTATGCAAGGAGCTACTTTCGCTTCAGTAGCACAGCCTGAAACAGTCCAACCTCCACCTACTCAATCCACCATACCACCATCACCACCACATGGTGAACCGTATATCCCATCACCGATCATTCCAACTCCAATTCAATCCATCCCAGCTACCTCATCCACATACACATAAAATCAAAGGTTTTTGCAGCTAAAAGACAGAGTTGACTTTCAGCAGATCTAGATCTTAGGCCTAACAACGGCAATCGGTGTGATTCAGAAGCACAATGCAAATCTGGATAACGAGAATGCCGATCTGAAAAAGATAGTGGACAAAGTGCAGGAAGAGAACTTGGAGCTAAAATCTATAGTCGCTGATCAAGCAGCTGAGATAAGATCAATGCGCTCCCTAATTGAGCAATTACTGAAAAATATAAAGGCTCAGGGGGAGACATCGTGCCGTGATCAAGAAGTGCACAGGGAGGATAATTATGATGATAATGAAGATGGAAATGGCAATGATCGCAGCACTCAAAGACAGAATGAGCCAGTAGATTTTTCTGCTGCTCAGGATGCTCAGACTCAGGGGGAGCCGAGTCAGTTGGAAGGTGAAGGAGGAGAGGCTGGTTCCTCAAGGACTTTGGGAAGCGATATGATAGACGCGCTTAAAGACATTGAGGAAGAGTTGATGGATTTTGATTTTGAGGATGAAATGGAAGAGTTAGAGGAAGGGGAATTCGTACCAGAGGAAATTGTGGATTGGAGATCTGACGATGATGTGATAGAAGACGAGGACGATAATGTCAACAAAGTAATTATCAATTCACAGCCTATCACAGAGTTATATGTGCGAGATAATTACAATGTGATTGATATAGATGAGATCAAGATTGCCTCAGTCGAAGACTCACAACTTGAAGAAGCAGAGAAGGAGCCATCTAGGGCTGAGTTGATGAAGCTTTGGTTCCGCAAGGAAGAGAAGAAAGAAAAGCCGAAGATGAAGAAAAAGATGAGAGTTCATGGGGCAGAAAGTCTCTCAGGAGGAATTATAAGCTAGTTCTTCGACAAAGAACTGCAGTTATTCATACTAAAAAGGAGAGATGGACTTCAATACCTTAGGCGGTCGCTCAAAGTATTTAATACATTGCCAAAGGTAGAAGTAAAGGAGCTGGCATGGAAAGAGTTAGTCAATATCGGTGAGGATCCTTATGCTGAGGTTATAGCCAAGATTATCAGAAAGGAGGGCCGATCCGGAAAATTTGAAAGACTCAAGCCAAGGTCGGGAAAGAGAGTGGAAGATGAATCAAGGATTGATCCACATACGGGAAGGCCTTGGGCCAGAATGGTTTATAAGCCCGTCAAATGCCTAAAAGGAGTGCCTATGAAATCGATGCCACAGAATGTTTTGAAGAATATGAAATGGTGGTACGTCGATAATGAAACAACCGAAGCCGTAATGGAGGATGAAGACGAAAAGTTCATTTTGAAGATATATGATCCGTTGCACCTTATCAACCTATCCTAGGATGACCTGCAAAAGCTTCATGATCAGCCAATTTTCTTTCATGAAGGCTGGAGATCTGAAGGCAGGAAGTTCCAGTAAGTTGTAAAGGTTTGTATAGATGCAGGATTATATGCAGGAAGAAGTATATATAGATCTAGTACTTAAACTTGATGTAAATAGTTAGAAGCTATCGTCAAGGGGGAGTCTGTTGGTACACCCTGTGTGACGATAGCAGTCTAAGCGATCTAACATTTTGGTTTAAGTAATATTCAAAGTATTGAGAATTAACGAGTGTTTGATATATATGTTTATATATGTTTGACAGTTATTGAGTGTGTGTTTGAACTTGATGTAACATATTACAAGAAGTTCAAACATAAAGTTCAAAGATTAATTCAAGCATAAGTTAATAACATAAGTTTCAAATACAAGTTTGTCTGATTCGAATTGTATAAGGATAGACATTCGAATCTATGTCAGTTTCGAATGTGATCCTGGACAGATTCGAATATGTGTTATGAGGCAGATTCGAGAATGTCAGTGAGGACAAACTCGAATGGGCCTTGGGCCGGATTCGAGTTTGGCCCATGTCAGACTCGAATTAGCCTCTATAATTAGGGATAGACTCGAAATATTGTCAGACTTTTTGCAGAGTTCGAGAGTGATTAAGCAAAAGGCGATTTCGAGTTTATCATCAGTGTTAGTGTTGTTTCGGAGAGAATCTTCTGGTAGGTGCGTTCTTGTGTAGTTCGTACAGCTCGTTGATAGTCTCCGTGTTCCTGGTGAGTGTTGTTACCGTCTACCCGTTAACGAGGATTCCGCACTCGTTGACAATCTGAAATGCAATATAATAGGAATTATTCAAGAGCTCCACAACAAATGCCTACTCAAAGGCAGATAGTGAATTTACATCACTCGGCACCACAACAAAACTCCTGTTCAACGACCCAAGTCACCTGAAAGGCGAGATGGGTATTTGAAAGAGTTTAAGTATGTGGACGAGAATGGTATTACCAAGTCAGTTATGGCTTGGGTTCCCCGTGATAACTAACCTATTTTCTTTCATGTGCAGGAGATTACCACAGGTCCAAACAACAAATGGTTCGTCGACAGTGGATGCTCCAGGCACATGACAGGGGAAAGAAGTCTCCTTACAGACTTCAAGGTTGGGAATCGGGGATTTGTATCATTCGCGGGAAACAAGGGAGGAAACATCACGGGTACTTGAGTGGTCACTAATGGGACGATCAAGTTGGACCAAGTTTATCACGTTGATAAACTGGTTTACAATCTCATTAGTGTATCTCAAATATGTGACAAGAAGAATTCAGTCTTGTTCACTGACACTGAAGCGTTAGTGCTAAAACCGGGATTCAAGATTCCTGAAGAATGGGTATTGATGCGGGCACCAAGGAAGAATGACTTTTACATGCTTGATATGAACAAGCCGGAGACTTCGATGGGGCCAATCTGTTTGTTATCCAAAGCTTCGGAGACGGAATCAGTGTTGTGGCACAGACGCATGGCTCACTTGCACCTAAGAAAAATGAACTACATAACGAAAAATGGATTGGTGCAAGGTGTGCCTATGAAGAGTTTTCAGTTCGAGGACAAGTGTCTACCATGCAAGAAGGGCAAACAACATAAGAAGACACACAAGTCCAAGACGCAGAACTCCATAACCTCAACATTCGATTTGTTGCACATGGACCTTTTCGGACCAATCAACAAAAGGAGTATAGGATGTAGTTGGTATTGTTTGGTTATCACTGACGATTACTCACGATTTTCTTGGGTTTTCTTTCTAGGTACAAAGGACGAGACGACTTCCAAGCTCATCGGGGTCTTAGACCAAGTGGAGAATTCCTACGGAACACGGGTTAAAAGGCTTCGTAGTGATAATGGAACTGAGTTCAAATATACTGTAATTGGTGTATATTGCCTATCAAAGGGCATAGTGCATCAATTTAGTTCACCATATGAGCCTCAACAAAATAGGGTGGCTGAACGTAAAAACAGGACACTGATTGAGGCAGCTAGGACTATGTTGTCGGATTCAAAGCTTCCTACCATGTTTTGGGGGGAGGCAGTGAATACCGCATGTCACATTTTAAACCGGGTCCTAACTGTCAAATATTTGAACAAAACCTGTTATGAAATTTTGAATAAACGGCCACCTAATTTAACTGGCTTCGAACCGTTTGGGGTACCATGCACTTTATTGCGTACAAAACATCAACCGAAGTTTGGTGAAAAGGCTGAGAAGGATGTTTCCTAGGTTATGTGCCGAACTCACCAAACAAACGGGTTTTTAACAAAACAAATGGTACAGTGGAAATTGTGTATAACATTGAAGTCACAAGTTATACACATGAACCCCAAACAGGTCCGGAATGGATATTTGACTATGATAAATTATTTAAGTCATTTAACATTCCTTTGGATGAAAATGCAGGTACAATCGAAAAGGACATGGCGACGTTGCATCTGAATGACGATGGTCATACCTTTCCGAGGACTACGTTTGAATCCACATCCGAGCCTACTTCGACTGTAGATGGATCTCCAGAAGTCAATGTTCCTGAAGCACCTTCAACTGAGAACCAGACTCAGGAAACAAATTCCAACTCTGAGGAAAATGTCCACGAGGAGGAAAATGTAGAATCTGAGGAAGTTCCCCCATTAGGTGAAATAGGATCTAACTTAGGAGATAATCTAAGAGTTGACGAGATAGAGACCTCTAGGATCAACAAGAACCATCCTATATAAAGCATCATAGGAAATCCTAATGAGGGTGTGAGGACTAGGAGTAGTTTAAATAACAACACAGTGTTGTTGTCGATGATAAATGACTCCGAGGCATATCACACATGTCTCTATTCTTGTTTCATATCGCAAGTAGAGCCTAAGAATGTGCAAATGGCACTTAAGGATAACTCCTGGGTTGAAGCGATGCAGGAAGAACTCTCGCAGTGTAGGATACTAGAAGTGTGGGAGTTAGTTCCATTACCTCGAGGGGAAGTTGCCATAGGAACCAAATGGGTTTTTAAGTGCAAAAGAGACGATCGGGGTATAGTCACTCGCAACAAGGCTAGGCTAGTTGTAAAGGGTTTCAACCAAGAGGAGGGAATCGATTACAATGAGGTGTTTGCACCAGTAGCAAGGCTGGAAGCCATTAGGTTGTTTCTAGCTTTTGCCTCCTTCAAGGGCTTTAAGGTATATCAATTAGATGTTAAGATTGCTTTCCTATATGGGAAAGTGAAGGAGCTGGTGTATGTAGAACAACCGCCCGGGTTTACAGATCCAAAATATCCAGATAGAGTATATCGCTTAGATAAGGCTCTATATGGATTGCATCAAGCACCAAGGGCGTGGTATGAGACTCTATCCAACCATTTATTAGAGAACGAGTTTAAAAGGGGTAGGATAGACAGTACTCTGTTTGTTAGGAGGAAGGGAGAACATTTTATCTTGGTACAAGTGTACGTCGATGATATCATTTTTGGATCATCAGACGAACAGATGTGCAAACATTTCGAGAAGGTGATGAAGTCGAAGTTCGAGATGAGTGCAATGGGAGAGTTAAATTTCTTTTTGGGGTTACAAGTTGACCAGAAGAAGGAAGGGATGTTTATCCATCAGACGAAGTATGTCTATGACATATTGGAACGTTTCGGGATGGAAGGAACGAAATTGACTGCCCATTTCAGCACGCCGATTCAAGTGAATCACAATCTCGGACCGGGTACTGAAAGTGATGCCGATATTGATCCGACGTTATATCGGGCCATTAAATCATTAAGTCATTACTTTTTTTCGAATCTATACTCTCGAATCTATTGGCGATTTCGAATCTATCTGCTCGAGTCTACCGTTTTCCACAAAAACGACAATTTGTCGAGTTTCTTGCTAAAGTGTTCGATTCTACTGATACATCTAGGTACAAACAACTGGGTTGTACAAGATTCAAGTAGTTTTATTTACCATTTAAGCCAAAATCATCGATATTTGAAAGTTTATAGGTCGAAATCGTGTGTTTCAAAATTACCAAGTTTGGACCGATAAATAGTCAAATTAAATGCATATATCTGTGATTAGTAACTAGTAGGGCTAATGAATGTAATTTTCTGAGTCCAAAAAGGTTAAAATCATGGGTTTTGGTGATGAGTTGGGACGACTTTCTCGAGTCTGTTCAAGACCACTCTCGAGTTTGTCAGTAAACTCGAGAAGGTCATTAGATTCGAGAGTGACATCAAACTCAAAAAGGGGTCTCTTCGAATCTGTCATTTTATTTGAATTATTCAATTTAAATTTAATTAAAGTTGTAGAAATTCATTTGTGTTGGATTTTGAACTTAAACAAGTTCAAAATAAATCAAATTTGAATTTAAGCAAGTTAATTGATTTTTATTAATTCTGATAATTTATCTATTGTGCAGATATGGCTGATAGAGTTTTCGTGCCGAAGCATAATATGGTCATTGCCCCTGACCATTATATCCCTGAGGCGCAGGGTTTTCGTCAGATGCTGGATTTCCTAGTAGAGTCTAGGATTGCATTTGCATTGTCTCATAACATTCAGATTGTTATTCCATATGTACGCCAGTTTTACGAGCATCTACAAGTTGATTGCACTGTCACCCCGACAGTTCTAAGGACTAGAATAGTTGGACAGCCGCTAGTCTTTTCTGCCGATATGCTGCGTCAGGTTCTGCAACTAGGTTCTCAAGAAGAAGAAAATGGGCCTATTGACTTTCCTTTAAGTATTAGGCAAGCAGCGCTTCTGAGAATGGGATATAGTTTAGATGTTACGAAGACATCTTACATGAAGAGCGGGCTTATTGGGCAGTGGAGATTTTTGGCGCACGTATTCATGGTGTGCTTCGCAGCCAAGAAAGCAGGATTTGATTATATCGTATCAAAGATCCAATCTGGGATAATTGCGTTGGTTTATAATCAGCAATTCAGCTTTTCGGAGATGTTTTTCTCGGAGTTCGTTCATCAAATAACGGCTCCAGAGCAGCAGAGATTTCTTTTGTATCCTCGTTTTATAATGATGCTCATCCGACACTTTTTGCCAAATTTGCCGCAGTTAAATGAGATTCAGAGTGTCGCGGTCATGGATAAAAGGATTTTTGCTGACTGTTCTGCGCACAGAGGAAGATTAGCGGTTCCTGTCGAGAGACCTTTGTTTGGAGCAGTTATCGACAGGAACTTTGTGGCACCAGATAATGCCAACTGTGCAGGTGAAGTAGAAGTTCCGCTTCGACAGCCTCAACAACGACAGCAACAACCGCGCGCTCAGCAACAAAGGCGACGCCAAAGAACATCTGCGAGTCAAATTCAGGCAGCTAGGCCTTCGACAAGTCAACAGCCAGAGGTACAAGAGGCAGGGCCTTCCAGTGCAGCACCAGCATCTGAGCAGATAGCCCAACCATTGGAAGAAATCTGGGCTTCTGGGCCTCATGCAAATGAAGCAATAACTGCTGAACTGATTGATCAATTACTAGAGCCTCCGGAAGGAGAAGAAGGTGTTTTTAGGTAAGTTGAAGAATATCAACCTGAACAGACCGGTAATGATGGGTCATCGTCAGCTACTGAGTCTGATGATATGGAGGAAATAGAGGTTGAAGCTCAAGAATCAGTTACAGCAGAACCAACAGTTTAAATAGGAACTTATGGGTCAAGATTGGTAGTGAATGAAGAAGCTTCAAGGAGGAGAGTATCAAGAGAGTCTGATGACTCCGATTTCGAAGAAGAACAGGTTGCACCATTAGTGACAAGGAGCTACTTCCGCTTCAGTAGCACAGCCAGAAACAGTCCAACCTCCACCTACTCAATCCACCATACCACCATCACCACCACATGCTGAACCGTATATCCCATCACCGATCATTCCAACTCCAATTCAATCCATCCCATCCACCTCATCCACATACACAAAAAATCAAAGGTTTTTGCAACTAAAAGACAGAGTTGACTTTCAGAAGATCCAGATCATAGGCCTAACAACGGCAATCGGTGAGATTCAGAAGCACAATGCAAATCTGGATAACGAGAATGCCCATCTGAAAAAGATAGTGGACAAAGTGCATGAAGAGAACTTGGAGCTAAAATCTTTTGTCGCTGATCAAGCAGCTGAGATAAGGTCGATGCTCTCCCTAATTGAGCAATTACTGAAAAATATAAAGGCTCAGGTGGAGACATCGTGCCGTGATCAAGAAGTGCACAGGGAGAATAATGATGATGATAATGAAGATGGAAATGGCAATGATTCCAGCATTCAAAGACAGAATGAGCCAGTAGATTTTTCTGCTGCTCAGGATGCTCAGACTCACGGGGAGCCGAGTCAGTTGGAAGGTGAAGGAGGAGAGGCTGGTTCCTCAAGACTTTGGGAAGCGATATGATAGAGGCGCTTAAAGACATTGAGGAAGAGTTGATGGATTTTGATTTTGAGGATGAAATGGAAGAGTTAGAGGAAGGGGAATTCATACCAGAGGAAATTGTGGATTGGAGATCTGACGATGATGTGATAGAAGACGAGGAAGATAATGTCAACGAAGTAATTAACAATTCACAGCCTATCACGGAGTTATATGTGCGAGATAATTACAATGTGATTGATATAGATGAGATCAAGATTGCCTCAGTCGAAGACTCACAACTTGAAGAAGCAGAGAAGGAGCCATCTAGGGCTGAGTTGATGAAGCTTTGGTTCCGCAAGGAAGAGAAGAAAGAAAAGCCGAAGATGAAGAAAAAGATGAGAGTTCATGGGGCAGAAAGTCTCTCAGGAGGAATTATAAGCTGGTTCTTCGACAAAGAACTGCAGCTATTCATACTAAAAAGGAGAGATGTACTTCAATACCTTAGGCGGACGCTCAAAGTATTTAATACATTGCCGAAGGTAGAAGTAAAGGAGCTGGCATGGAAAGAGTTAGTCAATATCGGTGAGGATCCTTATGCTGAGGTTATAGCCAAGATTATCAGAAAGGAGGGCCGATCCGGAAAATTTGAAAGACTCAAGCCAAGGTCGGGAAAGAGAGTGGAAGATGAATCAAGGATTGATCCACATACGGGAAGGCCTTGGGCCAGAATGGTTTATAAGCCCGTCAAATGCCTAAAAAGAGTGCCTATGAAATCGATGCCACAGAATGTTTTGAAGAATATGAAATGGTGGTACGTCGATAATGAAACAGCCGAAGCCGTAATGGAGGATGAAGACGAAAAGGTCATTTTGAAGATATATGATCCGTTGCACCTTATCAACCTATCCAAGGATGACCTGCAAAAGCTTCATGATCAGCCAATTTTCTTTCATGAAGGTTGGAGATCTGAAGGCAGGAAGTTCCAGAAAGTTGTAAAGGTTTGTATAGATGCAGGCTTATATGCAGGTAGCAGTATATATAGAATTAGTACTTAAACTTGATGTAAATAGTTAGAAGCTATCGTCAAGGGGGAGTCTGTTGGTACACCCTGTGTGACGATAGCAGTCTAAGCGATCTAACATTTTGGTTTAAGTAATATTCAAAGTATTGAGAATTAACGAGTGTTTGATATATATGTTTATATATGTTTGACAGTTATTGATTGTGTGTTTGAACTTGATGTAACATATTACAAGAAGTTCAAACATAAAGTTCAAAGATTAATTCAAGCATAAGTTAATAACATAAGTTTCAAATACAAGTTAGTCAGATTCGAATTCTATAAGGATTGGCATTCGAATCTATGTCAGATTCGAATGTGATCCTGGACAGATTCGAATGTGTGTTTTGAGGCAGATTCGAGAATGTCAGTGAGGACAAACTCGAATGGGCCTTGGGCCGGATTCGAGTTTGGCCCATGTCAGACTCGAATTAGCCTCTATAATTAGGGATAGACTCGAAATATTATCAGACTTTTTGCAGAGTTCGAGAGTGATTAAGCAAAAGGCGATTTCGAGTTTATCATCAGTGTTAGTGTTCGTTTCGGAGAGAATCTTCTGGTAGGTGCGTTCTTGTGTAGTTCGTACAGCTCGTTGATAGTCTCCGTGTTCCTGGTGAGTGTTGTTACCGTCTACCCGTTAACGAGGATTCCGCACTCATTGACGGTTCCGCGTCTAGATAGATCTGTGTTTGGTAGACCTACACTTACCGACAGTTGGAGTTGTCTGTTGGGAAAAATAGTTTAAGTATGTTTCAAACTGTTAGTTAGACTTCTCAGACCTGTCTAGTAGTTAATGATGTAAATCCAACAGTTCATGCTGCTACGTTAGAAGAAACTCGAGCTGCCACGTGTAAAAGTTCAGCTGCCAGGAGCGAAAACAAACTCAAAGCTTCTCTGCTCATGCTGTCGAAGTGATTTCAAGCTATGCTCAACAGTTTATAAACAGAAGTACTGATGTTCAGGAAAAAGATATCTACCATGAAGATTTCCAGCATATCTGACTATCAAGAGAAGTCATTTATTCGTTTCAAGGGAAACATATCAAAAGCAATTATAAATACATAGAATAGGTCTTTACTATTGGTATAGGAGTTTTCTGCATATTTTGAGTCATGTAAGTTGCTTTGATTGATAGAGTTTTCATAAGCTCTAAGGTTGTAAACCCTAAGATACGTCTGTGTTGCTTCGTCTATCAAAAGATTAGAGAGTGATTGTATCCATAAATGTAAGTGTTATTCCGCAAACTTCTTGATTAAAACTTTGATTCAAAGCAAGATTATTGATTTATTACTCTGATAGATTCAAATCAGTTAGTCTTGGTTAATTAGTTTCAGATCCTGACAAGTGGTATCAGAGACACAGGTTGTTCTTTGTTTTTCAAAGTCGAAAGCTTTCTTTTAAATTTTTAATCTTTTGCAATGGAATTTGATAATAGCAGCAGTGGATCTGGGCAAGGACTCAAAGTGCCTATGCTCAAGCCCACTGAGTTTGAAATGTGGAAACTCAGGATTCAACAGCATATTCAATTCATTGATTATGCCATATGGGAAGCTGTT
>JAANYP010007252.1:0-35052 GCA_020465985.1 Centrapalus pauciflorus
ATCGTTCTGGATTTGTTTATCTTTTCTTTTGTTCTTTTTGTCAGCGCGTCTTTTTGCTTCGGCCTCATCTCTAGCCTGAAGTTGTTCTTGCATATACTTATTTTGTTGTTCAGAATGTTGAGCTAGTAGTTGTTGCATCATTTCATACATTTGTTGTGGTGTCATGTTGTTGGGAATGTCACCTGATCCTGACATCTTTACTGAAAATTAAAAATCATTTAACTATCAGTTTATAGACTTAGATCTATGTACCCCTTTTTCCCCATCCTAACAGTCTGTACATCCTATCTCAGTTCAAACCACCTAGATGATTGATACATATGTATTGCTTCAGTTTGAGACCAAGTATACTCACGTAATACTTGATTCACTCAAACTATGGGCTCTGATACCATCCTGTGAAGACCTTCCCTTACGGGGCAGTCCTCAAAGTCTAGGTCCCACATTATGCAACACGATATCAATCATAACTAAGATAGAGTAATTTAAGTTGCAGAATTTCAGATTACAAGTACAAACATTAGGATAAGTTTAATACAATTTTAGTTCAGATTACAATTTTTTTAAAATAAACTTATAAAGGGTACCATCTAATCTAATACATGTCATCATATGATCAATTCAAATCTACCCAGACCACCACAAGTATCTTCTGCCAATCAGTACCGAAAGGTTTTGTTGAGTAGTGGTCTATAGAATACTTCAATCTTGATCTTGTAAGACCTAAGAACTAGGTCCTGCAGGTGACTTTCCTTTATCTTTTCCTGTAAAATATTAAACAACAACTGGTAAGCAAGGCTTAGTGAGAATATAGATTTTCAGGTTACATGCATTAATCAAGCGGATCATGGGTCAAAGCGTGATATGTCTGGACTGCCGCTAAAGCCACTCAATGATTGAGACATAGAACTCAGGGAATCGGATGATGTTCAGCCCACGCTCACGCTTTTAGTGGAAGCTATCCACTCATGCTGGGCTAGCTACCAGCGGTCTTCATGGGGAAACATCGGAATATCAATACCAAGTCCAATAGAACTGGTGACATAGCTAGGTCTAGAACAATAGACCGATAAAGCTAATTATCCTAAGCTGAATCAATATGTCAAATGATGCGATCAATAAAGAAAGCATAGTGATCAAAGTCATGATAGCAATAACATATGAAATGAACTATAAGTACAATGTCATGTGAAATGATAAGTCAAATTAGCTATCATGATCCACAGGGCATCACCGAACCATGGTGTGCACAGGTCACAATCCAGCTGAGCATTCATGAATGTCAAATAAACTGTCATCAACAATATATCTCAATCGGAAGTCTATCATGAAAAACTGAATATCTATAACTCACAGTTTCTGTAGTCTTTATCAAGCAGATTTTTAATCCACCAACTGGGTTATCCCAGGATTTATCTTTAATCTTTCTGAACTCTGGCTTTGCCTTTTCATTCTTTAATTCTGTAATTCTTTAACTCTTTGTTCAGAATTTATCTGAACCTGTCCAGAATAATATTACATCATTGTCAATTTCATAATCTTTTGACTTTAAAATCTTCATATTCTTATTTTCATCTGATTCTGACTGATAATTCCTTATTCTTCCCTCTTGGATTAATGATTCTTGTGTTTAAAGAATATTAAAAATATATATACAAATTCGGACCAACCCTCATCCGGATTCGGATCTAAGGATCATCCGAATTAGGATCAGATCCGAAATGCACAGAAAATTGGAGAACTCGCCGAGTAAGCTCGGTGAACTCGCCGAGTTCACATCCGAACTTCGGATAGAGAACCGGATTTCGGACCATCCGAATTATGCTGACCCATCCGAATTCGGGTCCATCCGAGATCGGTTCTAATTTATTTCGGACCAAGACTTATTTCGGGTTTTCATCCGAATTCGGGTCCCAACCGAATTCGGATCCGATACTTATGAATTTTTGAAGATTGTTCAAGCTGTTCTTGGGAACTCGCCGAGTTCCCTATGAACTCGCCGAGTTCACTTGCAGATATGCAAGTCGCAACTTACGGGTTTTATCAAAAATTCATCAATCGACAATTATACTAACATGCAATTAAATCCAACGTTATATTATCAATTTTGGGGTGTTTCTACACTATTTTCCCTATCTCTAACACATTAAATCGTCCAGATTTGTCCAAAATATTGAAATTTTCTCAAGAACACAAAAGTTTATAAAAACTCAGATTTTTGATCTTTTTGGACGATTTAAGCTACGATTTCTGTTTCTAAATCATTTATGGGTTTCATTACATGATTTCTAACCAGTATTTCAAACATATAACATAATTTTTACAGATTCATAAATTCGAATTTGTACATTTAAATTCTTAAAAATACAAACTACAACTCAAAAATTTAGTTGTATTACCTTAAATTTCACTTGATTCTTGATATACTTCAGTTAATCCACGAATTTCTTCTTCTGATTTTGATTTCCAGCAGATTTTAGAGACTTTAGAGAGAGAAATTGAGAGAATTTAAAGTTGTAAGATGATGATGAAGATGAAGAAATAAAAGACTTATGGTCTTTTATTTCTAAACTTTCGAATATTGACACATTTGGTCCCTCCACATCTAATTTTCATTCAAATACTGATTTATCTTCATTTTATCATCACTAACTTTATGTATCTTAATTAAATATTTTCATTACTTAATTAAAATTACAATACAAATAATGTTATAAAATTACATTATTAAATCCAAAAGCAGAAAATAAAGTAAAGTCAAAAGCTAGGTTGTTACAAAATTCAGTACCATTATTAGATCTAATGGTCTAAAAGTCAGCTACAGCTTCACTTGAATTCGACGCTTGAAGTCAATTATTGTTTCTGTAGCTTCGGATTTGGATCTTTGGAAGAAAACCCGAGTATACCTTAAGTAATTTTCGACAATTACTAAGACATACCTTTTCCCATTAATACTCTGTACTCTCATCGGCTCACATAGATCCATGTGTAGCTGCTCCAATGGTTTTGTTGAAGAATGTTCAACTTTCGATTTACGCGAGGCTGTCACGATCTTCCCTTTCTCCCATGCCGCACAAATCCGCTCTTTCTAAAATTTAAGAGTTAGTAGGCCTTTGACTAAACCTTCTTTGGCAAGGTTATTCAAATCCTTGAAGTTTAGATTAGAAAGATGACGGTGCCATAACCACGATTATTTTGTAGATGCCTTCGAAAGAAGACAAACATCTTTTTGCATCTTTAGGTTGACCAGATCAATAGAGTACAGATTAGTCTTTCTAGCTCTTGCAAGAATTTCCTTTCTTTCCCGATATCTGATGCTGCATCTATTTGCCTTCAAATTGACTTTTAACCCTTTGTCGCACAACTATCCTATGCTAAACAAATTATGACCAAGACCGTCTACATAAAAAACCTTTTGAATGGTTATCTTGTCATACTCCAGGATTACATAGCCTCTGATCGGACAGAACTTATCATTTTCAAATCTAACAGTCCCACAGAAATTATCGACAAAATTTGTGAGGGTGTGTCTCTGCCTGGTCATGTGCTTGGAGCATCCAGAATCAAGGTACCATATGTGATTTACCTACAAAACGCATTAAGCAGTGAGGTACCAACTTTAGAATGATTCCTTTAGAGTTAGGCAAATCGCCTGGTGCAATGTCAATTACAAAATTATTAGCTTTCGGAACTTTAGGAACCCACTTCTTAACAGTTCTTTTGGGGGGTTTAATATGAAAAAAAGTCAACATGTTCTCATGTTTTTTGCGATTTAATCCCTCCGTGTTTATTTTTTCTAAGAAAGTCCTCAAGTATTTGTTTTCAATCCAATTTTTGGAAAAGTTTTGTTTTTTTTTTCATAGTCTACCCTGACTTTTTTCACAAAAAACATGTTTTCACTATTTTTCTCCGAAAGTCTACAAACTTGAAGACTCTTTTTGAAAAAATAAAGAAAAATTCCAAAAATCACAAACAAATATATAACTTATGGATTTTATTGGTAAAAAATAACACAGAGGGACTAAACTGCAAAAACGTGAAAAACATGTTGGTTTTTTTTCATATCAGAAGGGTATCCACTTTTGAAATGTTCTTTTGGGAACTGATTTTTGAATTAATTTTTTGGAACCCAATACTGTCTAGATTTAGGAACCTTGTACTTAGCTATCCAAGAATGCACATTTGACATATAGAAAGATTTTGCATGTAAACCATGTCGATTAACGTAGTTCAAAGACAACAAATCAGAACGAGAGTACTTAGTACAAGATTTTTCAACTAATCTATTACAAAAGGTTTTCACATGAATAACATCATTTTTCACTAATGGAATATTGATATCTGTAACACTACTCTCCTTTTTCTTCCACACTTTACTATTTAATCTCTTTTCTTTCTTGTCGATAAACGACTTCTTTCCAGTCAGCTTCATTCTCCAAAATTGCTTGAATGTACTTTTCACTGAATTATCTAACATGATTGAAGAACTGAAATTAGACAAATCAGAGTGAAAATTATTCTGCAAAATCTTTTTACCATGAATAGGTCTTGAACTTTTCGCTTTCGTAACCTTTGAAGTTGATGATTTAGCTTTTTTAGTTTTAGTAGGAATAAAGACAACATTTTCCTTCAGTTTTGAATTAGTGACAGTTGTGTCTTTATCCTTATGTTTCAAAACAGCTGATGCAACTAATTCAACTTTGGGAGTAGTAGATTTTTGTTTCAAAATATCCACTTGTCCCTCAGTTTTAATAGTTTCATTTTCATGTAGAGGTCTACTGAGTTTGTCAATCATGACAAAAGTTCATCAAGAGGATAAACCTTCGAATTCATAAACAGATCAAAGTCTTTAAAGAGTTTATTTTTTCAGCAAGAGCTGAAGTTGTTGATATAGAAGATTTCTGAACAGGTTGAGTTGATTGTCTAGACTGTTCTCCAAGTTTTATTTCTAAATCTTGAATTACAGCCTGGAGCTTTGCTTTTTCTTCATCAAAAGTTTGGATTTTCAATTCAAGATCAGAATTTATGTTCTCAAGAATTGAATTATGAATATATGGCTTTTGAGAAAAAAATTTAGTTTCAGAAAGATCCTTATCAGAATATGTCTGAATTGGATCTTCAGGTTTTGGAGGATTCTTATAACTTACATTAAGAAGGTTATAATCCAAATTATTTTGCATTTTGTCATCTCTCAACCTTTTCATATCTTCTCCAGATTCAACTTCCTCAGAAGCTTTTAGAAACACCATTCGTAATCCTAAGTTCATGTATCTTGTATCATATGACGTTGGTGAACATGAAATGACTTTTTTTTAACATATTTTGGATTTTCACAACCAATGCCAGCTTTTGAATTATAAAAAATCAGTATCTTTTGGTTGGTTTAAATGTATCATTTGATCTGCTTGACCTCTGTTCAAAATTTCATCTTCTAAAGTCTTGATTCGTTCATAAAGTTTAGTCCTTTCCTCGAATATAGGATCGCATCTTACAAAACAATTAGCATATCCTCTAATTCATCTAATATAAGTTTTTCATTTATGTCGTTAATTGTGCTACTTAGTTTATCATTTTCCAGTTGAAGCTTGTTTAACTTTTCTTTCATTGTTGGAACAGACTGTAAAGTGAATGCCTTATCTTTGGAAAATTCTAAAACAAGTTCATAATCACTTTTTGATATATGTTCCAAAGAATTGGCATTGTTTTTCTCGACTTTTAATGATTTTTCTAAACGTTTCAGCATACAAGCCATTTGCATTAATTTATGTTCAAGCTCAAAGGAATTATCATTATCAGATTCTGGATAAGAGTCTACCTCGGGTGTCTCAGAATTGTCAGATTTTGCAGAGATCCATCATCACCATTCACTTTACTGCATCCTTCTCCACAAATAGCCATCGAAGCAACATCTCTCTCAACTCATCCTCTGAATCAGCATGTGCAGCCTTTTCATTTTCCTCTTCTTGATCAGTCAGCCGAATGCAAATCTCATATTCAGCGAGCATGCCTGACTCACTTTTCTCAGACTCTAACACGTTTTGAAACGTTTCCAATCTAAAGCAAACGTGCGCATCCATATCCTGTATGTCTTCATCATCGGAAAGCTAAAGCCAGTGATCATCTTCTGCCAGTAGAGCTTTCCTGGCTTCCTTTTGTTTTGCTAGAAATGCCTTTCTAGTATATTACTCTGAATTCTTTACCACTGGTTTTCTGCATTCCTTGGCAAAGTGACACGACTTGCCGCAGTTGTAGCATTTTGGCTTCTTAGGCCCAAAAATGCCTCAATTTAACCTGCTCATTATCATAGGGGGAGATTTTTAATCAAATCTGATTGATACAGTTAATGGGAGAATTTAAGGATTTTTAATGTCTTATTGAAACCTGATAAGTGATTGGCAGATTGTCAAAGCTGTCCATAACTGTTGGACAGGTTTGATAGAAAGTGTCTAAGCTGTTCATGTCAGTTGAAAAGTTTTGACTCAAGATAGTGTTCTATTCTTCGTGAACAGAACCAATTCTTTGTGAACAAGTCTTACACTTTATGGAATTTTTTTCCATGTCCTCTGTAAGGTCTACCAATGCAAGATCTATCTAGACGCGGATCCGTTAACGAGTTCGGAATCCTCGTTGACGGTTAGACGGACAACTCTCAACCAACGGAAACACGGAGACTATTAGACGCTGAACGAACGACACACGAACGATCCTACGTACTAATTCTCTCCGAAACGGGACTCACCTAGCTGATAAACTCGAGATCGCCTATTGCTTAATTCCTCACGAATTCTGCCAAAGGTCTTCTAATTATTCGAGTCTATCCCTAATTATAGACCCTGATTCGAGTCTGTTGTGGGCCAACCTCGAATCTGGCCTAAGGCCTCATTCGAATCTGTCCATCTGACAGATTCGAATCTAGCCCATTCGAATCTAAGGATACATTCGAATCTATCACAGATTCGAATGTCTTCCTTTACCTATTCGAATCTAACCAATACACTTAAACACTTGAGTGATGAAACTTATGTTTTAACTTATGCTTGACATAATCTTTGACTTTTATGTTTGAACTTCTTGTAATATGTTACATCAAGTTCAAACACACAATCAATAACAGACAAACACATATTAAACATATATATCAAAACACTTGTTAATATTCAGAATATTACTTAAATCATAATGCAGATCGATTAGACTGCTATCGTCACACAGGGTGTACCAACAGACTCCCCCTTGACGATAGCTTCTAATTATTTACATTACATCAAATTTAAGTACTAGAACTATAGACGCTACTACCTGCATATAACCCTGCATCTATACAAACTTTAACTACCTTTTGGAACTTCCTGGCTTCAGATCTCCATGGTTCTGTAAAAAAGATAGGCTGATCATGAAGCTTCTTCAGGTCGTCCTTAGATAGGTTTATCAAATGCAGTGGGTCGTATACCTTCAAAATTACCTGCTCGTCTTGATCCTCCATTATAGCTTCAGCAGTATCAATCTCCAGGTACCACCACTTCATATTGCTCAAAACATTTTGTGGCATTGGCTTTATTGGCACTCTTTTCAAGCATTTGACTGGCTTATAGATCATTCTAGCCCAAGGCCTTCCAGTATGAGGATCTATTCTTGATCCATCCTCGACCCTCTTGCCTGTTCTCGGCTTAAGCCTCTCAAATTTGCCTGATCGCCCTTCTTTCCTTATAATTCTTTCAATAACGCTCGCGTAGGGATCATTTCCAATATTGATCAGTTCCTTCCAGGCTAACTCTTTAACTTCAATCTTGGGCAAAGAATTAAACGCTTTCAATGTCCGCCTCAAGTATTGAAGTCCATCCCTTCTCTTCAAAATAAACAGCTGCAGTTCTCTGTCAAAGAACCAGCTAATAATCCCTCCAGCAAAATTTCCAGCACCTGGATTTCTCATCTTCTTCTTCATCTTCAGCTGATCTTTCTTTTCTTCCTTCTTGAACCAAAGATTTAACAGATCAGCTCTAGATGGCTCTTTCTCAGCCTCTTCAAGGTCTTTATCTTCAGCTGAGGCTACCTTGATGTAATCAATATCAATCACATTATGATCTTGGCTTTCATACAGTTCAGTGATTGGTTGTGAATTGATTATTACTTCGTTAACGTGATCATCTTCATCATCTATCACTTCATCATCAGATCTCCAGTCAGCAATCTCCTCAGGAATGAATTCCCCTTCCTCCAACTCTTCTATTTCATCTTCAAAATCAAACTCCATTAGCTCTTCTTCAATATCTTTCAGCGCATCTATCATGTCGCTGTCTAAAGTCCTTGAAGAACTAGCCTCTCCTTTTTCACCTTCTGTTTGACTTGGCTCCCCCTGAGATTGAGCAGCCTGAGCAGTAGAAAAATCTACTGGCTCATCCTGTCTTTGAGAGCTGGGATCATTGCCTTGGTTATCATCTTCATCATCGTCCCTCCGCCTCTGTACTTCTTGATCACGACACGACGTCTCCCCCTGAGCCTGAAGGTTTTTCATTAACTGCTCAATGAGGAAGCGCATCAATCTTAACTCGGCAGCCTGGTCGCAGACGAATGTTTTTAGCTCAATATTCTCCTCTTGGATTGTTTCAACTGTCTTCTTCAATTCAGCATTTTCTTTATCTAAATCTGCATTATGTGCCTGAATTTCACCTATTGCCTTTGTTAGGCTCAGGATTTGGACATGTTGGAAATCCACTCGAGATTTGAGTTGAAGAAACTGCTGATTTTCAGCATAGGCGGTAGATGTGGATGGAATGGACTGAATGGGAGAAGGGTTGAATGGTGGTGGAATATATGGCTCATGAGGTTGAGGTGGTGGTGATGGTGGAGCTGTGGTTTGAGGTTGGGTTTGGGGAACTTCTGACTGACTGGCGGACGCAGAGGAAGACCCTTGCATGAACCGATGACGTTTGGCCCTTTGCCTCGTCAGTAGTGGAGCATCATCTTCTTCTTCAAAATCCGAATCTTCAGATTCCCTGGCCTCTCGCCTTCTCGAACCACCTTCATTGATGATCAAACGTGAACCATAAGTTCCAATTTGAACTTGAGGTTCTGCAGACACAGATTCTGGAGCTTCAACTTCGATATCCTCCAGGTCTTCTGATTCTGTAGCGGATGATGACTCATCATTGCCAGTCTGCTCTGGCACATATTCATCAACATCTCTGAATATATCATCTGTATCTACCGGGGGACTAAGCAACTCATCTACTAACGCTGCTGCAACATCTTCATTGGCATGTGGACCAGATGCCCATATTTCCTCCAATGTTTGAGCAATCTGCTCGGACTCGGGGACTGAATCGCGAACGGCACTTGAAGTCCCTGCTTCCTGTGCTTGTGGCTGTTCATTCGTAGTAGGCCTGGATGCCTGAATCTGAGTCGCAGATTGTCTTTGTCTTCTCCTTGGATCACTTGGACGCACACGAAGCTGTTGTTGTTGTGGACGTTGCTGTTGTTGTTGTGGTTGTTGTTGTTGCTGACGAGGCTGAACTTCTACTTCACATGCCCAGTTGGCATTATCAGGTGCCACAAAGTTCCTGTCTAAGACAGCTCCAAACAACGGACGAGCAACAGGAACAGCCAATCTTCCTCGGTGTGAGGAACAATCAGCAAATATGCGTTTCTCCATTACATTCACGCTCAAAGAATCATTTGATTGTGGCAGACTTGGCAAAAAGTGGCGTATCAACATCATCACGAACCTCGGATACAAAAGGAACCTTTCTCTCTCAGGAGCCGTGATTTGATGGATAAATTCCGAGAAAATCAGCTGCGAGAAACTAAAATTCTTATTGTATACCATCGCGATCATTGCTGATTGGATTTTTGATACTATATAATCAAAACCAGCTTTCTTAGGCGCAAAACAGACCATGAAGACATGCACCAAGAATCTCCATTGCCCAATCAGGCCACTCTTCATGTATGACGACTTTGTTACATCTAGACTGTAACCCATTCGTTGAAAAGCCGCTTGCCTAATACTTAGTGGAAAGTCAATAGGCCCAGACTCCTCTTCCTCAGATCCTAGCTGCAACACTTGACGCAGCATATTGGCAGAGAATACCAACGGTTGCCCTGCGATCCTTGTTCTCAGCACTGTCGGGGTGACAGAGCAGTCAACTTGTAAATGATCATAGAACTGCCGTACATATGAGATTACAATCGGAATGTTCTGAAACAAAGCGTAGCTGATTCTGGATTCAGCTAAGAAGTCCAACACTTCACGAAAACCCTGCGCCTCAGGGATATGATTATCTGGATTAAGAACCATGTTATGTTTAGGGACGAAAGCACGAGCTGCCATATCTGCACAGTAAGTTAAAATGTTAGAGTCATTAAAAATCAATTAACTTGTTTAAATTCAAATTTGCTTTATTTTGTACTTTGTTAAATACAAAATCTAACACAATTGAATTTCCACAAGTTTAATAAAATTTAAATTAAACAAATTAAACAAAGTACAGATTCGAAGTCTCTCTTTTCGAGTCTAATGGACAGATTCGAGTATACCCTATTCGAGTCTGATGGACAGATTCAAATATCTGGTCATCTCGAATCTATTGATAGATTCGAGAAACCCATGATCAGATTCGAATGTCCATTATCAGATTCGAAAGGCCGACATCTCTTTTTTCAACAAAAATCCAAGATTCTAACCATTTTGAACTAGGTAAATCACATACTTTAGTTCAACTAAGTTCTAATCACTGATTTATGCCTTTAATTTGATATTTTATAGGTCCTAACTTAGTTATTTATGAATAACCCTATTTTGACCAATAAAACATCAAAATGTGATGTTTAAGCCCAAATTTGTGTACGAAACCACCAAAATCTTGTACAATCATGTTGCTTATACCTAGATTTGAAAGTAGAATCGACCACAAAAGCTTTAGAATCGACGAAATGTCGTTTAGTGGAAATACGATAGACTCGAGATTAGATTCGAGATCGCCAGTGATAGATTCGAGAAATCAGATTCGAGAACAGTGAGAAGTAAATGCCTTCACTGTGGACCTTTATATACTAACTACCTTCGAGTCTATGTGTAGATTCGAGTCTACTGACAGATTCGAGAACTTCAAATTCGAGTCTGTCTTAGATTCGAAGCTACAAACACTTAGAAAAATTTCGGAAATTTTAAAATAATTTCAACTTTTTCCAACTATTTTCTACTGTGTAGTGTAACCAGATAAACTATGCCAAATCTTTTACCCTAAGCTCAGATATTTCACGCATTGTATATTTTATCCAACTTTGAATGCACCCTCAGTAACTTTTGACCTTTTACTTAAGTAAAAACTAAACTATACGAAAATAAAATAAAATAAACTAAGGTAAAAATAAAATAAAATAAAATAAAATTTTGACTAAAAAATTTAATCTAGACTTAAGTTATAATAATAAATTTACAAGCTAAGCTAAATACCAAACAACATATTTTTGGTGAGTATAGTCTAAGAAAGGTTCAATCAGATAGCGATGTCCGATACTAACTTTCAGTACTTAAACTTTCACACTTAGGAATTTTTGATTCCTTTGATTGTTTGTCGTGACATACCCATTTAGCCGATTGTTGGTATTTTACCCTGTTAAACACTCTACATTTCGGAATATCCCTTGGCCTTTTTATTTATCAGGAAATTATCTTACGTGACTCAGACTTAGACATACTTTTATGATCAAGGCACACAGACAAAAATTCTAACTTGTTGGTATTTGCAAACTTTCTTTAAAAGACAAACATCGGACACAGGTCTGTATTCTCATACAACAAAGTGTCTTAGTTCAACTTAAGGTTTAACTTTAAAGTTAGCAGATAGCGGTGACAGGTCTGTACTGACGTACAACAAAGCGACATGTCTGCTAACCCGAATCTAAACAGAGACAACAGGTCTGTACTTACGTACAACAGAGTTGCATGTTTTCGACTCTCAGTTTTTCATGATATTTCTATTCTTTCCAATTTCAGACGTATTTGATGTTGCTATACATCCCCAGAAAGTTTGCATACCTCATTTAGACTCAATGTTTGTATGTCTTGTACATAAAAATTAAGACCGATTGGTCATACATCTAAGCTAGTGACACGTTTGACTTTTTCTAGAATATTTTATTAGCCTTTAGATACCCTATATGTATTATGCCTACCAACACATCAAACTAAATAAAGTATAACACTTAGGATTTAGTTGCAGTATGTGTGAAAGCCTAAACACTTAGAGTCTGTAACGACGGTGCTAATTTTCGTCACTTTGAACCTATGTATCTAAGACTTAACTCCTTTTCTGATATTCTCTTTTTTTTTGTATTTTTGTAATTTTCTCTCTTTTTTTTTCTTTTGTTTTTTTTTCATAGCAAAACGCATTAAACTAAGCTAATCTATTAACTTACTAAAAATAGAAACTTACTAAAAATAGAAACTTTCTTAAATTAGAAACTTTCCTAAATTAGCAGACTACACTAAAAAGAAAGAAATATAACAACTATAAAAGGAAATAAAATACTACTAAGGTCAATTTACTCTGGGTTGCGCATTCCATTAAGTTGAATTAAATACTCAAAACGTGACTTATCAAACGCTTTGGTAAATAAATCAGCATTATTATCTTCAGTTGCCACCTTTACCAGTTTGATCAAGTTCTTTTCAGCACAATCACGAATAAAATGATGTCTTATGTCTATGTGCTTTGTTTTACTGTGTTTAACTGGATTATTTGTTATCGCAATAGTAGATTGATTGTCTATCCTAATTGGAGTTTGAGTATAAGCCAAACCGTAATCCCGCAATTGTTGTTGTATCCACAAAACCTGTGAACAGCAACTACCAGCAGCAACATACTCGGCCTCGCACGTTGACACGGCTACCGATGTTTGTTTCTTGCATTGCCAGGATACCAGTCTCCCTCCGAGGAACTGACAACCTCCAGTCGTTGATTTGCGCGTCAAGCTGCATCCTCCGTAGTCAGAATCTGTGAACGCTTCCAACTCTAGATCTCCCTCCGCGTGATACCAAAGTCCCAGCTTCGGTTTCGACTTGAGGTATCGTAGAATCCGCTTCACAGCTTTCATATGCATCTCCTTCGGATTCGCTTGAAACCTAGCACAAATACACACAGCAAACATAATATCAGGTCTTGAAGCAGTTAAATACATAAGTGACCCAATCATGGCCCGATATAAAGTCGGATCCACATCGGTATCACTATCAGTACCCGGCCCGAGATTGTGATTCACTTGAATCGGCGTGCTGAAGTGGGCAGTCAACTTTGTTCCTTCCATCCCAAACCGTTCCAATATGTCATAGACATACTTGGTCTGATGGATAAACATGCCTTCCTTCTTCTGGTCAACTTGTAACCCCAAAAAGAAATTCAACTCCCCCATAGCACTCATCTCGAACTTCGACTTCATAACCTTCTCGAAATCTTTGCACATCTATTCGTCTGATGATCCAAAAATGATATCATCTACGTACACTTGTACCAAGATAAAATGATCTCCCTTTCTCTTCACAAAAAGAGTACTATCTATCCTACCCCTCTCAAAGCCGTTTTCTAAGAGATGGTTGGATAGAGTCTCATACCATGCCCTGGGTGCCTGATGTAATCCATAAAGAGCCTTATCTAATCGATATACTCTATCAGGATATTTAGGATCTGTAAACCCGGGCGGTTGTTCTACATACACCAACTCCTTCACTTTCCCATACAGGAAAGCACTCTTAACATCCAGTTGATACACTTTAAAGCCCTTGAAGGAGGCAAAAGCTAAAAACAACCTAATTGCTTCTAACCTTGCTACAGGTGCAAACACTTCATTGTAATCGATTCCCTCCTCTTGGTTGAAACCCTTTACAACTAATCTCGCTTTGTTGCGCGTGACTATACCCCGATCGTCTCTTTTGCACTTAAAAACCCATTTGGTTCCTATTGCAATCTCCCCTCGAGGTAACGGAACTAACTCCCACACTTCTAGTTTCCTAAATTGTGAAAGTTCTTCCTGCATCGCTTCAACCCAGGAGTTGTCCTTAAGTGCCATTTGCACATTTTTGGGCTCTACTTGCGATATGAAACACGAATATAGACATGTATGATATGCCTCGGAGTCGTTTATCATCGACAACAACACAGTGTTGTTATTTACACTACTCCGAGTCCTCACACCCTCGTTAGGATTTCCTATGATGCTATCTATAGGATGGTTCTTGTTAATCCTAGAGGTCTCTATTTCGTCTACCCTTAGATTATCTCCTAAGTTGGATCCTATTTCACCTAAAGGGGGAACAGGCTCAGCTTCCACATTCTCTTCCTCACGGACGTTTTCCTCAGAGGCAGAACTTGATGCTTGAGTCTGATTCTCAGTGTTAGGTTCTTCTGGATTAGCAACTTCTGGAGACCCATCTACAGTCGCAGTAGGCTCGGACGTAGATTCGAACGTGGTCCTTGGAAAAATATGGCCATCGTCATTTAGGTGCAACGTCGCCATGTCTTTATCGATTGTACCTGCAGTATCATCCAAAGGAATGTTAAATGACTCAAATAACTTATCATAGTCAAATATCCATTCCGGACCAGTTTGGGGTTCATGTGTATAACTTGTGACTTCAATATTATACACAATCTCCACAGTACCACTCTTTTTGTTAAAAACCCGTTTGTTTGGTGAGTTTGGCACATAACCTAGGAAATATCCTTCGTCAGCCTTTTCACCAAACTTCGGTTGATGTTTTGTTCTTAAAAGTGTACATGGTACTCCAAACGGTTCGAATCCAGTTAAGTTAGGTGGCCGTTTATTCAAAATTTCATAACATGTTTTGTTCAATGATTTGACTGTAAGGACTCTATTTAAAATGTGGCACGCGGTATTCACTGCCTCCCCCCAAAACATGGTAGGAAGCTTTGAATCCGAAAGCATAGTCCTTGCAGCCTCAATCAATGTTCTGTTTTTACGTTCGGCCACCCCATTCTGTTGAGGTTCATATGGTGCACTGAATTGATGCACGATGCCCTTTGATAGGCAATATACACCAATTACAGAGTTTTTAAATTCAGTCCCATTATCACTACGTATATTTTAACCCTTGTTCCGTAGGAATTCTCCACTTGGTCTAAGAACCCGATGAGCTTTGTAGCCGTCTCGTCCTTCGTACCTAAAAAGAAAACCCAAGAAAACCGTGAGTAATCGTCAGTGATAACTAAGCAAAACCAACTACCTCCTATACTCCTTTTGTTGATAGGGCCGAAAAGGTCCATATGCAACAAATCGAATGTCGAGGTTATGGAGTTCAGCTTCTTGGACTTGTGTGTCTTTTTATGTTGCTTGCCCTTCATGCACGGTAGACACTTGTCTTCAAATTGAAAGCTCTTCAGAGGCACACCTTGCACCAAACCATTCTTTGTTATGTAGTTCATTTTCCTTAGGTGCAAGTGAGCCATGCGTCTGTGCCACAAAACCGATTCCGTCTCCGAAGCTTTTGATAGTAAGCAGATCGGACCCATCGAATTATCTGGCTTGTTCATGTCGAGCATGTACAAGTCATTCTTCCTTGGAGCCCGCATCAATATCCAATCTTCAGGTATCTTGAATCCCGGCTTTAGCACTAACGCCTCAGTGTCAGTAAATAACACCGAGTTCTTCTTATCACAGATTTGAGATACACTAATGAGATTATGAACCAGTTTATCAACGTGATAAACTTGATCCAATGTAATCGTCCCATTAGTGACTTCTCCAGTTCCAGTGATATTTCCTCCTTTGTTGCCCGCGAATGATACAAATCCCCTATTACCCCCCTTGAAGTCTGTGAGAAGACTTCTTTCCCCCGTCATATGCCTGGAGCAACCACTGTCGACGAACCACTTGTTGTTTGGACCGGTAGTTATCTCCTGCACATGAAAGAAAATAGGTTAGTTATCACGGGGAACCCAAGCCATGACTGACTTGGTAATACCATTCTCGTCCACATACTTGAACTCTTTCAAGTACCCATCTCGCCTTTCAGGTGACTTGGGCCTTTGAACTGAATTCTGTTGTGGTGCCGAGTGATTTAGATTCACTCTTTGCCTTTGAGTAGGCATTTGTTGTGGTGCTCTAGAATAAGTCTTATTATAATGCATTTCAGACTGTGATCCCTGAGCTTTTACCGGAACATATTGTCTAACAGGAGTATGTGACCTAACTGGAGTGTGTGACCTGCTAGGTGTGGTGCTCCTATAGACTTGTTGAGGTGCTGACCTAGATTGATTAAAGACACGATTCGGTGAATTTGTCCTAACCACTTCTTTTGGTCCAACCTTAACCGGTGTTTGTTTCACAACAGGTTTTGGTGCGGCCTGCACAGTTTTCTCGGTACTCTGAGAACTACTCGTGCTCGCCACACTTGGTGAGGGCTTAACAGGTGTTGGATTCACTGTCTTAGGTGTAACATCAGCTTTCCTATTTGGACAGTGAGAAGCAACATGCCCTTTCTCGTGACATCTAAAGCAAGACATCTTATCCATGGACTTTTTGGTTGGTCCCTTAGATCTAGGTGTCTCACTAGTGTCTATTACCTTTGGTACATCTATTGTGTCTGACTCTTCGACCTGGTCAGCCCATGAAATCTTCTGTTTTCCTGCAGGTGTTTCACTGGAGGAAGACACAAATTTCACTTTCTTGACCTTGACGGTTGAGTCAGTCACCTTAGGTGTATTTTCAACTTTAGGCTCAAGTGTAGGTTCAGGCAGGTCCTCTAAAACTACTGACTTGTCAGTTTTCTCCTGAGGCTGAGGCACATAGTTATCATTGAAAGGTGGAGGAATCTCGTGAAAACCTAGACCTACAGGCTTCTTAGACTGTCTTTGGGCATCTAAGACTTTCCCTAGGTTTAGGCTCGAATTCCTAAACTTTTCCAGCTTGCTATTTGCCTCTGCTACCTTAACCTTGGTCTCGGCTAGCTCTATGTCCTTGTCTTTCAGACTTTTTGTCAAGGCCTCTACGTGCTCATACATAAGTTCTATCCTAACACACTGCTCACTCAGTTTGTCTTTTAGAACGATTACATCTTGAGCATCAGCCTTAAGCTTTTCCTTTAAATCCTGCTTTATATCATTTAGGCTAGCATTTTCTATTTTTAAGTTTTCATTTTGAGCAGCTATGGTCTTATGTGAGTCTAAGACTAGATTTAACCTATCGTTAGAACTAACACATAAAGCACATAAATCACGAAATAGAGAATTAGAAAGACTAACCTTAGAGTTATCAGATTCCACGTTGGCCATCTGAGCAGCAAACTCCAGCACGGTCTGATCATTCGCTTTCTCTACCCACATCGGACTGCTGTCCCTTGTGGTCTGCTCATCCTCATCACAACCATTCTCCGTAACTTCAGCCATAAAAGCTCTAGCATTGGACTCCGGATGTGAACTCCAGTCATAAGAACCATCTAGCTGTCTTTCAGAAGTGACATTTGATATCAGACCCGCTAGATTGGCTTGACCAGACGAAGAACTCGGAAGATATCTCTGTTGGGACTGACTTTGGTACTGTCCTTGATGCTGACTCTGTCCCTGGTATGACTCTACCTTCGGTCTTTGACACTCCCTCGCGAAATGTCCCAATCCCTGACAGTTGTAGCATTTGACCTTGGACTTATCAAATCCTATCCCCTTGTTATTCATCTGGAGATTCCTCCCAGTTCTCTTTATGAATCTCTTAACCCTCTGGGTTACCATGGCCAGTTGCCATTTAAGATCCATCTCCTCTAAGTCATCAGGGTCGACCTGATCGTAATCTTCATCCCAAAGAGCCGGATCATTGATCTTCCCTTGAACGCAATTTCCATATGCGGCCACAAACGAAGCAAGCAGATTCAGATGTTCTTCCGCCGACTTTGCGCTCATTGGCATCTTTGAATAGTTCTGACTTGTAGATGCCTGATTGACTTGAGGTTGCGGTTCCTCCGACCTTCCTAATCCTAAGAACGCGCGGTTTAGAGAGTCTTCGGACTCTGGTGGTGATGACGTTTCTCCGGTGAAAAACGCTGTAGCACTCTTCTGATCAGCTGTCACTGATGATTTTGATGTTTTTCCAAAATACATCGCCGGATTTTGGACTTGCTCATAATCAGTCTCAGCCTTTATCATTTCGAAGTGATATGCCCTCAACGTTCCCACGATGTCATCCAGCGTTTGAGCATAGTATTTATCTTCATTCAGCTTAATCATAGCCACGTACATAGCCCATTTGGCTGGTAGGGCATCAAGAAGCTTATTGTTCTTGTCACTGTCCGAGTACTCAATGCCATGACTTTCAAGCTCTGTTATCAGATGATAAAATCGTGTGATAATATCATCCAACTGTTCATCCTTAAGAGCCTTGAAAATTGCAAACTGTTGGGTCAACAGCTCTGTACGCTTTCTACGTACCCGTGGATTACCCTCACACCGTTTCTGAAGAGACTCCCAAAGCTCTTTCGACGTCCTCTGAGTCCGAAATGTGTGCAAGATATCTTGAGGTAACGCCATTCGGATAATAGAGAAAGCCTTGTTTTCAGCTTCAAATAGTTTCTTGTCATCCTCTTTCATCATTTGGTATGACAGAACCTTTTGACGGCCTTCAACCTCAGATACTGGTGGAATGTACCCTTCATCAATGCACACCCACATGCGCATGTCGTTGAATCGTACAAAATCCGTGAATCTATCCTTCCACCAGTAGTAATCCTCAACTTTCATCAGCTTAGGTGGTGCATTGGCCTTCCCAACTTCGTGATCCATTTCAAGGAATTTCTGAAGGTTCGACATCTTTTCTGAAAGAATTTGAATTTGAACTTAATTAATTTAATTAGAAACTGATTTAAATTAACTTATTCGAATCTAGATAGATTCGAAACTAATTAATGTTTAATCTTTTGAAATTAAATTCGATTAAGTCTTAAAGTTCAAGTAGATTCGAAATAATGTCAGATTCGAACAATCCCACAGATTCGAAGATAGGTCAGATTCGAAGGACTCTTAAACTCGAAGACCCTTAGAATCGAAGGCACAACAGAATCGAAATTCAGCAGAATCGAAGAACAGAATCGAAACAGTAACAGACTCGAAACAAACTCGAAACAATATAGACTCGAGATCCAATTCGAATGTATTAACAGATTCGAAACAACACAGACTCGAAACTGACTGAAATTGACTTGAAAGGAGCGTATTTTGGTTAGACTCGAAAATAAAGTAAAACCCTAATTACCCCTATAGATTCGAGCGCCGCAAACTCGAAAAACGGCTAACACTTTGATTTTTTGACGTTTTACGGATTAAACCACTATTTTTCAAATGAAAAATAATGATTTCGACCAAAAACGTGAAAAACCACAAAGTGTTTCCCGAATATGAATTTGCTAAGCCCAAAAACACGTTTTTGAGAGAAAAACCGTCCAACTAGCGTCAAGAAACCTAGAATGTTTCTGATGAACACGAAGAACACCCCGAACACTCCGTCGGGCTCTGATACCACTTGTAAGGTCTACCAATGCAAGATCTATCTAGACGCGGATCCGTGAACGAGTGCGGAATCCTCGTTTACGGTTAGACGGACAACTCTCAACCAACGGAAACACGGAGACTATTAGACGCTGAACGAACGACACACGAACGATCCTACGTACTAATTCTCTCCGAAACGGGACTCACCTAGCTGTTAAACTCGAGATCGCCTATTGCTTAATTCCTCACGAATTCTGCCAAAGGTCTGCTAATCATTCGAGTCTATCCCTAATTATAGACCCTGATTCGAGTCTGTTGTGGGCCAACCTCGAATCTGGCCTAAGGCCTCATTCGAATCTGTCCATCTGACATATTCGAATCTAACCTATTCGAATCTAAGGATACATTCGAATCTATCACAGATTCGAATGTCTTCCTTTACATATTCGAATCTAACAAATACACTTAAACACTTAAGTGATGAAACTTATAATATTACCTTATGATTGATTTTATCTTTGAGTTTTATGTTTGAACTTCTTGTAATACGTTACATCAAGTTCAAACATACAAACACTGATAAACATCAATCATATATAATATATATATAAACCAAACATATGCAAAATCACAATGTAAGACAACTTAGACTGCTATCGTCACACGGGATGTACCAACAATATTCCTTTCTTTCAAGCCATAACAACAATTTTTTTGTTGCATGTGCTTTCTAGCTTAAGTCATCTGCAACCATGTCTGCCTTACAAGATTTCGTAGTCGTAGTCCTTAATGAACTCCATTGATCAGCATTGTCTCATGTTGAGCTCCTTTGGACAGAATATGTATATTCAGTTCTTGTGATTTGTTTACAACTGACACATGGTCCAATACAGATAGTATCATCATAGTTTAAGACCAAACATAACTGTAGCCCACTCACAATCATGAGTTGAATACTCTTTTTCTTGCGGCTTTAACAATCTTGAGGCGTAGGCGATGACTTTCTCTCTTTGCATTAACAATGTTCCAAAACTCGTTCTTGATGCATCAGTAGAAACAAAAAAACTCACTAGTCTCTGGTAGGGCTAAAATCAACATTTTAATAAGATTTCGTTTCAAAGTGTTTAACACTTCCTGTTAAGCTTCTTCCCAAATGAATAATGCATTCTTTTTCGTTAACGAGTCTAATAGTATGACAATCTTTGAAAAATCCCCTATGAATCGGCGGTAATAGCCGGCCACACGAAAAACCTATTAACTTCTATGGCAGTACGAGGTGGCTACCAATTCTGGATAGCTTCAATTTTAGCTGGAACCACAAAAATCCTAACACCAGAAATTACATGCCCTAAAAACTGTATCAGTGGTAACAAAAACTCACACTTGGATAATTTGGCGTATAGTCGTTCTTCACGTAGCAATTCAAGTGATTCCCGTAGATGCGCTGCATGTTCAACTTCAGACATTGAATACACGAGAAAATCATTCATGAATACTATTATTTATTTGTCTAGCAATAGCTGTCACATTCTATCATAAGGTATTTGAAAGTTGATGGTGCGTTCATCAATACATCCTCTTCACGAACTTTCAACTGATGGTATCTAGATCAGAGATTAATCTTTAAAAGTAGCTTGCACTTTGTACCTGATCGAAAAGATCACCAATACGGGTAATAGATATTTGTTTTTTATTGACACTTTGTTCAATTCCTGATAAACTAGGCACGTTCTAGATGTACCGTCTTTCTTTTTCACAAACAACATGGGAATGCCGAAAGGTGAAGAACTTGTGTGAATAAAATCTTTATCTATAAACTATTGTATTTGTTTCATCATTTTCTACATCTTGGCTGGGTGAGGACAACAAGGAGCCTGAGCTATGCGAGCAGCTCTTGGAATCAAGTCAATTAAGTATTCTACTTGTGTGTTTAGAGGCAACACCGTCAAATCATTCGAAAAACATACTGAAAATCAGATACAACATGCACACCCACCACATACTTCTTTTCAGAAATGAATTACAACCTAGCTACGAGCTTTTGGGCTTTAGCAATAGTTGCCAGACATAAACCCCTCTTTCACCTTTCGCCATAGATGCATACTTCATAACCCTTGGAAGTAGTGATGTTTATCATCCTCTTCTTACAGACAATTTGGCTTCATTGCTTATCTGCCAATCCATCCCAATAATGACGTCAAACTCCCATAACTCCATCGGAATCAAGTCAGGATTGAATGGTACATCTTCAATAGCTAAAGTGCAGTTATGGTAAACGCTATCTACTTTAACTAACATATAGTATAACTACCCATAGCTATATTAACATTATTTAATTCATTTATGTAACTTCTTTTTAAAATAGCAATTAGTTTGATGAAGGTTTAATAAAAATTATATTTAAGGGTTAAATATGTTAATTGATTAAAGTTAAGGTTGAGGGGTCTAAGTTGTAATTAACCCAAACTTTTAATAGTAAGACATATTATTAACCTGATGAATCATTCTCAACCTTCTGCTCTCAGTTTCAAGAACATCTAATAACACACGTACACTTATCTCTCTCTTATCACAACTCACATTTTCTCTAAGTTTTTCAAAGATTTGATCAAGAAATCTTTTAGGAAGTTGCATAAAAGTGATCAACAATATTAATGAACAAGAATCTGAAACAAATTTGAAGTAATTCCATCTTAATTTGAGTTATATGTCGAAGTGTGTGTGGTTCATACCAATCTATTAGAACAGTGTGTTAAAAGTTATCAATTTACAAAATAAAGCTTCAATTGATGTACACTAGTTGTTAACAAATGAAAACGTACTAAGTTGTTTTGGTGTGAAATTTCATAGTTTTTATGTGTTAATTTTGAAAATCAATTGTTAAAAACAAGAACAATGATTTTGGTTCAGAGACTAAAAGTCTCGGTATGGACACAATACCGAGATTCTAAGTCTTGGTAAAAATCCTTCCCCGAGACTCTAACTCTCGAACTCACACCTCAAGCAAATGAAAAAACCCAGAGACTTTAAGTCCCCTGTAAAGTCATGACATCGAGACTCTGAGTCTGTCACATTTTCAAATCCAAGAGACTCTATGTCTCTCACTTCAAGAGTCGCTCACTTTTTCAATTCCAAGAGACTTAAATTCTCTCACCTCTTCAAATCAAAGAGACTTTAAGTCTCACATTTTCATTTCCAGTATACTTTAAGTTTCTCACTTTTTCCTCTTGTGAGACACTAAGTCTCAGACTTCACATCACATACATAATTCAAGTCATGGGATATATATATGTATCACATACAGAACAAATGAACAAAGCCTTGAATATGCACACACATTACATAAAAACATGTACAAGACTTTATAAACATAAAAGACAAGTGTATACAATTAGTTACAACATTTTGACAATAAATAATTAGTAACATTAAAAGTACGTTACTTAAAGATAGGTAAAGGTTTGTAAACACTTCTTAAGATCCTAAGAGTTACATTAAGTGTTAATATATATGAATGAGGAATAAAACATGAAATAAAGATTTCCAAAACTAGCAAAGACATCAAAAGTTTATATATTGAGATTATGATGCTGTGAATTACAGGTTAAGCTAAATAACCTGTAAAAGAAGCTTAACGCACTTAAATATAGAGATTAATGCAATGTTAAAAGTCAACGCCAGCATAAAAGACTACTATAGCCTACAAGCTAAAGCAAAAGCCAAAAAACTAAAGTCTACTAATATATTAAGCATTAAAACAAACCTGTGAGTTATTGATTAAGTATTTTACATGCATTTATGAAAATAGAGACATTTGAATTTGTTTATCTTTCTTTGACATTCATATCAAAGCTTAAATGTCTAGTTGTGCACACCACAACGAGGTGTTGCCCAGTCTATCATAATTGCAAGTCTAGTACCAGATTTCTGCATATTATTTACTTCATAATTCTTATGCCTGTCTTGCTACCGTTATCTTATTAAGGTCTAATAGTTCACTACTGTGAAGACCAACCCTTACGGGGCAGTCCTCAGTGTCTAGGTCCCACAAATTGCAATACGATATCAATTATAACTAAGATAGAGTAATTAAGTTGCGGAATTATGAATTACAGTACAAACATTTTAGGATAAGTTTAATACAATTTTAGTACGAATTACAGTTTTCAAATGAAACTTATAAATGGTACAAGACTAATATAATAAATGTCACCATACAATCAAAGTAAATCTACCCAGACCACCACAATTTATCATCTTCAAAGTTGTACCAAAAAGGTCGTTTGAGTAGTGGTCTAGGAAAAACTTCAGCTGATCTTGAAAGACCTAAGAACTAGGTCCGACAGGTGCTTTCCCTTTATCTTTTCCTGTAAAAAAGATTTAACAACAACTATAAGCAATGCTTAGTAAGAATATAGATTTTTCAGATTACATGCATTCAACAAGCGGATCATGGGTATCTAGTGTGATATATCTTGACTGCCACTACAGCCACACATAATTGAGACATAGTAAATCAGAATTGGATGATGTCCAGGCCACACTCATGCTTTTACTGGAAGCTATCCACTCAGTAATGGGCTAGCTACCAATAAACATCGTGGGGGGAGCATCGGAGTAATCAATACCAAGTTCAAAAGAACTGGTGACATAGCTAGGTCCAGAACAATAGACCGACAAGGCCAATCATGCTAAGCTGAATCAATACATCAAAGATACGAGCAATGATGGAAGCATAAATAATCAAGGTCATGATAGCAATATCAACTTATAACAATAATTGAATTGAACTGTAAGTGCAATGTATGCAAAATGATAAGTCAAATAGCCATCATGATCCACAGGGCATCACTGAAGCATGGTGAGCACAAGTCACAATCCAGCTGAGCATAAATGAAATTATCTTTTATACTTTATTACTTTGTTCAGAAATTATCTGAACCTGTCCAGAATTTATCATAGCAAGAACGTTAACTTTTAGCTCTAAACTTTATTTGATCTGATTCTGATAACTGATAAACTCTATAATTTAATTACATGTGTGTGTATGGGCATTACATTCTATACATTATTATTTTAAAAATATCCGAAATGGGCCCACCAAATTGGGCCATCCAAATTCGGATCAGTGTCCATCCGAGATTAGGCATCCGAATTTTGATCATTAGAACTCGGATCAACTCCCATCCGAGATTGGTCATCCGAGATTGGGATCCGAGATCGTGATCCGAATTCGGATCCAACCCTTAGAAATTTTCCCAGATTTGTTCTTGATATTGTAGTTCGACTTATTACGGGTTTTTACCAAAAATTCACCAAACACATTTTAATTAACATGCAATTAAATCTTTTGTTATATTATCATTATTGGGGTGCTTCTACACTATTTTCCGCATCGTAGACTCATTAAATCGTCCAGATTTGTTCAAAATAGGGTGAAAAACTCAAGAACACAAACTTTATGAAAAACTCGGATTTTTACTCATTTTGGATGATTTAACCAACGATTTTTGTTTCTGTAACTTCTAAAGGTTTCAATATATGATTTCTAACTGATATTACAAACATGTAACATTAATTTCACAGATTTTTAAATTCGAATGTATGCATTTTTAACTCTTAAATAAGCTTTAAACTCAAAGTTTTGGTTTCTTACCTTCTAACCCACTTGATTCTTGATAAAATCAGTTAATCCCACGAATTTCTTTCTTCTGATTTTTGATTTCCAGCTGGTTTTAGAGAGATTGGGAGAAAGAGAGAGAGTTTGTAAGATAATAATGTGATGAATGAAGGAAATAAAAGACTTTGGGTCTTTTATTTTCCAACTTTTGGAATTTGGCAACTTTAACCCCTCCCCATCTAATTTTCATTTAAATAAAGATTTCATCTTTATTTTTATCATCATTGACATAATTTAATTTAATTAAATAATTTCATTACTTAATTAAATTACCATATAAATAATGTAATTAAATTACATTAATAGCTCAAAATTAGAAATTAAACGTTCGATTAAAGACTAGGTTATTACAACTACATACTACGTGTTAAGATTATCTTTATTTCCTCAAGAAGAGTGAAATAGAGGTTACACATTTTGATGTCACTCATGTTACTTACTGTTAGCTAGCCCAGTATGTGGTTGATCCCCACAAATGTGTGTGTCTGAGTTTGACATCATCTAATTCCTATAACTATGTCTCATTGGTGATGGGTAGTGGCCAATTGCATTGCAAAATGCACATGTATGTTTAATGTTTGTCAGCTTTACATAAACGTAATGTTTACTGTTAAGTCTGAAGTTATATAGATCAAAACTATGCTATTTTGGGGTAATTAATGGAAAATATATGGCAGGACCCTTAGCTTAGGGTTGCTTTGATCAAGCCTGAAGTTATATAGATCACTACCATGCTATTTTGTGGTAATTAATGGACATAGTTGAGGCTTTGGGAAGGCTTGGTAGACAAGATTTGTGTTATGTTAATGTATTAGATAAGCAAAACTTATACGCCTTGTAACTTATTTTCAATATTTGTCATACAATAACAGTTTCTCTTAATTTTTCTATCTTAGTTTTGGTTGATATTGTATTTGCTAACTAAAGGACCTTATCGTTATAATCCTTATGAAAGTTGGGTCTTACATGTTAGGGGTAAAGCCATACAATAGTAACCTACTTTTGAAAATTTATCAATATGGTACGTCTACTTTTTTAAATGTCGATATGGTACCTGTACTTCAATTTTTCATACCGATATGACCATATTTGTAATAGAACCCTGTTTTTCATACCATTAGAACCCTGTTTTGTATGTAAAAACCGGGCTCTATTATGTAGAATGACCATATCGATACAGAAAATTGAAGTACACGTCCCATATAGACAATTAAAAAAGTAGCTGTACCATATCGATACATTTTCAAATATAGGTTGCTATTGTAAGACCTTAACCCTACATGTTACTAGCAGTTTCAATTTTAGTACAATAAGTAACTTAGAAGTAGGAATGTGAAATTGTCGTGCAAACACGGTTGAAACAAAGGACCTATTAGCCCTAGAGTTAAGTAATACTCGTGCAGGAAGTGAGTTTACTATGAATATACCAGTTACAACCTCCGTTTTTCCTTCACTCTGTCAGCTGTGATCTGAAATGCACGAGGAAGAACCCTAGGTGGGTGGTTATGGATACTGACTGAACCACTAGTCAATCTAGCAGAGGATTGAGCAATCGGGCAGCAGATGTTTGTTTCTTGCAACTCTGGCTATAGTGTCCCCATTTTCCATACGAGTGACAAGCATAAAATCTCTTAGGGTAGTTGTTGTGGTTGTGCCCTTTTCCTCAGAATAGTAGCAAGGTATCCCCTTCATTCATAATATAATTTGAAATTGTAAAGAAGTCCAGTCGTTGAAGTCTGTTTCAATGATTTAAGAGTTATGTTCCTTCTACAACTCTTTGGTTTGAAATTCTCAGTTTATCTAATTGTAACAACCTAGCTTTTAACTGAACTTTAATTTCTGTATCTGAGTTAATAATGTAATTTTATTACATTATTTGTTTTGTAATTTAATTAAGTAATGAAATTATTTAATTAAATTATATGATTGTTATAAATTATTTAAATGATTAAATTAAAAAGATGTATTATACAAAAGTGAAAGTGAGTTAATTTCACAAAATGTTAAAATGATATATATAAACTAAACTAATGACTTAAATGCCATTAAACAACACTTATGAAAATTTCATACTCTCTCCTCTCTCTCTACTTTACGGCAACCTCAAAGAAACATCAAGAATTCCTTAAATTCTTGCATTAATTGAAGAATTTATTCATGAAAAGGTTACAAACAACATCAAAGGACAAGAATCTACAAGAATTAAAGGTACTACTTGACTTAAATTTCCATATTTTACAAGGTTTGGTTCGGTTTTATGAAAAACCGAAAATCCAAGAATTAAAACATGAAATTGATGATGCATGTTAGATTAAATTGTTAGAAATCATGTATTTAGGAATATTGAAGTTACAAAAACAATAATTGTAGTTTAGATCGATCAAATAAGTTCAAAATCTGAATTTTTATGAAAATTTGTGTTCTTGACAAAAAGAAAGGATTTTGGACAATCTTGATCAATTTAGTGTGTTAGTGATAGGGAAAGTTATGTAAAAACAACCTAAATATGATAATATAATAATATATTACATTGCATGTTGATAAAATGGATTTTTAGAGAATTTTTATGAAAATCCATATGAATATGACATAGAACACCAAGAACAAATCTGGGAAAATTTCTAAGTCATGAATCCGAATTCAGATGGGACCGAATTCGGATGTGATGCCCAATTCGGATCCCATTTCAGACCTATTCCGGATGATGAACCTAATTCGGATGAGAGCTGAATCGAACCCTGATTAGTCCCACTTCGGATGATGCATTTCGGGTGATCCCACTACGGACAACCTAGTCCGGATGCCTGTTTCGGATGAAGTGTGGCCCAAACTCGGATGAGCCGAGTTCGGATGGCCCATTTCGATTGGTCCGAATCCAAATGTTTTAAATTTGATACTTTAAAATCACAAGTAAATGATATTTTTTAATTACAATATCAACGATTTTATGATAAATAAAGCAACATGATATATACACTTTTATATATATATATATATATATATATATATATATATATATATATATCTTTTGAGAATTGAAAGAAAAGGAACAAAATGATTGATGAGTTAGCAGTTATCAGAATCAGATCAGATAAAGAATTAGACCTAAAATGTTCTTGCCATGAATGATTTTGAACAGGTTCAGATAAATTCTGAACAAAGATTTAGAGATATTGAAAGCGGGTCACGGAATTGAAAAGAATTGACACAGATCAGATTGACAAAGATTTAAAGATAAAATCCCGGGATAACCCAGGTGGTGGATTTTAATCTGCTTGATAAAGACCACAGAACCAGTGAGTTATAGATATTGAGCTTTACATGCGAGATTTCCGGTTGAGACATATTGTTGATGATAGATTATTTTGACATTCATATATGATCAGGTGGACTGTGACCAGTGCTCACCATGGTTCGGTGATGCCCTGTGGATCATGATAGCTATTTGATTTATCATTCCGCATGACATTGTATTTACAGTTCATTTCAGATATTGCTATGAGATTATTGCTATCATGACCTTGATGACTTGTGCTTTCACTATTGCTCGCACTTTTGACTTATCGATTCAGCTTAGAATGATTAGCGTTGACGGTCTATTGTTCTAGACCATGCTATTTCACCAGTTCTATTGAACTTGGTAATGATACTCCGATGTTCCGCCATGTTGATTTACTGGTAGCTAGCCCAGTATATGGCTGATCCCCATAATTAAAGCGTGAGCGTGGGTTGAACATTATCCGACTCTATGACTACTATGTCTCAATCATGAGTGGTTGTAGCGGCAGTCAAGATATATCACGCTAGACCCATGATCCGCTTGATAATGCATGTAATCTGAAAATCTATATTCTCACTAAGCTTTGATTATAGATGTTGCTTACGATTTTTGTAGGAAAAGATAAAGGAAAGTCACCTGCTGGACCTAGTTCTTAGGTCTTACAAGATCAAGACAGAAGTTTTCATAGACCTCTGCTTAGCAAACCCTTTTTGTACTGACTGGAAGATGATAATGTGGTGGTCTGGGTAGATTTATCTTGATTGTATGATGACATGAATTAGATTAGATTGTACCTTTTATAAGTTTAATTTGGAAACTGTAACTTGTATTAAAATCTGTATTAAACTTATCCTAAAATGTTTGTACTGTAATTTTATATTCCACATTATAATTACGCTATCTTAGTTATGGTTGATATCGTATTGCATGATGTGGGACCTAGACTCATGACGACTGCCCTGTAAGGGGTGGTTTTCACAGGATGTTATCAAAGACCATAGTTTAAGTGTATCAAGTATTACGAGAGTAAGTATTACGAGAGTAATAATTGGTCTGAATTTGAAGCAATACATATGTATCAATCATTTAGGTGGTTTGAACTGAGTTAAGATGTACAGACTGTTAGGATGGGAAAAAGGGTACATAGATCTAAGTCTATAAACTGATAGTTAAATGGTTTTAATTTTCAGTAAAGATGTCAGGATCAGGTTACATTCCCAAGAACATGACTCCCCAACAAATGTTTGAAATAGTACAACAACTATTAGCCCAACACTCAGAACAACAAAACAAGAATATGCAAGATCAGCTTCAGGCTAGAGATGAGGCCGATGCAAAGAGACGTGCTGATAAAAAGAATAAGAGAAAAAGATGAATCGATTCCGCGGAGGGCTTAACCTGAGATATCGACACCCAATGAGCGCGATAAAGTATAAGAGTTACCTAGAAATGGTTGAAGCGGGAAGATAGATCGAGAGGGGATATCTAGAGTATGGCGCTCAACTCTATACTCCATCAACGAATCCGATATGTCCATCTCCCCCAAAGAAACAGAGGTTCGGCAGATTCTTTAAGTCCAACAAACCGCAACCCCAGCAATCTCAACAATATAGTTCACCACAGAAAGCATAAGCTTACTCTCTTACAAATGAACCCCGATTTTGTAAAAGATGCAGAAAATCACACACGGGAATGTGCAATCCCGATGATGTAACTTGTTATGCATGTAGTAGTTACGGCCACAGCAGTGAAGAATGCCCCCAGAGAGGACTTGGATGTGCAAAGTGCGGAAAGCGCAGACACTTTATGTATCAGTGTCGTAGTGGACAACGAGGTCAATCGCAATCATCAGCTGGAGGTTCTACAATGAAAAGTTCATCTGCAACTACAACTACAAGGACTCGTGCATTTCATATAACAGTCGAGGAAGCAAAGGAAACTCCTGACGTAGTTACCGGTACGTTCTTGTTAAATTCGATACCTGCTCGTGTATTATTCGATTCTGGTGCTAGTCGTTCCTTTATATCGACTACTTTTGCTTGAAGACTGTCTAAATCTCCATCGAAGCTTTCCGTTATACTTGATATTGAGACGGCCAGTAACAATTACGTTATGGCTGATTCTGTTTATCGAAATTGTACTCTGCTCGTTAATAACGTCGTGTTCAACCTCGATCTCATTCCGATTCCATTAAAATAGTTCGACGTCATCATCGGCATGGATTGGTTAATGAACAACGAAGCTACTATTGTCTGCAACTGCCAAATCATCCGAATCAAGACTTCAGACGGCCGAGTATTAGAAATCAAAGGCGACAAGCGAAAAGGTGCTCACTGCTTCATAACTATAGAGAAAGCGCGTAAATATTTATCTAAGGGTCACGAATCATAACTATGTTTTGTCTCATCTGAAACTGTTTCTGAAGATAACAAGAAATCCATTTATGATATTCCTATCGTCTGTGAGTTCCCAGACGTGTTCCCGGATGATATTTCTAGAGTGCCACTGGAACGTCAAGTTGAGTTCGGCATTGACTTAGTTCCTGGTGCGGCTCCAATTGCTAAAGCTCCCTACAGACTTGTGCCTGCAGAAATGCAGGAAATATCAAAGCAATTGCAAGATCTGTTAGAGAAAGGTTTTATCCGACCTAGTTCATCTCCGTGGGGTGCACCTGTCTTATTCGTTAAGAAGAAAGACAGAACTCTCCGTATGTGCATCGACTACCGTGAGTTGAACAAAGTCACTATCAAGAACAAATATCCTCTGCCCAGGATTGATCTATTTGATCAGCTACAAGGAGCAAGCTACTTCTCTAAAATTGATCTTCGTTCTGTGTATCATCAGCTGAAAGTAAGAGACGAGGATATTCCAAAGACAGCCTTCCGAACGAGATACGGTCATTACGAATTTCTTGTAATGCCTTTCGGTCTGACAAATGCACCAGCGGCGTTCATGGATCTCATGAATCGTGTGTGCAGGCCAATGCTGGATAAGTCAGTTATCGTATTCATAGACGATATCCTGATTTACTCCAAAACGGAGGCTAATCATGTCATTCATATGCGTTAATTGCTAGAGTTATTGAGAAAAGAAAGACTCTACACAAAATTTTCCAAGTGTGAATTCTGGCTCAGACAGGTACAATCTTATATTGTCTCGAGCTATTTCCTAAGCATTCTTTTATTGAATAAAAACTTGAAATTCTCCCATGTCATTTTATAGATCCAATTCCTTGGCCATGTTGTATCTGGCGAAGGTATCTCAGTTGATCCTTCTAAAGTCGAGGCTGTTCAGAAATGGCAAACACCTTGCAATGCCTCTGAAACAAAAAGTTTCCTTGGATTGGCCGGTTACTATCGACGATTCATTAAAGACTTCTCGAAAATTGCTGTGCCGCTCACAATGCTAACACGAAAAAACAAGCATTTGAAACTTTAAAGCAGAATCTCATTCAAGCGCCGATCCTAGCCTTACCAGAGGGCAATGATGACTTTGTCGTTTATAGCGATGCATCTGGTACTGGTCTAGGTTGTGTCCTCATGCAAAGGGGAAAAGTCATTGCCTACGCTTCAAGGCAACTGAAAGATTACGAGAAAAGTGCACCAACTCATGATCTTGAGTTGGCTGCCGTTACCTTTGCACTGAAAATCTGGCGGCACTATCTCTATGGGACTCGGTGTCAGCTTTACACCGATCTTAAAAGTCTCAAACATCTATTTACTCAAAAGGATCTGAACATGAAACAGCGTCGGTCCTTGGAGCTTATCAAGGACTATGATTGCGAGATCCTGTATCATCCCGACAAAGCCAATGTGGTCGCGGATGCTTTGAGTAGAAAGAAGTATCCAGAAAAGTGTTGCTATGCCCTGACTCCTATTGTATTCTCTTCTGATCTTATTGAAGACATTAAAACTGCTCAAGCTGGAGCCTTGAAAGAAGAGAATCTCTGTTCAGAAAATCTTAAAGGGCAATTTCAATTTCTATCTATGAATCATTTGGGACTTCAATGTCTCAAAGGAAACCGAACCTGGATTCCTAAGTATGGTTCTATCCGCAACACGTTTCTATCTGAAGCTCATCAGTCCAAGTTATCTATTCATCCTGGCAGCTCAGAAATGTATTTCGATCTGAATGCTGATTACTGGTGGTCAGGAATGAAAAAGGACATCGGTCAATATGTTGAAAGCTGCAGAGTCTGTCAGATGGTTAAGGCAGAACATCAGAAACCCTTCGGGGATATGCAACCACTACCAGTTCCTGAGTGGAAGTGGGAGCATATAACCATGGATTTTATCACGAAATTGCCAAAAACCAAGAGACAGAACGACTCCATCTGGGTAGTCGTGGATCGTTTAACGAAATCAGCTCATTTTATACCGATGAAAGAGACACTCTCTTGATAGATTGGCACAAATGTACATCGCTGAGGTCATTTCTCGTCACGGTGTGCCGAAGTCTATCGTCTCTGATCGTGATAGTCGTTTCACTTCAAGATTCTGGAAAGCGCTGCAAGAGGGGATGGGTACTCGAATCTCAATGAGTACTGCTTATCATCCTAATGCAGATGGTCAAAGTGAACGTACTATCTTGACTCTTGAAGATATGCTCCGTGCCTGCATTCTTGATCTGGGTGGTAAATGGGATGACCATTTACCTTTGGTCGAATTCTCATATAACAACAGTTATCAATCAACGATCAAGATGGCTCCTTTTGAAGCTTTATACGGACGAAAGTGCAGAACTCCCACCTGTTGGCGCGAAACAGGTGAATTGCCAATAGCGGGTCCTGCCCTTCTACAGTTGACTCATGAAAAGATTCAACTTGTCAGAAGAAATATTGTTGAAGCTCAAAGCAGGCAGAAGTCATATTATGACAGTCGGCACAGATCGATAAGTTTTGCAGTTAACGACTGGGTGATGCTGAAAGTATCTCCGATGAAGAATGTGGTGAGATTTATAAAGCGAAACAAGCTAGCTCCGAGATTTATTGGTCCGTTCAAGATCATTGAAAAGATATGAAATCAATCGTACCGTCTTGAACTACCAACTGACTTAGCGGGAATACATCCTGTATTCCATGTTAGTCATTTAAGAAAGAGCTTAGCAGATGAAAGAGAAGTACAGATACCACATGTTAATCTGCAAATTGATGAAAAGCTTCGAGTGGTTGAAGAGCCAGAATGTATTCTGGACTCGAAGAACAAAAAGCTTCGAAAAAAAGAAATACAGATGGTGCTCGTCCAGTGGAAACACCACAAAGGTTCGCATCAGTCTTGGGAATCTGAAGATGTCATGAAAGCAACATATCCAAGTCTGTTCGAACATAGCTAACTTCGTGGACGAAGTTTGTGCGTGGTGGAGCCCATTCTGTAACAACCTAGCTTTTAACTGAACTTTAATTTCTGTATCTGAGTTAATAATGTAATTTTATTACATTATTTGTTTTGTAATTTAATTAAGTAATGAAATTATTTAATTAAATTATATGATTGTTATAAATTATTTAAATGATTAAATTAAAAAGATGTATAATACAAAAGTGAAAGTGGGTTAATTTCACATAATGTTAAAATGATATATATAAACTAAATTAATGACTTAAATGCCATCAAACAACACTTAAGAAAATTTCATACTCTCACTCTACTTTACGGCAACCTCAAAGAAACATCAAGAATTTCTTAAATTCTTGCATTAATTGAAGAATTTATTCATGAAAAGGTTACAAACAACATCAAAGGACAAGAATCTACAAGAATTAAAGGTACTACTTGACTTAAATTTCCATATTTTACAAGGTTTGGTTCGGTTTTATGAAAAACCGAAAATCCAAGAATTAAAACATGAAATTGATGATGCATGTTAGATTAAATTGTTAGAAATCATGTATTTAGGAATATTGAAGTTACAAAAACAATAATTGTAGTTTAGATCGATCAAATAAGTTCAAAATCTGAATTTTTATGAAAATTTGTGTTCTTGACAAAAAGAAAGGATTTTGGACAATCTTGATCAATTTAGTGTGTTAGTGATAGGGAAAGTTATGTAAAAACAACCTAAATATGATAATATAATAATATATTACATTGCATGTTGATAAAATGGATTTTTAGAGAATTTTTATGAAAATCCATATGAATATGACATAGAACACCAAGAACAAATCTGGGAAAATTTCTAAGTCATGAATCCGAATTCAGATGGGACCGAATTCGGATGTGATGCCCAATTCGGATCCCATTTCAGACCTATTCCGGATGATGAACCTAATTCGGATGAGAGCTGAATCGAACCCTGATTAGTCCCACTTCGAATGATGCATTTCGGGTGATCTCACTTCGGACAACCTAGTCCGGATGCCTGTTTCGGATGAAGTGTGGTCCGAACTCGGAGGAGCCGAGTTCGGATGGCCCATTTCGATTTGTCCGAATCCGGATGGTCCGAATCCAAATGTTTTAAATTTGATACTTTATAATCACAAGTAAATGATATTTTATAATTACAATATCAATGATTTTATGATAAATAAAGCAACATGATATATATACTTACGTGTATATATATATATATATATATATATATATATATATATATATATACATATA
>JAANYP010007253.1:0-22266 GCA_020465985.1 Centrapalus pauciflorus
TTCAAATTTATGTGGATGATATAATATTTGGTTCTACTAATGAGCAGCTATGCAAGAATTTCTCATTACTCATGAAATCTAAGTATGAAATGAGTATGATGGGAGAACTAACTTTCTTTTTTGGATTACAGGTTAAACAAACCTCAACTGGAATTTTTATAAATCAAAGAAAGTACACTTTAGATCTATTGAAAAAGTTCAAATTTGATCAAAGTTCTCCTATTAAACCCCAATGGCAACCAATGTAAAATTGGATGCTGATGCCAGTGGCAAAGCTGTTTCAGTAACAGCTTACAGAGGCATGATTGGGAGCTTGCTATACTTGACTGCTAGTAGACCTGATATTATGTTTGCCACCTGTTTATGTGCTAGGTTCCAAGCTGATCCAAGACACATCTTTGCAGTGTTAAAAGAATTCTTCAGATACCTCGAAAGGTACCCAGGTTTGGGTTCTTTGTATCCCAAAGGACTAAGCCTTTGAACTAAAAAGTTATTCAGATTCTTCGATTTTGCAGGCTGCAGGTTAAGACAGCAAAAGACAAAGTGGATGTCAACTCCTTGGTGGAAATTGATCAGTTGGAAAGGTAGCAAGAAGCAGAACTCAGTGTCCACTTCTACTTGCTGAAGCTGAATTACCATTGCTCTGGAAGCTGGCTGTGGCAGATTCTGTGGATAGGCAGCATCAGCTTGAAGCTATGGGCTTGTGTAAGGAAAATTCTAGTTTGTGTGATAACCAACAAGTCCATAGCCATCTCCAACAATCCAGTATATTTCACTCAAGAACAAAGCATATTGAAGTCAGACATCACTTCATCAGGGATCACATCCAAAAAGGTAATGTGGAGGTAAGTTTTATTTCCACAAATGAACAGCTTGCAGACATTTTCACCAAACCTCTGGATGAAACAAGGTTTAATTACCTTGTCAGCAAGCTGGGCTTGTTAAACAAGAGTGACTAAGTGTCTCTCAACGGTCTAATAATTCGTATGTCTCACACTGCTCAAGTTTCTCTGAACATCTTAGACAGAACAGGTTATACATGTTCTGTACTTAGTCATTTGTCTGAAAAACTTGAACAGCTTGAACATACAACAGGCTGAACAAAAACAGTTTAACCTGTTTATTCGTCCAGCCTGCTCTGATGGTTCAGTCTTCAACCTGTTCACTTCTTCACACTGTAACCTGTTCATCTATTGAACTCAACCTGTTCTCACAAAGGAGAGCAGGCTGAAGGAACAGTTTGAAGGAAGAACAGCTTGAAGACTGAGAACCTTGTTGACCCTGATCATCACAGGTTTGACCATCAGCGTAGACCAACAGTTTAATTACCTTTCTTCATAATTAAGTTTCTTAAATTATGTTTTATTTAACTTAATTACTGCGGATAATGTATGTTACGTGTGTTAGTGATCAAAAAGGTCAAGTGTTCTGACAATGTTTCTGACATGGACAACCGTTCCGTTTTCCGTTAACAAACATTTCAAATCAAACCGCCCAAATCTTTTCTCTCTCATACACACGACCATTCAAAATCCTATAAATACCAACATACTGTTTCATCTTCGTCTTCCTCATCATTCCCAGAAATTCTCAAGAACCCTAAAATCGACTAAGTGTCTTTTGCTTCCTCAAACCTTCAAATTTCCCAAATGGCTCACAGACCCAATCCCTTTCTGCCAGTTTTCGTTGGTGAGGATGTTGTTAAACATCCTTCTGTCACCACGATGCTGACCCTGAAACCCACCAACTACATAGCAAACCTCACAATCCCCAAAAACTATGTGGGGAAGGGTTACGATCGAATGGTGGAATTTCTGCAAGTTCATCCGTTGAACTATGCACTGACTGCATCTCCTGGTGTCCTGTACCAGGAGATGGTATACGAGTTCTGGTACACCTGCTCTTACAATCCAAACACTAAGGTTATCAGAGGTACTATTCTCAATGGGACTCAAACCATTGAGATTACAGTCGATCTTTTGAGGGAAGTTCTTCATCTTCCAGTGGCTGAGAACTATGATCTCCCTCAGCCTGAAAATGAGCAAATGGGCAATCTGCTACGCTTCTGTGGTGTGGCAGAACCCAAGGTTGGAGCTACTTTGTACAGGAAGGAGTTATCACCTACTTACAACTTCTTATTTGCCTCTGTGGCAATGTCGTTCAGCAGCAAGGTTGGTTCCTTTGACCAACTTAGTAGAGATGAAGTGCCAATAGTCCTTCAGCTGGTGGATGGGACTACCCTTGACATGGCCAAATGGATCTTCTTGAACATGAGAAACCTGGTCCAACAAGAGACAAGACCAGCAGCTGTCAGATATCCCAGGTTCCTGAGTCTCATCTTCTGCCATGTTTGTGATGAGCATCTACATCACTCTCAACCTCTACTTAAAACTGCTGCCTTCCCTGTAATAGGGAATAGAGTGTTTCATACTCCTGTACTGGAAAATGAGCCTCCTCTCTCAACACCAATGAGGAGGCTGTTGGGTTTAGTGGAAGGACCCTCTGCTGTGAGGGTGGATCCAGCCACTGCTGCTCCCACTGGAAAATCCAAAGCCAGGTCCAAGCTTGTGAAAAGGACCATGGCAGCTGAAGCTGGGCCTGCTAAAAAGAAGGCCAAAACAGCTCAGGCTAAATCTGCTCCCTTAGCCTCTGTGGCTGAGAAAGAGCAGATTCCTCACCCTGGCTCATCTGTTGAGCCTGAAGCCTTTGTGGCTGGTGCCTCTGTGGCACAAGAGACTATGGAACAGTCCAGCCCCACTGTTCCTGACCCAGTCTCCCATCCAGTCCAAACAGATCCCCTCTCCTCTCCACAATCACCCACTTCATCCATCCGTTATCAAAGAAAATCATTAGCCAAAAAGAAACCAGCCCAGAAAATAGTCTCCTCTGTTCCCTCTCAACAGGGTTCAGTTGTAAAAGAAGCAACCCAAGCTGCCTCTCCTATTTTGGGAGAAGGTTCAGCTCATTTGGAGCCTGCTTCACTCCAGCCTGAGTCACCCTTGCGTCAGCCTAGACCCTCTGGTTCCTCCCAACAGGAACCAGTTGTACAAATGGAGATACCCACATCAACTATCCCAGCCTCCCAACAGGCTGAGGATATTGAACGACAGGAGCCCTCTCCACTTCACACTGAGTCCACACTGTCCCCCACTCATATCTCCTTACACCCTGAGTCTGCACGAGGTGCCCACGCTGCTGATTTAGACCAATCAGCAGCTCAGCCTCAAACTTCTGTTCCCCATGATTCAGCTGTTCAACACCAAACAGCTGCTGAGGGACCAACAACACAAGCTGATGAACCTCAGGGATCATACCATCCCTCTAGTGAGGCTGATCCCTCAATGCAAATTCCTTCAGCAGGTTTCACCACTGCTGATGTTGAAATGCATATCCCATCTCCCCATGATGAGGTGCCTTTAGACCAAGGCACTGCAGAGGGAACCACCACTGGTCTTCATGAGGGTGCTGCAACACAAGCAGCATCTGAGAGGCCCCAAACATCATCTCCTTCTCCTAATGATGCAGCTACAGCCGCTGCTGAAGGACCCCTTGATCCCTCTAACCTGGGCCATCTTACTTTTGCCCAGACTATGGAACTCTTGTCCAAAGTTTCTCTTCCTTCTCCTTCTCATCCTCAAACACCAGCCTCATCATCATCTTCTCCATCCACTCACTCCAAACAGTCCACCCATACACCACCATCTCCCAAAGACCTGCCTTTGAAGGATCAGCTTTCATTGCTGACCAACAAAGTTGGTTCTTTGGAACATACCATGCACTCCCTACCATCCATAATCTCAGACTCTGTGTCTGAGCAGCTCAAAGGATTCTTTGATACGTTTAAAGAATCCTTCCCAGTTACTCCACAAGCTGACCACTCTCCACAACTGCTTGCACTCACTGCACAGCTGCAAAATGTATCCAACTCTCTTTCCTCTATCCTCTCCTCACAACAGGACTCTGTGTCCTCTATGACAGCTATTTCTCAACAGCTGTCCTCTCTCCTCACTTCCTGTAATACTACCATTCCTTCCACATTGGCCAGCCTGAACACTCTTATGGGTTCTCTATCAAATTCTGTGTCATCAAACCTTGCTGATGTGCAAGATTCTCTTGAACTTCATCTTGCACAGCTCCAAAGCTTGTTGTTCACAGCTTCTGATAGAGACAACATTGTTAAGCTGACCACTTTTGCTGATTCCCAATCTTCTTCTCTTCAAAACTGTCTTTCCCAGCTTGGTGAGGTGAAGGACAACTTGGCTTACTTAGTGAACAGCCTTGTTGGTCCTAAACCTCCCAAACCTGCTGGCAAGTCTGCTGACTTTGTGTCTTCAGGCAGACCAGGGGTTGAAGTCGCTGCATCATCTACTTCAAAGGGGGAGAAATCATCTGCCTCGAAGACTAAGTCTAAGGGGGAGAAGATTCCTTCTCCTAAGGAGATACCAGTGTCTGCAACCCAAACTGATCAACCAGCAGAAACAGGTGCAGCTGAAGGTGCTTCCCAAGCTGCTATGCCTACTCAGGCTGGCTCTCCAAACCCTGCTCAGTCTAAGGGGGAGGAAGTCATTCCTGAGGACAGGCCTAGCAGCAAAAGGAGGCACCTTATTCTTTCAGAGGAAGAAGAAGAAGAAGAAGAAGAAAGTATTCCTGAAGCTGCTGTCCCTAAAGCAGCAGCTAAAGGAAAAGAAAAGGCAGCGGTGGATCCTATTGAGCAGAAACAGGCAGAAACACAGTTTCACAAAGCCAGAGCCAAAGAGATGGGCCTCCCTATGCACAAGTACTTTGAGTTTAGGGAAGAACAACTTAAGGCTCTGGAAGAGTTAAGAAAAGAAGAGGAATCTGCCAAAGCTGCTAAGTCTCTTGCCCTCCAAGAAGCAAAGAAAATAAAAATGTCTACCTTGGAGGTGCAAAAGAAAATAATGGAAGCTGCCAAGCAATCAGCAGGAGAAAAAGGAAAGGAAGTGGAAAAAGGTACTCAGGTCTCAGTGACCAAATCAACAGTACCTTCTGCCAGAGCCAAATTCCATTTTGACAACTTGGCCAAAAAGAAATTTCATGATGTTGCTACTAGAAGGCTGGCCAAGGAAGGAATTGTCAAAGCTGTTCCCATATCAAGAAAAGGCACTCAGTGGAAACTTCAGATCACAAGGATGGGTGCAACAGGCCCTGAATTGGAATCATATGATCACGCTGTTGTGGCTCAAATGGGTTACAGGGAATGGGTGGAACTGGCAGTTGCCCTGAGCCAGTCTAAGTCAGAAACGGCTAAGACTATCAGGGCATACATAAAGAAGCTGATGGAGAGAGTGAGTGAGTTGGGCCTGATCCCTAAAGAAGTCAAAGAGGGTGTCTCTGTGACATCCCCTAAAATCAAGGCCAGAAGGAAAAAGAGAGATTCAGTGCTGGAAGAACTCCTTATGATGATTGAACAAGGAGATTATGCTGTGGAAATTAAAGGAGTTGACCACAGCCTGCCTGAAGGAGTTGAATTTGAAGATGGCAAAGTGATTGAAGAGCCTGAGTTAGGGGCATTTTTTGTGGATCCCTTATCTCAGAAGAAATGTTTTCAAAGAGCTTCTGACCTACACAAAGTTGGTCTTAAGCAGCTTGCAGCCTTCAGAATTGCCACCTCCTTCAGTCAGTCCAGCCAATGGAGAGCAGCTGTCTGGGAAGAGCTGAAAGGTTTTTATGACAGAGGTGAGCTCCAAAGTTCTAACTTTATGTTTCTTACAGCTGAACTTGAAGAACATGAAGAAACAAGGGAAGAACTTGTAAAAAGATTCAAAGAAGGGATGCCACCCCCTGTCGAATGAAGTCCACCTGCCATCTGGGTAGGTGAAGAATGGAAGCTGACCATCAGTTGGACAGGCTTGCCATTATCTGCTCCCGTCTCAAACAGTCCAAATCTTGTACATTAGTTGTACATTCTGTACATTAGTTGTACACAATTACATAAGTTGTAATTTTTTATTTTTACATTAGTTGTAAAATACATTAGCACATTAGTTGTACTTTTGTAAGAACATATGTTGTTCAAGTAAAGTCAAGAATCAGTGTATATATAAACTGATCTTTTACTTTACTGTAATGTTGTAATTTTATTTCAGCAAATGTACTGTAAAAATATATAGTGATTTTTGACAAGATCAGCTCGGTCTGGTTATTGCAAATAGGGGGAGATTGTTAGGCACAAAAAGGCCTCAGTCAAACCTGCTCTACATCTGAGGGGGAGATTTTATAATCAAACCTGTTGATGCATTTGAAGGTTGAATTTAGGGCCTATTATATGCCTTATTGAAACCTGAAAATGATTTGCAATATCAGTCTAAAGCTGTTCTATACGTTGCATGTGTTGCAACCAAGACAGATTGTCCAAGCTGATCAGTCTGCTGATCAGGCTGGACATAAACTGTCTACGCTGCTCTACACTGTTGAGCAGCTTGGGCATTTTTAAAGTGTTCTGTTCTTTGTGAACAGAACCTGTTCTTTGTGAACAGGCTAAACACTTTATGGAATTTGTTTCCAAGTCATCATGTATTGTTCTTAACTACCAGATCAGTTTACACAGTTGAAGACAAAGTGGAAAGCAGAACCGCTCAGCCTGCCCAAGCTGTTCTGTTACATGAAGACAAACGGATATTTGAAAAAGGGTGACAGACCTTTTTCTTATATCAAAATAGGCCTTTACAAGGAAGAAAGACGCAAAGTTGACATTCCTAAAATGGTTAAAGGCAATGCAACAGTAGAAAGTAAAAAGACAAAAGTTCTGCACAAGAGAAGGCAAGTCTGCTTTTCAGAAAAGTGCAGAAAAGTTATATTGTCTTTTCAAACAAGACTTCTCCTTTTTCATTCTGCCCAATGAAGATGTTTCTCTTAGATCCTCTAAGTGAGTATAAAAGGAAGCTTCTAAGGTCAGAAAGAATGTGAAGAAAGCTAAGTGCTTAAACCAAGAGTGAACGTGCAAGTGTGATATTCATGCAAGCATAGTCTTCTGTAAACAAGCTTCTGTGTGACTAAGCTGTTTACCAAAGCTGTTCCTTAAAGTCTTGTAAAATACAGTGAGTGCATCTTAGTGAGTGTGTTCATTGTAATCTAGTTTGAGTGTGTCTTAGACTAGAAACCATACTGTTGTATTCTGTCATCTCAGCTTGAACAATTCCGCATTCAAGCTTGTTTGTAATTAACATTTGTTGATAATACATACAAACATTGAGAAAAAGAGTGTGTAGTTTTTAAATACTGTATTCACCCCCCCTCTACAGTTTATTACTATATACTTTGGGAACCTTTCGGGACCTACAATATATATATATATATATATAAATATATATATATATATATATATATATATATATATATATATTAACAGCACATACACAGAAAATAAATAGAAATCATATGTTATCGAATGCCAACAATACATAATAAATAAAAAGAAAGAAGTCATAATACGATCATCATTAAAAGTTACTACAACACATTCCAAAATACATAATAGTACTAATTAATGTTTAACAGTCAATACAAATTTTTCGTCCCAACAGAAGTTTAATTTGGCGTGCTTCCGGAATCACTGGTTCAAACTTGATATTGGTAAACTCCGTGGAAATCAAAATATTCACTGAAAACAAATATAACATAACTTATTATAAAACTTATATAGCATTATATACTTGTATTCAAATGATAAATATACAATCTAAAGAGATTATATAGTATAAAAAAATAACGTACTTGTATTCAAATGATAAAGTTTAACCCGTGATGCGTATATGATGGATTTTTGTACTATTGCTCGGAAAAATCTTACTTGGCGTGTTTCAGGCGTGTCAAAGAACCTCGCCTTTATTATGTGGCCCCTAAAATTAATTTAAAAAAAATTAAAAACAAATATATTCTACATACAAGATATGTAATAATAATTCTCATGCATAAAAATACTTACGTTCCGTCTTGTAAAAATACTTCAAAATAACTATAGTATCCAAATTGCCTCTCGTAAACCCGTTTGCCCGTGACGATTTTTCCAACAATGTCTAAAAAAGAAGTAATGGTATTAAAAATTTAAGTGAAGTTTAGATTTTTTTCAAATGAAATAAAATAAGAGCTTTAATGAAAAACTTAAATGTACCTATCAACATAAATCGAGTGGTTCTGTCCTCTGCAAGTGCTCTTATTGAAGATATCAATGGATATAAAACAAAGTCATTCTGAATATCGTCGGTCAATCTTGTTAGCGTTGTATTTTTGCTTATTCGAATCTCCCATTCATTACGAAGAAAACTAAAACCTTCATGCCTAGGGTATTCGTAATAGTTAAATTCGATTTGGAAATGATCTAACGAAAAGACTCCACCCACCAAATCTTGTTGTTCATAAAAAGGGATTAAACTTTCCGGGACAATTGCTGCCATTTTCTCCCTCTTAAAAAAAACAAAAGAAGAGTTTGTCAAAACAAATGAGTTGTTTATAAATAAGAAAGTAATTTTAATATGTGAAACTTACATTACGATCAAGTAAAATAAATATTAGTTTTTTTGTGGTTTCATCCTTCAATATGAATTCCACACGAACCGCCGTGAGTTTCCACCATAAATGAGGGCATTGAATCGATGAAAAACATTCCGCGTGAAAATATTGATCCATGTTCTACAAAGACATATAATTTACAATATTAAAAATAAAGTAAAATACACACGCCAAAAATTGAACTTAAAACCTTTAGTATAAGTTGAAATAAAATATTAGTGAAATACACATGTCAAGTTATAAAATCATGACACAATTTTTACGAGACATAACACATTAAAATAAAAAGTGTATTAATGAATTAATTGATTCGAAACTTTTAATTTCAAAAATAAACTTTTTAAAAAACATAATTATCAATGTTAATTAATTCAAAAGACTGTGACTATTGAATTTTTAAAAAATTATTCTAGCTGCAGGATTTTCGTATCCTCAAATATACGATAAAAGTTATTATATAATATTTAATACAAATCTTTGTATATAATTAAAATAATTATAATTTTGAAATAATAAATGCAGGATTTTAAGTAATGATAATAACTAATAATAAAAAAACATTATTTATTTCTCAAATCACAAATATACAAACGAAGGCCATCCTCCTCATTCGCAAGCACATCACCATTTCACTCGGACACTGAAACCCTAGCCGCCGCCCGCCTGCCTAGCGCCGCCGCCGGGCGCCTCCACCCTCCGCTCCGCGTCGCCGCCTTTGCCTTCGCCTGGTCGTCTCCTCTCTCTACCGTTGCTGGTCGGCGGTCGGTTGGTCGTCTCCTCTCTCCACCGACCGCTCTCCTCTCCTCTCGCCGGCCGCCGCCAACTGCTCTCATCTCGCCGCCCACCGCCAAGCTCTCTTCTCTCCTCTGCTCTCTACTTTCGGTCGAGGTGGTTTCCGTTAGCGCGTAGGTATCGAACCTCTTGGGTTCGAGAATATAAGGTACTTCTACTTGCTAACTCCATCTTTTATCATCTTACTTTTGTGTATTTTAGATTAATTTCGAGCTATACATCATACCCATCTTCGAATACTCTGAATATAAGCAGTTTTGGGAAGATTTATTGTTGTATGTGTTCTTGATTTATGTAGGTTTTGGAGAATTTTAATTCATGGATTTCTTGGGGTTTGATCGATCGAAGGCTTAAGGTCAGATCTGGAACCAAAACAATCTGGATCTGGAACCACACTTGTTCTTAATCTAGAGTTCCAGAATCCCCAACTGTTAGCCCAAGACGATTTTATATACCTTATCCTGATAAAAATCCCTAAGAAAGGTGGATCTCAAACAAACCCCAACAAAATCCCCCTTCCTCACTCCCTCATAATCTCCTTGGCTGAAATCTGTCTGACCATCAATGACAGACCCAACTCCAAACCCAAGTCAGAAATGGCGAAAAATAAGATCAAAGAAAATGGAATTGGGTCAGAGGAATCGGAAGGAGCAGATCGAGAGAAAGGTCGGTATCAAAAGTTTAAGACTTCTGTTTTGATTCAAGCATGCTAATTATATAGAGAATTTGATGTAATAGCTTCAAGTTCTGCATTTTTATTGTGTTAATTCATGTTATATTATTTGTGACGATAGATCCAACTCCACACTCAATTCAGAAATGGCGAAAAAGAGTATCAAAGAAGACGACTGGGTCAAAGGAATTGGAAGGAGCAGATCGAGAGGAAAATTTTCTCTCAATTTCCAACCACATATGTTGTTATCCTATGTTTGTCAGCGATGTAGATTTAAGGTAAAAGTAGTTGCTGTTAATAGAATATGGGTCTATGATTATTCTTGACAAAATTTGGCGTAGGATTGTTTTCTCTCAATTTAGGTCTTAGATTAAGAAAACCGTTGCCTGCAGAGTTTGATTCATTGATTGTAGACGATGAAGAGCAAAATAGATATATCTAGCCCTTTTCGAAAATGGACCATGATCCTACATAACTACATAAGCTGTAATTCTGTAATACTAATGGGCTAATGAGAATAGAAGTTTTGCCTACATTGTCTGATTGTTCACAATGAAGAGAAAACTGAAGATTACTGAGGCCCTTTTGAAATCATGTTGATTATGTTACTATGAACTTATTGGCTTAAATTTGTCTTCTAATCTGCAAGTGGTTTGATTATTTAAAAATATTTATGATACATCATACATATGTATTTTTCATTATAATGTACAAACATAACTAATTAACCCATCCCACAGTAGGTCGGTGGACGGTGGAGGCCTTGTTCGCCACATGTTACTTTTTCTTTTCTAAGTTGTTCAACACTTCAACTTTAACTTGCTAGATTAAAATTTATAACATTATTTAAATTAGACACACTCTTTTTTAGGTTGTTAGAATGTCAGTTGCATGATATTAGGTTGTTAGAATTTTTGAAGTCATGTAGGTTTCTTAAAAACAGAACGTTGCATGGATGTTTAGTTAAAAGATTGAGTTGCAATCTTGATTTGGGTTATTCGTAAATATTTATTTGGTTGTTTGATTTTGTTAGTTGTGTCTTTTGATTTCGTTGTTTGATTTGAATGTCAATTGGTATCATTGTTCTAGGTTTAATAAAAGTGTCGGTGTAACTTTTATAGTCATTTGAGAAGCTTGTTTTTGGAGGTAAAATGATGTCATTTGAGAAGCTTGTTTTTGTGTTCGATTTTGTTTTATTGGTTCTAAATAGTGTTTAACTTTATCCCAACAACCATCGGGAACCAAACATGGTCGGCTTTCGTTGAAACTAATGGGTTTTTCAATATGTGTGTTTTTCATAAAACAGAAACATCGATCATTTATAGTGTGTGTCTGTGATTTGTGCATTGTGCTTGTATGTATGGAAGTGTGGTTGTGGGAATTAAGTTTAAGTTGATGCAAAAACAGATTATGGGTCAATTATAAGATTATGGGTCAGTTATAAGTACCTTGACCGAGACTTAAATGTTCAGGGGTCCTAATTAAAATAAACAGTGGTAGGGTATATATTTATGTGTGAAGCATTACGCAAGTGTTGTGTGTGTCTCACAAGTATAATTATAGCAGCAGCCATAGGTAATATATAATTGCGTTCGTGTGTTGCATATATACATGTGTGTGTCTTTTTATTTATAATCAGCAGCCATAGTTGTCTGTGTTCTATAAACTAATCAACAGCCATAAAAAATCAAGTTTTTATGTATGTATATGTCCTATATGGGAATGTTTGATTTAATATAACTGAAAAAAATGCAGTTTCTTTTTATTTGAGTGTGTGTTTTGAGAACATTCATCCAAATTTAAATGCTGAATTGATGCAAAAAATGCAGTTTGTTATCATTTGATTTTTCAAAGTTGATACTAAAATGCTGGATTTTTATGAGACCTTTATGTGAGATTGTGTATGTATTATTTGAATAGAAATTTGGAAATTTGAATTAATTGTTTAATCTGAGGCTTTTGTTTAGGTTCTACATGTTTGCGTCTTCTTGATTGTTTAATCTGAGGCTTTCTGTGAGATTGTGTATGTATCCTTTATTATGAATTTCGGCTAAAGATAATGAATTTTGTTTGATCAATCATATAGGTTAAGACTTGGTTAGGGATAGGATGTCATGTGTCTAGCAAGTGTTGTGTGTGTCTCACAAGTATAATTATAGCAGCAGCCATAGGTAATATATAATTGCGTTCATGTGTTGCATATATACATGTGTGTCTTTTTATTTATAATCCACAGCCATAGTTGTATGTGTTCTATAAACTAATAAGCAGCCATAAAAAATCAAGTTGCAAGAGTCTATCAATTATTTGTTTGTTTAGGGTTAGAGACCTATTCTTTTTTATAACTATCAAATTATGTAGTGTTTGTCATTTGCCATTGTCTATGGACATATGGACTACTAACTCTTAATGTTGTGCAATTGCTTGTTTTTTGTTTGATTATTAGCAACGCCTTTGTTATGCATGTTCATTATCGGTTTGTTTTCTTAACTCATCATGTGTTGTTATTTAAGTCTTTGTACCTTTTTTGCGTTTGTTCAGGTGTAGAGGACACCACTATCACATTTGGACCTGTAGAAGGTATGAAAACTTCATGCTGTATTGTCTATATGTTTTAAGTTTTTGCAGATTGAACTCATTAACAGTAATTTGTTTATAAACAATTAACACTAAATTGATTTTAATTTAAATAGATTTTGTTGCTGTTCATAATGGTTTTTTACTTGTAGGAAATTATAAAGTTACTGTTCATAATGGTTCAAACTCTAAAGTTATACTGCTCATTATTCTATTAACATTTTGTTTGGACAATTAAAGTTTGTTATTTTGAATTGATTGATTATATTTGTCACTAAAAACAGAAAACAGAAACAAATTTTTAAACAAAAAACAGAAACATAAATTTTATTTCTCAGAAAAAATATACATAAAATAAAATAAAAATTCAATCTCTGGGAATGGTTTTCTAATATAAAAGTCAGTAACATTCTTGGTTTAAATATACATATCTAGGTTACATGTCTCTTTATTATAATTGAAAGTTTTGATTTTTAATTACTTATGGGAATGTATGAAGTATTTTTACATGATTATTTTGTAATATTAACTTATAAAAATTCATGAAACAAAATAGTATACATTTTTATAAATATTTTATATATTCACATGTAAAACAAAAATAAAAAAGATTTTATCATTTAAAACAGTACTTATTTGAGAGTTTTAAAATTATATTACAAGAATCATTACTCTTATATTGAATAATTCCAGTCATTTATTATTTGTTTCATGTTCTTGTTTCTTGATGTGTTTTGAGATAAATTATAGTAGCATTTTGTTGGGCATTTGATGTCCACATAAAAACAGAAACATAAAGCATAATTGTATGAAGCGGACAATTAAGAGTGTGTGTATATACATGTGTTTTTCATAAAAACAGAAACAACACATGCATTTGATTGAGTGTGTGTTTTGTGAGCATACATTCATCATCGTACTTGAGAGTCTAATTGTTTGGTGTGTGTATGCATGATAATGATCAGTAGCAGCTTATTAAGAGTAGCAGCTTATTACGAGAGTGTGTGACCAATAAGCACCCCGAGAGGTTATGATATGATACTAACTTGGGTTTAGGATGCGCTAGTGACATGGGTCGTGGTTGAGTAATGAAAAGATCAAAAGCTGCGATAATAAAAGTTAAAGGGTTACTTTATTTGTTTTGCAGTTTAAAATCTTCAAATATGTACTTTAGGACATGTTTATTTCAATATGATATATTTAATAAATTATATAAACAAAATAGTAGTTTGCTGGGCACTCGATTCGTCCACATAAAAACAGAATCATAAAACAGAATTATATAAACAATATGAAGCAGTTAATTAAGAGTGTGTATTTGATGTCCACATAAAAACAGAAACATAGATTTACTTGTCCACATAAAAACAGAAACATAAAGCAGAATTTGAGATAAAGAATAGTAGCATTCAGATATGCATAAAAACAGATTCTTAAAGCAGAATTTGAGAGTGTGTATTTTAGTAATCTCTATGTCCCAGTTAATCAAGTTACTGGTTAGCTTTATGTCCCGGTAACTTAATTAACAGTATTGTCTATATGTCCCAGTTATCTCTATCTCTATGTCCCAGTTATCTCTATGTCTCATTACCAGGGAGTTTTAAGTTACTCGTTAATCACTGCTACCTTTTGTTTTGCAGGTCTTCGATTAAAGTTGCTTTGATGTATCTCATCAGCAAAACATGGCATCATAATCAATAAATAAAGAAGGCTTCAGGTATTTGTGTTTCTTTATTTCTAAATCTTCTATTTTTTTCTGTTTCTGTTTCTGTTTCTAAATCTTCTATTTTTATTTCTGATTCTGCATTTGTTTCCAACACCATCATTCAGTTCCATTTTTAAATGGCTGCGCATGGCAGTGTCATTGTTTTTGTGAGGTAACATCATTACATCATTTTTTTTTGTTGTCACACACACATATTGCTACATATATAAGTCTTTGTGTTTCTTTATTTCTAAATCTTCTATTTTTTTCTGTTTCTGTTTCTGTTTCTAAATCTTCTATTTTTATTTCTGATTCTGCATCTGTTTCCAACACCATCATTCAGTTCCATTTTTAAATGGCTGCGCATGGCAGTGTCATTGTTTTTGTGAGGTAACATCATTACATCAATTTTTTGTTGCAAGGTAATCATTTATGGCTCTAAAGAATCAAGAGTTGTGATTACCTGAAAGAGAAGACCAGGAGAAGGTTTAAGCTGCTGCAAGAACAATATTTTAAGATGCAAGAAATGAAAGAAATGAAAATATATTAAGCTGCAAGAACAGATTTTAAGATAGCTGATTGAAGGGGTCATGAGGAAAGTTACCTTGGTTTAGAAGCAGCAACAGCAGAACAAGCAGTGACAGCAGTGAGCAGTGACAGCAGCGAGCAGTGAGCAGTGAGCAAAAACGTGGGTGAGTTCTTTTTTTAAAGCAGAAAGATAGCATATTTTGAAGCAGAAATATGACATTTATACAGAAGCAGCAGAATGGGGAGAGGAAGAGATGGTTTGGAGAAGTGTAAAAGATGGGGCAGACTGCAGCAGATTGCAGAAGCATCAGATTGGAGCATGTCTGGCAGCTTTTGATTTCTGTCATTTAATTTCTGTTTTTAAATTTAAAAATCTGATTTTTTAAATTGTTGCATTAAAGGGTTGTGCATCATGCATTAGTGACTTGTAAGTCTTAAAATTCAAGATTGTGTTGTAATTGATTGTACCTTATGCATTAGAAAGAGTATAAAGCTAAATGCTTTATAAGTAGTAGAGATATATATATATATATATATATATATATATATATATATATATATATATATATATATATATATATATATATATATATATATATATATATACACTCCTTTATGCTCACATTTTGCATCTTATATATAGAGTCTATAATTTGCCATTATTTTAAACATTAAAAATTATCATATTTTGATAAAAATATTTAGCACATAAAATTTAGCTAGTCATCTAAGTTTTATAATTTTAACAATATACGAACATTTAGGCAACCAACTTTATAACTTCAAATTAGTTTCTACAAATTGATCATGACAAATTAACAACTTAACAAATAAATACATATCTCATTAAACATACATCAAGGTTATCATCAAAATCATGCAATTTTACATACTTTGACTCTAAAAAGTCAAAATCACCATGAAAACTCCATGGATGACCATGAAGCTCAAACTTTCATTTTTGCTCAAAAAGTATGAAATAAGTTGCAATAACTCAATAAAAACACTAACCTTGGTGATTGGAAACTTTACTTGATACAAATCTAGCTTTTTTCTTCCACACTTTCTCTACCCACAAAGAGGTGATTTCTAACCTAGATCTTTGGTATTTTAGAAAATGTAGGTGTTTTGAAGCTTAAATTTGCAAATTTTTGCCACAAAAATGATGTTTTTGGGAGAGAGCCGCACACCCAACTGTGGTTTCTAGTTCTAGGGTTGTGAAAATGGTGAATTGGGGCTCAAAAAATGATTTTGAACTTGACGGAACACAGGGCCAGCGCAGGCCTGCGCCTAACTCTGCTGAAATTTTAATTTTTTACTGTTTTGATACGCGGGACTGTAAATCTTTCTAATTTTTGATATGGAATGTACTCTAAAAAAATTTTTATGAGGGCTAAATTAATTAATTAGTTTTATTATTATAACCTATCTCCCCAACTTAGACTTTTGTGACGTCCTCGTCACATCAAGATTAATTTATTGGTTAAGAACATAGAAAGATAGATCGGTACATATTCCTTATTCAAAATGATTAAAATTAGACAAATAATAAAACAAACAGAATTCAACTTTTATAATTCAACTTAAATAAACATCACACTTTAAAATAAAAATAAAAATAAAGTACTATTACAATCCAAATAACATAAATAAATAAACCAAACAAACCACACCACCACATCAGGAAAAAACAATTAAATACAAACCATACTTAATGTATTAGCACACGTAATTAAAATAAATATTCAAATAATTATAATATTCATCATTCGGTCTGAGAAGTGACGGTTTCTTCCAACTCTCCGACAGTGATCTGAAGGTTGGTGAGCCAGTCTGAGTGACTTTGGAACAATTTTGCATGCTTGTTTTGCTCCTCTTGCAACTTTTCAATATTCTTTACCAATTCTTTGTTTGCATTAGTATGCTGCCCATGACGTCCTTCAGAATCTTAATTTGAGATCTCATCAAGTTTTCGATTGTTACTTTTTCCCATGATCTTTCATCCTCTCTGTCGTTTTGTTCTTCAGGGTTGTCGGGTGCAGTGAATGAGATTTGGGTTACTTTAGAAGTCTTTGGACAATGGATTTGATAGCCGAAATGGTTTTTCTCAAAAAACTAGCCCTAACATCGTGACTCTAGTGAACCAAATCTCATTTGGGTTAAGGTATTTAATTGGCAATTGCTCCGATACTGCTTTCCTAATAATGAATAGCTCAGTTAGCATACGGCAGTGTGGATAATTCATCCTTTGCCCTGGGAAGCCACTCTCCCAGAGATTTTCCATTATTATGTATGATGAATGATATGGTCGGGTATCCAGTCATTAATGCATGCACTAGCAGTATCTCTTGGGATATAACAAAAGTGGTGTCTTGACTTCTAGGAAGCAAGTTGAGTGAAACAAACTTCCATATCACTTTAGCAAATGGGCATGAATCACCTCTATTATAATGGACATACTCTCTCGCCTCTTCTATTGTCATTCCTAATACTGTGGCTAACATCCCATCCGTTTCTTAGACCATCCACCAATTTGCCTCGCTCTACCCCCTGAAGATCTAAAGATGACCAAAATTCCCTAGGCCTTGGAATATCTGCGTCTATACCAAATTCCTCACAAAGGATTTTCCTCGATACTGACACTTTCTTATTTCCTACTAATCATGTGAGCTCAAAGTCATGTTCTTCTTCCTCTTCTGTTTTCCGAACAGTAGCGAACCACTGTTGGATCAAACTAGTGTGGATATATGGAAGTTCCCATTGTATAGCTTTAGCCCATCCTAGCCTCTTAAAACACTCCACAACTTCAAAATTGTCAAAATCACACTCTTTTATGGTACGCTCTATGAGAAACCTAGGGGGTTTACCATTGTTAGTGTTTGGTGGAATTTCAAGGAATTCCACATTAAGTGGTTTTTCGAAACGGACATCCCTAGGGTGGGTTCTCATTCAAGGTTTTTGGGAGGTTCCCAGACGGTTACCGTTTGCATGATATTGGGTTGACATCTAAAGTTAATGCAAAAAACCAAGGATTAAAAATGTGGGGTTTTTATATAATGCAAGATAATTTCAACACCCCTTTTCAATAATAATAACTAATCCTAAGTCTCACCAACAATGTGAGCTCAATCTAACCCTATCAAATGCATTAACTTTAAATAATCAATAAAATATCACCTTTTACGACAAAAAGTTTATAATTTATAATAAATATGTAAAAATGCATGATTTTTACAAAGGTTTTGCAAAAATAATTTTATACTAATTAAATGAACATTTGAAAATTATTAATAACCCTTTTCTATAAAAACCATATAATTCCCAAAAGCTCAATTCATGCATGCGCCATAAAACGTAGTAAAACTGATGTAGAATGAAGTTTAAGGGATTCTAATGAGTATACCTTGCTAACCTTAGCGATAAACAAGCGTTGGATCGCAGAATTGACGTAGAAAAGATGAATATTTGATGTTTTTAGGCTTAGAAATTCGAAATCGCCGTCTTCTGGAACTGGAATTAGGGTTTTGAACTAATGGGAATGATCATTGCCCTTTTTATAAGATTTTGAGCACGTCGGGCCGTAGCGCACGCGCAAGCCAGCGCCCCCCCCCCCCTCCCCTGCACCCGGGCCTCTGGGTTTGAGATCTGGGCCATGCTCTGGTCTTAGAACCCTAATTCCTTAATTTTTTGATTTTTACGGGTATTCTCCCAAGTTCAGGAGAATACTGTTACGGGTCTTGGAACCCTAATATCTTAACCTACGGTCGTATTATTGGGTTAAAATAATTCTGTTGCGTGCTTAAATTTTTATTTTCTGATGCGGGGTCTTATTATTTAATTTAAATCCTAATTTCTAAACACAACCAAGTTCAGGAGGATGAATCCTCCCCAACTTAATTGGGTACACACAAGTAACACATATAAGCAAATAAACACACTTAAAAATAATAAAATTCAAATAATAAAATTACTCTGGGATGCCTCCCAGAAAGCGCTATGTTTTACGTCTTCAGCCAAACGTAGTGCTCCTAAACTAATTAAATAACTGTCACACCCCGTTACCCCAGTTGGCAACGAAGCGTGACAACACGGAAGCATAACCATAATCATAACGAAAAACCACTATATGGACGTTTTCAAAAATACATTGACATAACTTTGAATTATAGAAATGTTTTACATAATCATCATAAGGTGTAAGTAGTTCGCAAGATATAGAGATTTAAATACATAATTATATTAATCAAAATAATGCACCTAAATCTCCGATGGTTTGAAAATGCATGCGACTCCAAAAATACGGAAGCTTGAAAATACTTCCGGTGCGGTGCATTTTCCTTAATTTCCTGAAAATACACGCTAAAATACGTCAATTAAAATTGTTGGTGAGCTCATAGGTTTACACGTAAATCTGACTTTTATGGACATCAACATTTGAGTTTGAATTTATAAAATCATAAAACAAGCGGACAAGTTGAGACTTCTAATAGAGAGATCAAGAGAATCCTTAAAAAGATTGTCAGACCTGATCGTAAAGATTGGTCTAAAAAATTAGAGGATAATCTATGGGCATACAGAACCGCATTTAAAACACCAATCGGTATGTCCCCATAAAGACTTGTGTATGGTAAGCTTTGCCATCTCCCAGTTGAATTAGAACACCAAGCTCTATGGGAAATCAAAAACACTAATTTTAATTTACATGATGCCGGTGTTGATAGGAAATTTCAATTAAATGAACTGGAAGAAGTTCGTAGAGAAGCCTACGAAAGCGCTAGAATTTATAAAGAGAAAACTAAGGTTTTCCATGATAGAATGATTAAAAATAAAATATTTACCAAAGGAAATAAAGTTTGGTTATTTAACGCAAGACTTAGATTATTTCCTGGTAAATTAAAAAGTAAATGGACAGGTCCATTTATTGTAACGAATACCTACCCACACGGTGCAGTAGAAATACAGGACCTGAAAGGTGGTGAGCCATTTAAAGTAAACGGACATAGACTTAAATTATATAGATAAATTTCATTCTTACACCATCAAGTGGCACTTATGCTATTGAGCTTGATGACAGTAAGACGCTTAAAAACAAATAATATAATATGAGGATGTGCCTTAGAAGTAGTAGGTCGACTCTTTGAAATAGACGTGGTGCCCGTCAAACTGGGGAGTTTTGACGTAGTTATAGGAATGGATTGGTTATCGAAAAACCATGCGGAAATCATGTGCAACAAGAAGACGGTTCACGTACCCTTAGCCAATAAGAAGTTCCTTACTGTCCAAGGCAAAACAAGAAATACCCAAGTAGGCATTATCTCCAGCAATAGGACCCTGAAGTGTTGACAGAGAAGGAGCCAAAGGAGAAGCAGCTCGAAGATATTCCTATTATATGTGATTACCCCAAAGTTGTTCCAGAACACATACCTGGGCTCCCACCATCGAGGCAAGTCGAATTCAAAATCGACCTAGTGTCAAGTGCTGCGCCAGTGGCTCGAGCACCGTACCGATTAGCCCCATCAGTAATGTAGGAATCGTCCAACCAGCTGCAGGAGCTCTTAGATAAAGGGATTATCAGACCAAGTCCCTCACTTTGAGGAGCTCCAGTTTTGTTCATAAAGAAGAAGGATGGAACCTTCAGAATGTGCATCGATTACAGGGAGCTAAATAGGCTAAACATAAAGAACCGGTTTCCACTCCCAAGGATCGATGACATGTTTGACCAACTCCTAGGATCAAGCTTCTATTCGAAGATCCACCTGAGGTCTGATTATCATCAGGTTAGCGTCCGCAAGGAAGATATTCCGAAGACAGCCTTCAGATCCCGTTACGGTCATCAAAAATTCCTAGTAACGCCATTTGGATTAGCCAATGCCCCAACAGTATTCATGGACCTCATGAATCGGGTGTGCAAACTTTATTTAGACAAATTCGTAATTATCTTCATAAATGACATCGTAATCTACTCACGAAACAAGGGGCACGAGCAACATTTAAGACTGATTCTGAAGTTGTTGTTGAAAGAACAACTATAGGCCAAGCTTTCTATGTTTGACGTTTGGTTAAGAGAGGTGAAATCCCTCAGTCACGTGATCAATAGTAAAGGAATCCAAGTCGACCCCGTAAAGATCGAGGCTATCAGGTTTTGGTTAACTCATAGAACCCTCAGAGAGATATGTCAGTCCTTAAGACTTGACGCTTATTATAGGCAATTATCAAAAGTTTCTCTAAGATCACCGGATCTCTAAAAAACATTAAGTATGATTGGGGCGAGGATCTGAAGACATCATTTCATTTATTAAAGCACAAACTGTGCAGCGCGCCTATTTTGTTCTTACTCGAGAGAAGCGAGAAAATTTGTAAATTACTATGACGCTTCACACAATGAGTTGATATAGAAAGATAAGGTCATAGCTTATACTTCATGAAAACTTAAGGTTCACGAGGTGAATTACACAACGCATGATTTAGATCTAGGAGCAGTAGTCTTTATCCTTAAAGACTTGGAGGCATTAGTTGTACGGTAGGAAGTGTACTGTATTCACAGGCCATAAGAACCTCCAACACATCTTGAACCAGAAAGAGTTGAATATAAGGAAGCGTCGTTGGATGGAGCAATTAAGTGATTACGACTGTGAAGTTCGTTGTCACCCGGGGAAAGGTAATGTGGTTGCAGACGCTCAGAGGCGAAAGGAACAAGCTAAGTCGTTAAGAGTACGAGCCCTAGTTATGACCATTCAACCAAACCTTGCTTCCTTAGTTCATGATCCACAAGTAGAAGTTGTTAAGGTGGAAAATATGAAAAATGAAGCCCTGCACGGAATGGATAAATAGTTTGGGATAACGACTAATGGAAATCGATACTTCATGAATAGAGTCTTATTACCCTGTTTTGGTGGAGTAAGAAAGCCGATTATAGATGACGGACACAAATCAAGATATGTCGTCCACCCCAAAATATGATAAAATGTATCATGTCCTCAAAGAGCTATACTGGTGGCCTGACATGGTGGCTAACATTGCCACATGTGTCAACAAATTCCAAACATGCTCTAAAGTTGAGATAGAACATCAGAAACCATTTGAGTAATAATCGACCGCCTAACAAAATCCGCACGTTCCTACCAATCAAGGAGAACAACAAGAGGAATAAGCTGGTCCAAACATACCTCAAGGAAGCCATCTCCGGACATGGAGTGCGTATTTCAATCATTTTAGATTCGGATAAAAGATTCACATCTACATTTTTGGCAATCAATTACAGCAAGCTTTGGGTACAAACTTGGACATGAGTATCACATCAGACCGATGGTCAGAATTAAAGAACGATTCAAACCCTAGAACGTATGTTAAGAGCCTGTGTAATGGATTTTGGGAAGTGTTGGGATACTCATTTACCTTAGTAGAACTATCGTACAACAACAGCTATCACACACATCTTAAGGTTGCTTCATTTGAGGCTCTG
>JAANYP010007254.1:0-38510 GCA_020465985.1 Centrapalus pauciflorus
CCTAGTTCCATTGGAGAATCTCTGGTGGCCGCAATAACCTAGATGGTTTCTGATGTTCCGCCTAGACGTTGGAGCATGTTAAACACTTGCTGACATATGTGGCAATGCCAACGTTCATGTTAGGACACCAGTACAGCTCCTTGAGGTCATGATAGACCTTATCGGATCCGAAGTGAATGGAATATCTTGATTTGTGTCCTTCATCCATGACCAGCTTTCTTACTCCACCAAAGCTGGGTAACCAGACTCTATTCATGAAGTATCAATTCCCATTAGCCCTTATCTCAACTGTTTATCCATTCCTCTCAGGGCTTCATTCTTCACATTTTCCTCTTTAACAGCTTCCACTTGCGCATCATGAATTAAGGAAGGAAGGTTTGGTTGAATGGTCATTACTAGGGCTCGTACTCTTAACAGCTTAGCTCGTTCCTTTCCGCTTATTGCGTCTACAACAACATTAGCTTTCCCCAAGTGATAACGAATCCCACAGTCGTAGTCACTCAACAATTCCATCCAACGGCGCTGCCTCAGATTTAACTTATTCTTGTCCAAGATGTGTTGGAGACTCTTATGATCCGTGAATACAGTACACTTCGTACCGTACAAGTAATATCTCCAAATTTTGAGGGCAAAAACAACGGCTCCCAGCTCTAAGTCATGCGTTATCTAATTCACCTCATGAACCTTAAGTTGCCGAGAAGCATAAGCTATGACTTTATCCTTCTACATTAACACACTTCCCAACCCATTGTGTGAAGCACCGCACTAGAATATAAAATTCTCACTTCCTTCAAGTAAGGACAAAATAGGCGCACTGCACAATTTGTATTTCAATAACTGGAATGCTGCCTCCTGGTCATCTCCCCAATCATACTTAACGTCCTTTCGGGTTAATTCTGTTAGAGATCCGATGATCTTTGAGAAGTTTTCGATGAATCCCCTATAATACGTTGCAAGACCTAGGAATTGGCGTATCTCCGTGGGGGTTCTAGTGGTTGCGCAATTCTTGATGACTTTGATTTTTGTAGGGTCAACTTAAATTTCTTTACTGTTGATCACATGACCGAGGAATTTTAATTTTCTTTGCCAAAATTCGCACTTTGAAAGTTTAGCATGTGCTCCTTCTTGTTTCGTGAATAGATTAAGATGTCATCTATGAAGACAATAACGAATTTTTCCAAGTACGGTTTGCACACCCAATTCATAAGGTCCATGAATACGGCTGATGCATTGGTCAGTCAAAATGGCATCAGTTGGAACTCAAAATGACCGTATCGGCATCTGAAGTCTTGGGAATATCCTCTTTGCGGACTCTGACCTGGTGATAACCAGACCTTAGGTCGATCTTCGAATAGAAGCTCGACCCTTGGAGTTGGTCAAATAGGTCATCGGTTCTTTATGGTCAGCTTATTTAGTTCCCGATAGTCGATACACATCCTGAAAGTTCCGTGTTTCTTCTTTACGAACAAAACCGGAACTCCCCAGGGTGAGGAACTCGGTCTGATAAACCCTTTATCCAAGAGCTCCTGTAGCTGATCTGGACAATTCCTGCATTTCCGATGAGGCTAAACGGTATGATGCTCGTGCCACTAGTGTCGCACCTGGCACTAAGTCGATTTGGAATTCGACTTGTCTTGATGGTGGGAGTCCAGGCAGGTCTTCGAAAAAGACGCTGGAATACTCACGGACAATAGGAATATCTTCGAGTTGCTTCTCCTTCGGCTCCTTCTCCGACATATGCACTAGAATCGCTTGACAACCCTTTTGCAGACACTTCAGGGTCCTAAGGCTATAGATGATGCTTACTTTGGTGTTTCTCTGCTAGACTTGGACAGTGAGGACTTTCTTGTAGGCCAAGGGTATGCGCACCGTCTACATATTGCACACGATTTCTGAACGGTTTTTCACTAACCAGTTCATGCCTATAACAACGTCAAAACTCCCTAGTTTGACAGGAAACAAATCTATTTCAATTAGTTGACCTACTAATTCTAAGGAGCATCCTCGAATTATATTATTTGTTTTCAGTGTCTTATCGTCAGCAACCTCTATAGCATACGTGGCACTTAATAGGGGTAAAAGTGGCATTTATCTGCTTACTAAACTTAGTGGATATAAAGCTCCTATCAGCATCAGTATCAAATAGTATGAATGCATAAGAGTTGTTTTGAGAAGGAACGTACCCGTAACCATGTCGGGATTCTGTCTCGCTTCTCCACTTCCCATATCAAAAGCTCTTCCCTGAGCTCCTAAGACATTCTTCAACTTCGGGCAGTCCTTTCTGAAATGCCCAACCGCCCCGCACTCAAAGCATCCTCTCTGAGGCCCATTGTTGGTTCCAGAGCTGGAAACTCTACAATCCTTGGTCAGATGACCTTGCTTTTTGCACTTACCACAGGGATGTGTACACTGGCCTTTGTGATGATAATTTCACTTGCTGCAATAAGGTTTGTGGCCAGTGTAGCTTTTCATTGACTGAGACCCAGCTACGTAGGCCTTGATTGTCTCTTGTTTCTTCTGTTGGTTTCCCGAATTCTTTCCTAAGCGGTCTTCCCATTTCCGCTTGTTGTCTGAACTCTTAGCAGTCACTTCCCCTTGGCGTATCACTTGCTCCATCAAGTTGTTTGCCACTCGGATGACATTATGGATTGTCGTTGGGTTGGAGGAGGTTACATTCCCTTTTATTTAGGGAGAGAGTCCCCAGATGTATCGTTCAACTCTCTTGTATTCCGGGGTAACCATCCCGGGACATAGGAGGCTCAGCTCATGGAATCGGTTGGTGTATCCGGTGATGTCCGTCCCCTTCATGGACAAGTTCCATAACTCAGCTTCCATCATTTGGAGCTTTCTTCTTGGGCCGTATTCATCAGCCATCATTAGATTCAACTCTACCCACGAGAGTTGATATGCTACATCAATGCTTATAGACTGAACTTAGGAATTCCACCAAGTGAGCGCTCCATCCTGTAGCGTATGAGTGGTGAACTTCACCTTGTTTTCTTTCGTGCAGTTGCTGACTCGGAAAACAGATTCCAATTTCTCGAACTATCGGGTAAGACCAACAACACCTTCTGTGCCGTTAAAATACCTAGGTTGACAACCAAAGAAACCTTTTATGCTAGAACCCCGTGGTTTATTTTCCACCCCTACAGCAACTCCACTACTTCCTAATTCATTTTAGCGGTTACTCTCGAGGGCTGCGATGGCGTCAGCAACCCTTTGGGCCGCTACTCACTAAATCTCGTTGGTGGTCATCCTTCGTGGTGCCATGATCTTGAAGTTCTTAGAAAATTAACACGGTGTAAGAGGATAAGTCTATGAATTTGAAATTTACTAAAGCAGATAGTCATACTACATATCATCAACAAAGATTTATAGATAAATTTAATTTTTCATTAAACATAGCTTGATACATAATCTTTTGCAATAGAGGGTTGGGGTTTCCCTGAAAAATTTCTAGCCTACTTAACTACCAGATACACGAAGTAGAAAATACAACATTACAAATATAAGATAGAGAAGACACTAAGTTTGGGATGCCTCCGGGGTTTCTCCGTACTCAAGTACCCAGAATATTTTCAATCACCGACTCTACACCCTCAATCTCACTCATACGCTCCTCACCTTCGGACTGATCTGACTGAGCCTCATCCGGATATTTGGCTCTCATGTAATCCCTTGCCCTTTCTGTTTGAACGGCCTGATGAAGTAACGATAATGGAATGTCCATTACCGCAACATTTGTAGTGGTTGTTGGGATCTTTATTCATTGAATGGAGGCCGTGAAGTAGACGTCAGCCTCGGGACGTTCATGTATGTCCTCATCCTGATCCATTGCATATTGAATTATGACTTGAGAAACCTTTGAAATGGAATGTATTTACGTCCTCTTCTAGTTCCTTTTTCCAGTACTGCTCTCTTTAACTCATCAAAGATGAATGCCGCATAATAAAAGTGGCGATCATAGGCGAAGGCGGCAAAACATTGCAAGGACTTGAATGGAGGCCGCGTCATGGCCAATGTGTTTTCCAGTGAAGCATTTGTTGATGATGTCAAACAGGACCCTCCAGTGGGACTTGAGATGCTTTGTCCGGAAATCTGATGGCCTGGTGAGTTGGCCATCATATCCTAAGGTCTGGATTTCTTGAAGCGTTTGGATAGGAGGAATAATGGGGGCAAAGGCCTATTTAGTGATGGAAAAGTTTTCTGATCGAAGGTGAAGAATGTGGCGAATGGCTTCTTGGGCGAGTTTATTGCAAACGGAGTCGATTTTGGTGGTAAAGTGAGGTTCAACATAAGATATGAAACTTAGATGATTCAAAAACTGTTGGAGGTAGATGGTTGCTACAGAAATGGTTGTGCTTAGGGCGTAGAATATAGGGTGGCTTTGAGAATATCAAACGTGATATCCTCGGCTTCATGGCGTACGGTAGAAAGATCGAGCTGCCAGTTGTGAGGGGCAAACTCAACAAACTGGGAAGAAGGAAGAAGAGATTCTTCTAGCAGTTGTGCATTGTTATTGGGTAGCGGAGAATGCGGAAGGGTTAAGGATAATTCAGGATCCATGAGTCCTGTAAACATGCAACAATGTTAGTATACCAGACATGAAAGATTGAAGCATTGATACTAAGTCTGAAATACGCGTGAATTTGAAATTGTCTATTTTGATTAAAGCATCAGGTCTTTTATCAGTAGAATGTAAATTCTACTGAATAAAGTCCAAAGTTGATCGTCAAGTGATCAATGTTAGAATGAACATTTTCACTCAAACACTTATCCTAACTCTAATCAACGGTGCATAGGACATGGAATATTTTTTATTTTTGATTTTTAGAAAAAAAATGCAAAAGTGAAAAAAATTTAAAAATATTCTAAGTGTTAAATTTAGGATGGACCGAAATTCGGATGAACAAGTGATCCCAATTCGGGTTCATGGGAAATTCGGATGATATGATTCAAGTTTCTGGTGGGATAGAAATTTGGATGGAAATGATGAATGAAATGAAAAACCAAGTATGAGACTAAAGATGGGGGAATCGAAATTCGGATGGATCCGAGTTTCGGATGATGAATACTTAGAAAATACACATAAGTGAAAAATTCGGATGGTGCCGAATTCGGTTGGTCCGAATTCGATCTAGTGATGGTTAAAATGCTGAATACTTAGAAAATAAACATGAATGGAAAAATTCGGATGACAACCGAATTCAGATGGACCCATATTCGGATGGACCGAGACAAAGACTTAGGTGGTATTTGGATTGAATGAATTTAAAATGATGGATTTTAAAATGATAGGATTTTGAAATATTTAGGGGTATGGATGGATTATGAAACGTAGAGAAGTGAGGAATTTAAAATCCTAAATAAGCTGAATTCTTTCATTTAATATTGTATCCAAACATGATAATGAAGGATTACTAAATCCAAATATAAATGGGTTGTTTAAATCCTTCAAACCAAACACCACCTTAGTTGTATATAACATACAATTGATATTATATGAGTGCATCCGAATTTCGATGGTCTGAAATTTGGTTGAAACACATAATATACTTGTTTATTTTCTAAGTATTGTCTACTGATCCGATGTTCGGATGGATCCGAAATTCAGATGGGTCCATATAAGTGAACAATTACTCTGATATTTTGTCTAAGTGGAAGCCATCCGAAATTCGGATGGTCCGAATTTCCGATGATCTGAAATAAAGACTTAGTCAATATAGTAGTTTAATGTGGTCATGCACATGCAACGTGAACAATTCTAAAAATGCTTAAAAATGCATGAAATGCATATTCTAATGTTAAAACATGTAATGAGCATTTTATTGTACTACACTAACTTAATGAGCAGGTTAATCTAAGGAAAAATTCTAAAAACCGAACTTAAAACCCTTAAATATTTGAAAATTAAAAACACTAAATAGGATGTTATAAACTGAAGTAAAACAAGCAAAGAGTTACCTGATGGTGCAGAAGCAAGAAATTGCAAGAAAAATTGAAGAAATCGGCCGAATTTGGAGCTTGGATGCTTGAAATATCTGGTAATGGCGGTGGGGGTGTGTACGTCGGTTGAAGGAAGAAGAAGAAGAAGAGAATGAAGCATGTAGAAAGAAATGAAAATCCCGCCTATTTAAATACGCGGGTCGGGTTTGGAGTATGGATCCGCGCGTTACGTCAATAAAATGGGCGTAACTCAACCGGTTTCATCAATAAATTTTGGGATTGCAACAAAATAAGATAAAAATTAAAACAAGAGCCCAATTAAAATATTGTTGTGTTTTCTTGTTAGAAAACTTACCAAGGCATATTTAAATTCAAGTAATATTCACAAAATAACCAAACTCAACAATATTTTAAATAACCTACTAATTAAAACTTAAATAAATAAAATAAGAACCAAGAAATATTTTTGAGTTTTTGATAGCTTATAACAAGTAAAAAAAATATTAAATAAAACATAAAATCTTTTTGTGTTTTTCTGAGAGATTACTTAAATAAAATAAACCTAGGAATAAAATACATGAAAAGTAAAAACTAAATTAAAGTACACTAAACATCCTGAAGTTACTCCCCCTCAATTAAACACATATCCTTTCTGATCTAGACTCTAGAACCTTTTTACCCATTAAAATACAGACAAACCTAGAATTAGTCAGCGTCCCACTCAACTATGAACAATTTACATAGCAAATTTTAGGATCATTAATCATTAAAAAAAAATATATATATATATATATATATATATATATATATATATATATATATATATATATAAAGAAATATTGAATTTAATTTTGTGACGCAACCTTTAAATTTAAATAACAAATATTTTCTAAATAAAAGAATTTCAAACCCGTATGTTTGAAATAGAATTATTTTAGAAAGTGTCTGAAATTTAACTAGAAGGAGGATTCAACATGCCGATATGTGATACTAAAAACTGAAAACGAGGTTCGTCTAAAGCTTTAGTAAAAATATCAGCAAGTTGATATGTTGTGCCTACAAAATACAATTCAATTGTTCCCTTTCCTACATGATCTTTAATGAAATGAGACCTGATGTCTATGTGTTTCGTCCGTGAGTGCTGCATGGGATTGCAAGAAATAGCAATTTCACTTCTAGAATCACAGTATATTGGGATATTGGTGAGCAAGAACCCATAATTACATAACTGTGTTCACATCCACAGCACTTGAGAGCAACAGCTTGCGGCTACTACATACTCAGCTTCTGCTGAGGATGTGGAAACAAAGTTATGCTTTTTGGAAGACCAACTCACCGGTTTGTCCCTCAAAAATCGTATTCCGCCTGATGTGCTTTTCCTATCAACTATACAACCTGCAAAATCAGCATCTGAAAAGGCAGTATGATCAAAATCGGTTCACTTTGGATACCAGAGACCAAGATCGGGTGTACCCTTAAGATAACGAAAAATGTGTTTACATTTAGGTGTGATTCTTTTGGGTCGACCTGAAAATGAGCACAAAGACATGTTGAAAACATTATATCTGGTCTACTAACCATAACATACAGTAAGGATCCAATCATTCCTCTGTAAGTTGTATTGTCGACACTTTTCCCGGCATGATCAGTGTCTAACTTACAGTTTGAAGCCATAATTATTGTGATACTCGTGCAAGAGTCTAACTTATACTTCTTGAGAATGTCAAGAGTATATTTTGACTAGTTTACAAAAATCCTATTTTCAAGTTGTTTGACTTGTAATCCGAGGAAAAAGTTCGTTTCCCCCATCATACTCATCTCAAACCTGGACTCCATTTGGGATGAGAAATCCTTACAGAAATTACTGTAAGTAGATCCAAATATAATATCGTCGACATATATTTGGACTAGCATTATGTGCTGGCCTTCCTTTTTAGTGAACAATGTTTTGTCCACCACACCTTTACTGAAACCAGTGGAGATAAGAAAGTTTGAAAGACTGTCATTTTTATGTTCGAGGTGCTTGTTTCAAACAATATAGGGCTTTGTCTAGCACATAAACATGGTCTGGTTTATGTGCATCAAAAAATCCTTGTGGTTGTTTAACGTACACCTCTTCGTTAAGTTCAGCGTTCAGGAAAGGTGGTACACTTTTAAATCCTTATATATTGCGTATGCCAAAAAGATTCTGATCGCTTCTATCCATGCAACTAGAGTAAAGGTCTCGTTGTAATCTATGCCTTCTTGTTGTCGGTAGCCTTTGGCGACAGGTCTTGCTTTATTCCTTACCACGATGTCGTTTTCATCTCGTTTGTTCTTAAAAATCCACTTTGTTCCGATTATGGTTCAGTCTTTGGGTTTGGGAACTAACCGCCAAACTCTGAGCTGTTCGAACAGGTTGAGCTCTTCTTGCATTGCCACAATCCAGTCTGGGTCTTTCAAGGCTTCATCCACATGAGCAGGCTCTATTATAGTAAGGAATGACGCAAAGAGACCTTCATTAGCAGATGCCCTACGAGTTTGGACACCAGTAGAGATATAACCAATGATTTGTTCGGTTGGGTGACTCTAGGTCCATTTTATATCGTTGAAGGGGTGAATGATATGAAAGCTCAGTGGCGAGTGTAGGGATGGATGATGAGTCATTGTCGATGGTTTCGAATGAAGGTACCACTGGTTCCGGTTCAGGTTCGGCTTGATCAGTTAAAGGAATAATGTTTGGCATTATGTGTGAGGGCATCTCATGAGTAGGTTTAACCGGAGATGTGCAGTAGATGAAGTGGATGGTCGAGGATATAAAGTGGTAGGTGAATCAGATGGAGTTTGTTGCGTAGTTGAATCGCTGGATGTGTTAACTACAGAAGACGAAACATTAGAGGTATTAGCACCAGAACCAAAAAATTCTATGTAAAACGGATCAAATAAATTAACTAAATTAGAAGGAGAAAAAGAAGAAGATTGTGAAGAGTCTCCAAGCATTGGTGTAATGCATGGTCCTAATTGGTCAACTTCGGGAGCCAGTTCAGCCATTTCATCGAATGTGACATGCACACTCTCATTGGCTGTCCTAGGGCGAGTGTTGTAAGCGTGATATGCCTTCGAGTTGGATAAGTAAGTGTTGTAAGCGCGATATGCCTTCGAGTTGGATGAGTATCCAATGAAGATCGCTTCATCCGCCATCTCGTTGAACTTCTGGAGGTTGTCCTTGTCGTTAAGCACATAACACCTGCAACCAAATACACGTAAGTATTTGTTGAAAGGAACTTTATTTAGAAAGACTTGGTATGGAGTTTTATTGAAGTGCTTATGGATTACAGAGCGATGCCGCGTGTATCAAGCTGTTGACACGGCTTCGGCCCACAAGAACGGAGGTAGCTTTGAGTATGTCAACATTGTGCGAGCAGCTTCCACGAGGGTACGGTTACGCCTCTCCACGATTCCGATTTTTTGAGGTGTTCTAGCAGCTAAAAACTGATTATGAAGACCTTTGGATCGAAGGAAGCTTTCAACTACCGAATTCTTGAATTCTGTGTCGTTGTCGGATCGCATTGATTGAACACACACTACAGTTCTTAGCCATAAATGTCACCTCTAGCCCTTTATCGCAGTGTTGATCTATGCTAAACAAATTATGAGATAACCCCTCAACATAGTCAACATCCTTGATGACTAGGTTATTCAAGACTAAATCCTCGTATCCTCTTATATGAGCATGATTATTATTCCTGAATTTGACTTTCCCACAATATGTTCTACTATGTTGGACAACAACTCTCTCCTCCCAGTCATATGCTTAGAGCAACCCAAATCCATATACCAAATGGATTTTGCCTGAAAATAAAGAATGCATACAATGAAAATCTATAGGCATTAAACAAATCCATCGGAAATTAACATGCAAACCGTGTTCTGAACCGAGATGTTCAGAAAACATGATGATTTTAGACAGGGTCCTGAGCTGAGTGCACAGAAGCCAAACATGTCGGTTTAAGCACAACCGACAAGCAGAAGAACTGGTCCTAGTCTAAGATAACAAGAAGCCAATTCAATGAAGTCCGGCTCTTGATCTAAAGTAACCAAGAACCATCTGCATTAAAATCACACAACTTTGGGTACCCATCTTAGGATGGGTCCTTTTGGGTAAGGTGTTCCAGAGGAATATGACATGTGTACAGTCTTAGGAACCCATTTAGCAATTATGTGTGGACTAAATGCAGAGCCTTTTGGAATCCATTTATGTTTGGATTTATCAGGCTTTGGAACCTTAGGCGATGAAATTACATTCGGTTTTGGACTTTTTGAAACTTGTTTAACATTTGCTTTTGGTTTGGGCCTGGGCAAAGTACAAGTCTCAGTTTTTGTGGCTGATGATGCAGTATTTTTATTTTCTTTTTCAGAATTCTTTTAACAGGATAAGGCACGAAAGCATTCATTTCAGGTACTTGACCTCTAAAACGAGTTGGACATAATTTAAACAAGTCACCAAATGAATACTTTAAACAAGAACCAGAATTCTATATATCATTACAAATATCGTTTACAGAGATTACATGCAAGCTATCTCTATAAAACATATTCATCTGGGATTACAGAGATTAATGCATTTCGAAAACGACCCCTTTAGAGGTCGTTCAGAATGGTTGTGACTTTGTTCCTCGATGCCACGCCTCGTTGTCAAGCGGGGTATCGGGGTGTGACAGTATCAGAAAATCTAGTATTACGGATTTTAATAGAAGTCTGTATTGATATTATGAATTGGTAAGACTGGCTGCATTATCGGGTCAATGGATCTAAGTTATTTGATAATAGATATAATGTCACTAAAATCTAAAGGGATAGATTTTTTAATTGATACAAGTCTTTTTCAAATAACTGGATTAAATTGATTGGTTGCATTTCCAAAATGGATAGACATATTAATTTATCTAACTTAATTGATAATAGAGACTGTATCACTAAAATCCAAAGGGATGAATTTTTAATAGATACCAATCTTACTCAAGTTAAATGGATCAAATTGATGCTAGGTAACATTGTTGGTAAAAGAATCAATGGATGAAATCGTTTAGGAAAATAAATGTATCACTTAAATCCAAAGGGATTGGTTTATTAAAAGATACCAGACTATTTCATGAACGATTAGATCTGATTGATGAAACCAATGAAACTATTTGAACATATACATTTAATGTATACTTGGAGTTCGATATAGTTAAATTTTAAAGAAAAGGACAACCACTTTAATAAGAATCTACTAGAAATTATAGTAGATGAAATTATGTCTGCCTGCTAAGACATATATATAATATTTTGAATCGATCAAAGATGTACCAAATTAAAGTATGTTACTGACTCAGCAAATTAAATAAAAGTCCCTTGATAAGATAAAGTTGATAATTATATATTAACGTTGTCGTGACATCGTCTATGGGCTTATGGTCCTAAAGGACATATATTCTTGTGAAAGAAAAGTTGAAATTGTATTTGTAGGTCCCAAAAGGTTTTCATAGAGTATTGTTCTAAGCTGTAGAGGAGAAGGGGGGGGGGGTGAATACAGCAAATTAAAATTCAACACTCTTTTCTCAATGTTTTTGTATACTATTAACAAATGTTAATTACAAACAAGCTTGACTACGGAAAGGTTCAAGCTGAGATGACAGATACAACAGATGTTTCGACTAATCTAAGACACACTCAGACTAGATACAATGAATACACTCACTTAGATGAACTCAATGATTTTACAAGACATAGATGGACAGCTTATGTATGAACAGCTTAGACACACGTACTGTTATATTCAAGCAGTCTTGCATGCATGAAAAAACACACTTCAATGCACGATCTGATTTCTCACTCTTGGTTATCTCATAATCCTAAGAAGTTTCTTTTATACTCTCACTGAGAATCTCAGCGAAGCTTCTTCATTGGACGAGGAGATAGTGGGATGTCTTTCCAAAAAGACAAAACAACTTTTCTGCCCATTCTGATAAAGTAGATTTGTCTTTATGTGGCAGAATCTTTGTCTTTTCCTTTTTGTCACTGTTGCATAACGCTTTAACCAAAAGAGGAATGTCAACTTTGCATCTTTCTTCTTTTGCTAAGGCCATTTTGATATAAGAAAAGGTCTGTCACCCTTTTCAAATATCCGTTTGTCTTCATGTAACAGAACAACGTAGGCAGGCTTTTGCAGTTTCTGTTTTCCACTTTGTCTTCGACTTGTAAACTGATCTTGTAGCCAAAAACAATACACGAGGACTTGGAAACATATTCCATAAAGTGTTTAGCCTGTTCACAAAAAAATAGCTTCTGTTCACAAAGAACAGAACACTTAGAATTTGTCCAAGCTGCTCAACAGAAATGAGCAGCGTAGACAGTTTATGTCCAGCCTGTTCAGCAGACAGAACAACTTGGACAATCTGCCTTTGTTGCAACAAATGCAACAGGGCAAACAAGTTTGACTCTTATTGCAAATCACTTTTCAGGTTTCAATAAGGCGTAAAGAGGCCTTAAATTATACCTTCAAGTGCATCCAACAGGTTTGATTAAAAATCTCCCCCTAAGATGTAGAGCAGGTTTGACTGAGGCCTTTTTGTGCCTAACAATCTCTCCCTATTTGCAATAATCAGTCTAAGCTGATTTTACCAATAATAACTATATATTTTTACAATACATTTTGTTGAAATGAAATTACAACATTAAAGTAAAGTAAAAGATCAGTTATATATATTCTGATTTTTTATTACATAAACAACACATGTTTTTGCAAAAGTACAACTGACGTACTAGGGCATATTACAACTGATGTAAAAATAAAAGTTACAACTAATGCAACAAAGTACAACTAATGTACATTGAGATTCAACACTTTGGACTGTTGATAATGGGTGCAAATAATCGCAAGCCTGTCCAACAGTTGGACAGCTTCCATTCTTCACCTACTCAGATAGTAGATGGACTTCAAGATAGTGGTGGTGGCAATCCTTCTTCAAACATTTTCTCAAGCTCCTCCCTGGTTTCCTTCAAATCCTCTATTTCAACTCTGAGGAACATGAAACCGGGATGTTGAAGCTCCCATCTTTCATAGAAGCCTCTGAGCTGATCCCAGATGGCTGCTCTCCACTTTATGGATTGCCTGAAGGAGTTTGCAAGTTTGAATGCAACAAACTGTTTGAGACCCAGTTTGTGTAATTCTGATGCTCTTTGGAAGCACCTCTTCTTTTTCAGGGGATCTACAAAAAATTACCCCAGCTCAGGTTCCTCAATCAGCTTGCCTTCCTCAAGTTCCACTCCTTTGGGCAAGCTGTGGTCTACTCCTTTGATCTCTACTGCATAATCACGTTGTTCAATCACGATCAGGAGTTCTTCCAGATCTGAATCCTTTTTTTTTCCTCTTGGCCTTTATTTTGGGGTAAGTCACAGAGACACCCTTACTTAGTTCTTCTGAGATAAGGCCAAGATCTTTCACCCTTTCCATCAACTTTTTGCCATATGCCCTGATAGTCTTAGCCGTTTTAGACTTAGACTGGCTCAGGGCAACTGCCAACTCTACCCACTCTCTGTATCCCATCTGTGCAACGTCAGTGTAATCATATGCTTCAAGTTCTGGGCCTGTTGCACCCATTCTGGTTATCTGTAGCTTCCACTCTTTGCCTTTTCTTGAGATGGGAACAGCTTTGACAATAGATTCCTTGGCAAGTCTTCTGTCAGCAACATCATAAAACTTTTTCTTTGCCAAGTTATCAAAGTGTATCTAGGGTCTTGCAAAGGATGCTTGTTTGGACTTGGTACAGAGACCGGAGCACCCTTTTGCTTATCACCTTCCTTCTCAACCGCTGACTCTTCAGCAGCTTCAAGCAGTTTTCTTTGCACATCCAAAGAAGGCATTTTGATTTTGCTTGCCTCTTTGAATGCAAAGGATCTGGCTGCTTTGGCTGAGGCTTCTTCCTTTCTTAGTCTTTTCAGGGTCAAAAGCTGCTTTCTTCTTTCCTTTGGCAGTTATAGTTTGATAAGCTTCAGGAACTTCTTCCTCTTCTTCTTCCAAAATCAGATGCCTCCTTCTGCCTGTCCTGTCCCCAAGAATAGATTCCTCCCCCTTAGTTTGTGCAGGATTTGGAGATCCAGCCTAAGTAGGCTGAGCAGCTTCAGTATGATGGGAGACATCTGCAGCTGGACCTGTTTGTGCTGCACCTACTGCTTGACCAACAGATGCTGATTTCTCCTTAGAAGGAGAAGAGGTTTTCTCCCCCTGAGACATAGTCTTTGAGGCGGACAACTTCTTCTCCTTTGAAGGAGATGGATCAGAATCTTCAACAACTGGTCTGCCTGTAGAAACAATTCAGCAGGCTTAGTAGCAGTTTTGGCAGCAAGCTTGGGGCCAACCAGGCTGTGCACTAAGAAAGCCAGATTGTCCTTAACCTCTGCAAGCTGGGTAAGGCAGGTCTAAAGAGAAGAGGATTGGGAATCAGCAATTGAGGAAAGCTTGACGAGATTTTCTCTGTCAGAAGCTGTGAACAACAAACTTTGAAGTTGTGCAAGATGTAATTCAAGAGAGTCTTGCACATCATCAAGGTTTGCTGACACAGAATTTGACAGATTATAGAGTTTAAGCTGGCCAGTGTTGTAGGAAGGGTAGTAGTGCAAGTGGTGAGGAGAGTGGACAGTTGTTGGGATATGGCTGTCATGGAGGACACAGAGTCCTGTTGATGTGAGAGGATAGAGGAGAGGGTAGTGGAGATGTTTTGTGGCTATGCAGTGAGTGCAAGCAGCTGTGAGGACTGGTCAGTTTGGGGAGTGGCTGGAAAGGAATTCTTTAACAGATCAAAGAATCCCTGGAGCTGGGCAGACACAGAGTCTGAGAATAGTGATGGTAGTGAGGTCATGGAATGTTCCAAAGATCCAACTTTGTTGGTCAGCAAAGAAAGTTGATCCTTCAAAGGAAGATCTTTGGGGGATGGAGGAGTATGGGTGGACTATTTGGATTGTGTAGATGGTGAGGAATGAGATGAGGATGAGGCAGGTGTTTGAGGATGGGATGGAGAGAGAAGGGTGACTTTGGACAGAAGTTCCATATCCTTGGCTAATGTGATATGGCCCAGCTTGGAAGGGTCAATGGGTCCCTCAACAGTGGTTGTAGCTGCTTCATCAGGAGAAGGGGTAGAAGATGGTAGCCTTTCAGATGCTGCTTGTGTTGCAGCACCTTCATCAAGGCCTGGGATGGTTCCCTCAGCAGCACCTTGGTTTAGAGGTGCCTCATCATGGGGAGATGGGATGTGCATTTCAACATTAGCAGTGGTGAAACCTGCTGACGGAATTTACATATGAGGTGCAGCTTCACCAGAGGGATGGTATATTCCCTGAGGTTCATCAGCTTGAGAGAATGGTCCTTCAGCAGCTGTTGGGTGTACAACAGCTGTATCATGAGGAGAAAAAGTTGAAGGCTGATCTACTGGATGGTCTAATCCAGCAGGTTTGGCATCGCGTGAAGACTCAGGTTGTGTAGGAGAAGTATGGAGTGGAGACTATGTGGACTCAGTGTGGAGTGGAGTAAACTCCTGTCTTTCAATATTCTCAGCCTGTTAGGAGGCTGGAATAGGTGACGTGGTAGTCACCATATGTACAACTGGCTCCTGTTGGGAGGAACCAGTGGGCCTAGGCTGACTCAGGGTAGACTCTTGTTGGAGTGAAGCCTACTCCAAATGTGTTGAACCTTCTCCCAAAATAGGAGAAGCAGCAGGGGTTGCTTCTTTTTCAACTGACTCCTGTTGAGAGGGGTCAGAGGGGCTAGTTGGATCGGTTGGTTTCTTTTTTGCTAAGGTTTTGCGTCTGTAGAGTCTGAGAGATGAAGTTGAGGGTGGATGTTTTGGAGAGGCGATGAGGGGTTATGTTTTGACTGGTGGTGAGACTAGGTCAAAAACAGGTGGGTGTGCCTGTTCCATAGTCCCAGGTGCCATAGAGGCACCAGCCACAAAGGCTTCAGGTTCAACCTATGAACCAGGGTGAGAAGCCTGCTCCCCCTCAGCCACAGAGGCTGATGGGGTAGACTTGGACTTAGCTGTTTTTTCCTTCTTGTGGACAGGCTCAGCTTCAATCGTTTCCAGGACCCTTTTAACAAATTTGGTCCTAGATTTGGATTTTCCTCAGGGAGTAGTCACTGGATCCACCCTCACAACAGAGGTTCCTTCCACCATACTGAGCAACCTCCACATTAAAGTAGATAGACGGGGCTCATTTGGAAATACAAGGGTGTAGAAAACTATATTCCCAATCACTGGGAAAGCAGCAGTACGTAACATAGGCTGAGAGTTATACAAATGCTCACCACAGACATGCTTGATGATGAGGCTCAGCAACCTTGGATATCGAACAGCAGCTGGACGCGTTTCCTGTTGCACCAGGTTCCTCAAATTCATGAAAATCCACCGAGCCATGTTCATGTTAGCCCCATCTACGAGCTGTAGGACTATTGGGATCTCATCACGGCTACGCCGGTCAAAAGAACCAACTTTGCTGCTGAAGCACATCACCACAGAGGTAAATAAAAAGCTGTATGTAGGTGAGAGATATTTCCTGAACAGGGTGGCTCCAATCTTGGTCTCTGCTGCACCACAAAAACGTAGCAGATTTCCCATCTGATCATTTTCAGGTTGTGGCTGATCATAAGTTTCAGCCACAGGGAGATAAAGAACTTCCCTGATAAGACCAGTACTGATCTCAATGGTCTGCGTCCCATTGAGAATGGTTCCCCTTATGATTTTGGTTACTGGGTCGTAGGCACAGGTTTACCAAAAGTCATATACCATCTCCTAGTACGAGACACCAGGAGTGGCAGTGATGGCGTAATGCAGAGGGTGGACCTTTAGAACTCCACCATATCTTCATAACCTTTCCCCATATAGTTTTTGGGGATGGTTAGGTTGGCTATGTAATTTGTGGGTTTCAGGGTTAGCATTGTGGTAACAGAAGAATTTTTCTAAACATCTGCACCAACAAATACTGGTAGAAAGGGGTTGTTTCGGTGAGCCATATTGCAAGTAGTGAGGATATGAGCACAAGACACTTAGTCGAATTTAAGGTTCTTTGGAAGTTATGGAAGCAGTAAGGAAGACGAAGATGAAACAGTAGTGAGGAATTTATAGGATTTGAGTGTGAGTGGGTATGAGAGTGAAAAGTTTGGGCGGTTGATTTGAAAAGTTCTTTAACGGAAAACGGAACGATTGTCCATGTCAGAACAGTTGTCAGACCACTCGAGCCCGTTGTAGTCACTAACACACGTTAAGTAACTTAATTGTGAAGAAACATAATTAAAATTGATGGTCTAAGCTGTTGGTCAAACCTATGACGAGCAGAGTTATCACAAGCTGTTCACTCTTCAAGCTGTTTATTCAACCTGTTCATCTATGAAAGAACAGGTTGTGTACAATAGCTGACCAGGTTACAAGACAATGTCTTGTATGACAGATTAAGAGAGTGAGCAGGTTGGAGATTTGATCAACAGACCAGGTTTGAGGTGAACACTGATGTTCTCAAACCTGTTATACACTCAAGCTTTTCAAGTTTTTAGAAATTGGCTAAGTGTAGAACATGCATAGCCTGTTCTGCCTAAGCTGTTCTGAGAAACTTGAACAGTATGAGACATATAATAACTTAGAACATTTAGGACACTTAGTCACTTTTATATAACATGCCCAGCTTTCTTACAAGATAATTAAACCTGTTTTTATCAAAAGGCTTGGTGAAAATGTCTGCAAGCTGTTCATCTGTGGAAATAAAACTTACCTCCACATTACCTTTCTGGATGTGATCCCTGATGAAGTGATGCCTGACCTCTATATGCTTTGTTCTGGAATGAAATACTAGATTGTTGGAGATAGCTATAACACTTGTATTATCACACATAATAGGAGTCTTCCTATATACATGTCCGTATTCTTCAAGCTGATGTTGCATCCACAGAATCTGCCCACAGCAGCTTCCAGCAGCAATATACTCAGCTTTAGCAGTAGAAGTAGAAACTGAGTTCTGCTTCTTGCTACACAAACTTATCAACTTACACCAAGAGGTTGACACCCACCTGTTGTGTTTTTTCTTGTCTAGCCTGCAAACCTGCAAAATCAGAGTCTGAATATTCTGTTAGCTCAAGACTTGAGTCTTTGGGATACCAAAGACCCAAACCTGGTGTACCCTTAAGGTATCTGAAGATTCTTTTTACAGCAGCTAGATGTGTCAGGATCAGAATGTTACTACCTAAGATTAACTGGCTTGAATTGATCAGAGTATAAACCAATAATCTTGTATTGAATCAAAGTCCAATTAAGAAGTTTGCGGAATAACACTTAATTGTTTTTAAGAAAAACTTTCAGAATCACTAACAAATAAATATAATTGAATAAACAAATTGCTTGTATTGCTGAACTCAATGATTACAATCACCTCTAATCTGTTTGATTAGACGAAGAACACAAATTGTTCTTAGGGTTTTACAACCCTAGAGGCTTATGAAAACTTAAACAAAAAGCAATTACAAACTTGAACGTGCAGAAACTTGTTACAATAGAAACACCTATTCTATGTATTTATAATGCTTTCTAATTTGTTTCCTTGAAGGACTCTGACTTCTCTGATAGTAGATATGCTGGAATCTTTGTGTAAAAATCTCTTCCTGAATATCAGCACTTTCAGTTTATGAAACTGTTGAGCAGCTTGAATCACTGAGCAGCTTGAATGAATTTACTCTGGCAGCTTGAACTTTTGTACTAGCAGCTCGAACTTCTTCAACTAACAGCATATACTTTGTACTTACAAAGAAAAACTACTAACAGTTTGAGAAATCTAACTAACAGCTTGAACTACTTAGAATATTTCCCAACAATCTCCCCCTAACATAAATTCTTTACAAGACTTTAAGTTCTATACAAATAAGGAAATAAAAAAAGTAAAACTATTATTTACAAACCAAGGCTTCCAAAAACTTACAACTGTGCAAGTTTCTGATTGACAGCCTTCAAAAATTCTTTCTTCAGATCTTCTCTATCACAATATATTCTCACTGACCTCATCTGAAGTAATAAAGCCTTTGGAAGATCATAAAATTCAAAATTGAAGTACATACCGGATCCATTTGCAAATTTGAGTCTGTAAGTCTTTGATTTGACAAACAGATTAACTTGAGCAATCTTCATCTCTTTGGCATTTTCTATATCTTTCCTTATTGACTCAGGATCCAAAATGCTTTCAGATCTTTGATAGCTTGCTTAACTTGTGGAAGAGAGGAACTGACTTGGGTTACAGACCCAACATGATGCATTCTTGTAAGCTCATCTCTGGTCATCCCTTGGACTATATGCATTAAGCTTTTATATTCTTCCTCAGGACCAGATTGAAGATTGAAAATAATATAGTATACCAACTTTATTAGAAATTAGAAAGTCAAGTACAACTTTATACACTACTATAATACTAACAGAGAGTCTGGTAAGGAAGAAAGAGTCTTACTACAAAATGATATCTTAAGTCAATGTTGTCTATTGGATTAGCATACCAGTAAGTAATAAGAGGCTTTGTGAAGTCATGCTGGTCTAAGGATTTTTCAATTTCCATCACTTTCTAAAGCTGATGCTCAAACAGTATCCTTTTTACCTGATCCAGCTTTGCCTGTGAAATTGTATCTGATTGAGGATTAGAAGCAACAGCTTGAACAGAAGGAGCAGAATCATTCACACCAGCTTGAGCATTACTTATACCAGCTTGAGTTGGTTCTTGTTGACTTTGAACTTCTTGAGAGACTTTGGCTACCTTACGTTTTTCCATCTCTTTGTCATGGATGTCTTGCAGCCTCTCTGTACTCATGGACTGAGCCATCGTCTTTGGAATACCAGCTGAAAAGGCAAGATTGATCAAGAACTTTGAATGCTCAGCCTTTGAATGCCCTGTTGGCATTTTCCTCTTTTTCTCATTCTGTTTGACCACAAACCCTCTTAGTTAGTCACCTAAGGTTTCATCATCTTGCATTGGGCATGGGTTTGCTGGTCTAACGCCTGATCTTGTTCTTTCTGCTATTTTTCTGGCAATTTCAGCATCATAGGCAATCTGGGCTTCTCTAGATGAAAATTTGTGCTTTGTAGACTCAATGAGAATGCCTTTGCCCTTTTCCTTGGATGCAGAAGATGTACCTTGAATTGTACTAATGGGAGTCTGAATTCCTTCTCTGATAACAACTCCAGTTGTTCAGAAGCAGCTTGAGTTTCTAGGCTAACAGCTAGAGCAGCTATTGGGACTGCTAGCCTAGAATCTTTGACTGTTGGCATAGGAGTTGCTTGGACTGATGGAGGGATCTTCTGATGCTCCCTCTTTTTGGATGCATTGGTTTGGTCCGGAGGACCTACAACCTTTGCCAAGTGGGTTCGAATCAGTTGCTCTAATTTAATGATCTTATTTCCACAGAGGGTGAACCCCTTATGGAGATAATCCATTCTCTGATTTTGAGCAGCTTCTGTCTGTCTGAGTGAAAGTATTTGTGCCCCCTGTGCAGCAATAATGGACTGATAGTATTCCAACATTGCTACGATAGGTTGCAGCTGAGGATCCGTCAATAGCATAAGTTGCAGACTAGCCTCAAGATCAGCAAACGAATGTGGTGCTTGTGATCTATCACTGGCAGGAATTCCAGAAGTAGAAACCTCTGGGCCCCTCTGTTCTTGGTACTGGGGACTTCCAGATGGTGCATGCACACCTTCTGTTGCCATGGGTGTGGTCTTATGGATGTTGACCCTAGCCTGTGCCTCTTGTGCAGATGCAATAGTAGTGTCAGCCACAGAACCCATATGGACCACCTCTGTTGAGATGTCCACCTCCAAATTGAGGTTGGGAGTGTCCTTAGTGGGTGCCCTTTGGATATTCTGTGCAGAAGTGTTCTCCTGCACATGGATATTTAGCTCTTGTAAGAGGGCTGAGGAGGAAGGAGCTCTTGAACCTCTTTTTCTTTTGTATAGTATGATTGGGGATGTGGGTTTAACAATAGGAACAGAAGGCATTTGAGTATCATGTGGAGTGGGTTGGGGTCCTGGGGGTGAAGCAGTAATGTTAGGCTGAGCCTGCCCAGGACCCTCTCCTCTGTTTCTTGGAATGATGCCCAACATTGCAGAAGGCAATGGGGCATCCACAGACAAAACATTGGCACTTGTTTTTAGAAGACGTTTTATTGAAGGTAAAGAGTGCCTATGCAGAAACATGAATCGTTTTATGTACATTGAAATTACTGTAAGTTGTTGCAATAAGTTCTTGCAAGTTTTTGCACTGCCAAGAGACTAATCTTGCTCCCAGATATTGACATCCACCAGTTGTGGATTTTCTGTCAATGTTGCATCCTCCATAATCACTGTCAGAATAGGCTGTTAATTCAAGAGGAGAGTCTTTAGGATACCAGAGGCCCAAATGTGGTTGGCCTTTGAGATATCTAAAGATTCTCTTAACAGCAACCAGATGGGAGTCCTTTGGAGAACATTGAAACCTGGCACAAACACAAACAGCAAACATAATATCAGGTCTAGAGGATGTTAGATACATAAGAGATCCTATAAGGGATCTGTATAGATGAATGTCCACATCTATTCCATCTTTGTCCGTATGAAGCTGCTTGTGAGGATCCATTGGAGTACTTGCAACTTTGGTATCTTTGTACCCAAACTTTTCCAGTATGTCTTTAACATAATTTGATTGACTTATGAAGAGTCCTGTGGGCTTCTGCTTGACCTGCAATCCTAGAAAGAAGGTGAGTTCTCCCATTGAACTCATTTGAAACTTTTTGTGCATCAAAGCTTCAAACTCTTTGCACAAACTGTCATTGGTTGTCTGAAAGATAATATCATCAACGTATATCTATACAAGTAGAATCTCAGATTTGATGGACTTTGTGAATAATATTTTGTCCAGAGTACCTCTCTTGAATCCATTCTGTAGAAGGTATGATGACAAAGTGTCATACCATGCTCTAGGGGCTTGTCTAGTTTGTAGACTCTGTCTGGATACTTGTAGTCCTCAAATCCAGGAGGTTGACACACATAGACCTCTTCTTCAATTGTGCCATACAGAAAAGCAGACTTCACATCCATTTGATACACTTTGAACCCTTTGAAGCTTGCATAAGCTAAGAACAGTCTGATGGCTTCAATCCTTGCCACTGGAGCAAAGACATCATCATAGTCTATTACTTCCTCTTGAGTGTACCCTTGTGCTACTAGTATTGCTTTTTTCTTGATGACTATCCCTCTCTCATCCTTCTTGTTTCTGAACACCCATCTTGTACCAATGGCTCTCTTTCCTTTAGGAAGATCAACTAGTGTCCATACATTCTGAATCTTGAATTGTAGAAGCTCTTCCTGCATTGCCTCAATCCAAGATGAATCTTTCAAAGCTTCTGATGCCTTTTTAGGTTCTAGTTGTGACATGAAACAGGCATGTTCAAATGCAGCTAGACTAAATTCAGGAACTGCTGGTTCAGCAGCAGTAGTCTCCTTGTGAACCATTGTCCTTGTTTGCACAGGTGTGCGTGGATCACCTATTATTTGATTGAGAGGATGATACTTGTGAACCCTGAGTGTTGGCTCTCTATCTGTCTGAAAAGAGGATCCAAGATTTGTATCATCTCCATTAGGACCAGTTGAAGGTTCAGCTTCTGGAACAGCTTGACTTGAAGCTGAGACTGTTTCCCTTTGTGTTGGAGCTGTTCTCTCAGGACTTAGGTGTTGCACTTCATTGTCTGGATTTGAATCATGGTGATCATTCAGAACCCCTGGAGGGTCACAAGACAGAAGTGGTATAACTGTATACTCATCCCATTTATTTGAATCTGCAGCAGTATGAAACTTTGTGCCAATAGCTTGATCATTTGTGCTACCAGCATGAGAATTTGTGTTGACAGCTTCAATCCTGTTTTCATCAGATTCTGTAGTATACTCAAACAACCAATCAGGACCAGTGCCTTTGACATTTGCTGTATTTTCATTAAATTTAACATTGGCACTTTCTTCAATGGTTTTAGACACACTGTTATATACTCTATAAGCTTTGCTTTGATTTGAGTATCCTACAAAGAAACCTTCTTCAGCCTTACTTTCAAACTTCCCTAAGTGAGTCTTAGTGTGAAGAACGGTACATGGACAGCCAAAAGACTTGAAAAAGGCTATTAAGGGTAGTCTATTATGGAATAACTCATAAGGAGTTTTCCCTTGTGATTGAACAACCTGAAACCTATTTAGAACATAACAGGCTGTGTTAACTGCTTCTGCCCAAAAGGTCATTGGCAGTTTTGAATCAGCTAGCATGGTTCTAGCAGCATCAATTAATGTTCTGTTCTTTATTTCAGCTACACCATTTTGCTGTGGTGTTCTTGGTGCACTATATTGCCTAGCAATACCTTTGGACTCACAAAAACTGTTTAGGATATGGTTTTTAAACTCAGTTCCATTGTCTGAACTTATCACCTTAACTTTTGAGTTGGATTGGTTTTCTATCTTAAGAATAAATGACTTAACCAGCTCAACAGTTTCATCTTTAGACCTAAGAAAGTAAACCCAAGTAAATCTGGTGAAATCATCAACAATGACTAAACAGTAAGCCCTTTTATTCAAACTCAAAACAGATGTTGGACCAAATAGATCCATATGAATCAGATGAAGAGCAGATGAGATTGAATTTACTTCTTTGGCCTTATGAGAAGATTTTGTTGCTTGCCTTTAAGACATGCTACACAATGATCATCACATATGAACTCCTTTTGTGGTAAACCTCTTACCAAGTTCTTTTTGACTAAAACATTCATGGATTAGAAGTTCATGTGACACATCCTTCTGTGCCAAAGAGCAAACTCATTGGATGATGCTTTGGATATTAAACAGCTTAAAGTACTTGATTTGGATAAAAGTTCTGTGTCCAAACAGTACACATTGTCCTTTCTTGGGGTTCTTAGTAAAACAAGATTTTCAGGAATTGTAAAATCTTTTGAAAGGACAATGCACTCAGAATGTGTAAACAGAACAATATTTTGTTTGTCACAGATTTGAGACACACTCAATAAGTTATACTTAAGCTGTTCAACATACAAAACATCATTGAAAATCATGTTGCCTGCATTAACAGTACCTTTACCTGTAACCTTACCTCCTTTGGAGTTTCCTCCAAATGCAACAAACCCTCCTTCAAAGCCTTTGAAATTTGACAAGCACTCAGAATTGCCTGTCATGTGCCTAGAGCATCCACTGTCCAAATGTCATCTTGTTTTATGTGGTGACCTGTGGTTGCCCTGCACAAATAAAAGCTTAGGTAGTAGTGGATTAAACCCAAACCAAGTTGGTTTTGGGTTGTCCTTGTGCATTAACATAACTAAACACTGTCTTTGATTTCTTATACTTAATGAGATCCACTGATGGATTTTATGGAGAGTACTTAGTTATCACATAAGGTATCCAGGTGTTTTGTCCATCCTTTTCAATAACAGTCTCAGATGATCCATTACCAGTCCCAATTTTGAGCCTAGCAGTCGGAACTAAATCTGTAGTGCTAACAGCTTGAGAATTTGCACTAGCAGTCTCAACATTAGACTTGACAGTTTCAACATTTGTATCAACAGGTTCACCTGAGTTTTTACCTTTAACACACCATATCTGTTTAAAATTTAATTTTGGTTTAGCTAAAACTTGTTTTTGGTGTGTGGACTGTTTCTTATTTACTTTTGAGAACCTGTGATCAACTGCTTTCTTTGGAACTGATGCAGTAGGAAGTTTGGCCTTTGAATTTTTTGAATTTTTTGAATTTGTCTTTTTATGAATCACAGTCTGTTTTGCAACAGATGGTTTATAAAAACAATCCCTGGCCAAGTGATTTTTCCTGCCACAATGGAAGCATTTTTTGACTGTTTGGATTGGAGAACCAGTTTTATTAGATAATATCTGATTCTTGTTCCTTTGATTTCCCCTTACCTGCTGTTGTTTGGGAAACTTTTGGACACCATGCTTTTGGCATGTGCAGATTGGAACATTTTTACCCTTTTTGTTATTCTTTGATGAAAATGCAGTGTGACAGTTAGAAGGTACAGAAACCTGTGGAGCAGCATTGCAAACACTCATCTTTTCCTTTCCTTTCTTATTGGGGATTTGGATGTCTATAGGTGCACTCATTGTTTTGTGTTCTTTCTCAACTTCTGTGCACTCACAGTCTCTATTTTGAATCAGATTTTCTTTAGATTCAGGACTGTTTTCAATGATAGGATCTACAGTGGTCATACACTCATCTAATGATTCATTAACAAGCCTATCAGCTACTTCAATCATTGGATGAATGTATTTGTTGTTGTATAGAGGTGGAGTGGCTCTGTATCCTATACCTTCTTTGGCATTGAGTTGAGATTTTACCCTATCTTTAAATTGGACTTCCATTAGGTGTTCTAGCTTTTGATTTGCCAATTTGAAGTTTCCCAGATCTATAATGACAGATTCTAGTTTCTTATTAGCCTCTAACACCTTTTGTTCAGTCTCATCTAATTTTTTATTTAGGGATTCTATTTTCTTATTCAGCTCCTTTTTCTCCCACTCATGATATGTTCTATCATGTCCCATTTGAATCTCATTATCCTTATAGTCATTGATCTGTTTTTCAAGATCTTCTATGGCCTGCATGTATTCATATCTCCTTTCTTCCATCTTAGCTAGAGTTTTACACATGCTCTCATTATGATCTCTGTACTTTTTAACCATATTTTTGCATGTTTGAGAGCAGAGTTTAGAATCTACCTCAGATGGTAGTTCAGTAGAGGTGACGTTTGATGTTTCTGCCATTAGTGCTTGATTTTGAAACTCTTCCTCAGTCTGATCACTCCAGTCAAACACATTGTCTTCTTGAGAGACAAGTGCTTGTTGTCACATCCTTGCTTTAAAACATGCTTGCTTATCCCAGGAATAATAATAAATGCATACAGCTAAATAAAATATTACAATAAGTCATGCACTACACGTGCTACAAGGTTACAGTACTAAGTTGCTAAAAACATCACAATTTAAATAAAAGCAGCTACCCAGAACCCAAGGCATCATAAAGCTATACCACAAGCTGAAAGTTAGCTAAGTCCTCTGGGATGATCAGATAATAGACCTAACCAGAAGGTCCAGCTTGTTCTTTACCTTTTCCTGTAAAAAATTGTGAATAGCAACTGTAAGCTAATGCTTAGTGAGTAAACAGATATTCAAGAATGCATGTAAAATATGAGGCGAAAGTGCCTATAAAGGCTGTTATGCTTGCTTGCTTGCTTGCTTGTTTGCTTAATACCCAGAAAGAATGCTGCACAATTGAGACATTTCACGCAGAACGGAGATGCCACCACTAGGGGTTTACCGCTGACAGATGATCAATCTGTGATGCGGGGCTAGCTACCCGCATAATGCTCAAGGGATAGTGGTGAACATCAGAATTGCTTGCTCGCTAAATATAATGCTTATGAGATGCACAAAGAAACGCTAACACAAAGCTTGCTGTATAGTATGCAGAACAATAAATAGATAGCAGATAAATATGCATATTAATAGATCAAATGTAAGATCCGGCTAAGCTGGGCATCACCTGTACCACAGTGTTCGCCTTCACTCACAAAAGTCTATTGAATTCCAACGAAATCATATAGAAGCAATTTATGTCTCAATTTCATATAAAACATGTAAACAAGAATAACTGTTACTCACAGTACTGAAAATGCTTTGAAATGCTCGGAAATACTTGCTCGGCTTATTTACGCTTTAAATTGCTTTATAATGCTTGCACTTGCTTATCTAGGCTCAATATAGACTGGCACTGGCTTTGACTCGCAGCTGGGCTAAACAGCTTATGTATAATATCTGAAGTTTAATATTACAGAACATGTGCTAAATTAATATTGCTAGCTCAATATTCCAACATCTATAAGCCATAACTTCTAGCTAAATATTTTGCTATTTATTTTGCTAATTTATGCGTTGTTCGTAAATTTTATCAATTAGATTCGAAATTTAGGGGTTAGATTCGAATCTGAGCATCAGACTCGAAGTCAGATTCGAATCTGAGCATCAGATTCGAAGACAGATTCGAACCAGGGGGTTAGATTCGAACCTCATTCTCGAATCTAGCTCTATTCGAGTCTGTTCTTGGCATTTCGAGTCTGTTCTATGCGTACTCGAGTTTGTTCATAAACTACAGCTTTAAACATGCATTTTCAAGCCTCAAATCCACAAATAAGCTAAGTAATAAGCCTTGGTTTAGTTATATTATACATAATCTACCATAATCAGGCTAAAACTCAAGCTAAATGGCTAAAAATCGAATCAAAAATGAAATATGAAGCTTCCTTCAAAAACCCAAATAATGCAGAATACGAAAATGGCAATTCTTACCTCGAATTCGTATAAAATCTCACATGCAATGGTAGATCCGCGTAGTACACTTCGAGACCTTTCCGATGACGTATAGAACTCGAGATTTGGCCGGTCGGTTTGAGAGAAAAGTTAGAGAGAAGTTTGGGTTCTAGAGAGAGGAACTCTGAAAATGCTAGACGGGTTTTGCAAAAGTGTGAAAATGGAGCACTCAACTCCTATTTATACTAAATCTCGAAATTACATCTTTTTTCGCAAATTGCTCAAAATTACTTAAAATAAAAATTGCAAATAAAAGGCAAGGTGTTATAGTATGAGCCCACCACGCTTGCACTTCGTCCTCGAAGTACCTAAGGCTCAAATAGATGCGGATATCGAACTCTCATGTGTTCCTCAGATTCCCAGGTCTGAGAAATTCCGTGAGAGGTCCTCCACTGCACCAACACCATTGCTACTTCTCTATTTCTCAGCTTCTTCATCTTTGTTTCTAGAATAACTTCAGGCTCGTCACATTGCAGTTTCTCGTTAATCTTGTAAGTTAGATGATCGGCCCACTTTTCTCTGTCATCTTCTTTGCACTTCCTAAGCTGCGAAACGTCAAACACGGGGTGTATGTTGGACAGTTCGCTCGGCAAGTCCAACAGATAAGATTGAGTTCCAACACGCTCGGTGATCTTGAAAGTACCAACGAATCGTGGTGCTAACTTGCCACGCTTGCCGAATCTGAACACACCTTTCATCGGCGAGACTTTTAATACAACATAGTCGTCCTTCTGGAATTCTAAAGGCGTCGGTCGTGATATGATTTCTGTCGAGATTGAGCAGTTTCTAAGCGTTGGCGGATAATTCTGATCTTGTCGTTAGTCTGTTGAAGTAGCTCGGGACCGGCGATTGGTGCTTCACCGGCTTCATGCCAACACGTAGGAGTTCGGCACTTGCGTCCGTATAAGGCTTCGAAAGGTGCGGCTTTGATGGATGAGTGGTAACTATTGTTATAAGAAAACTCTGCTAACGGCAAGTGGTCGTCCCAATTACCGTTAAACTCGAGAACACATGCCCGCAACATGTCTTCGAGTGTAAGAATTGTGCGCTCGCTTTGGCCATCAGGCTGTGGATGATACGCCGTACTCATTCTGATCTTGGAGCCTAAACCATCTTGCAGTGCACTCCAGAACCTTGAAGTGAACCGGCTGTCGCGGTCGGAAACAATTGACAGAGGCACACCATGTCGAGTAACAATCTCGTCTATATAAATCTTAGCCAGCTTCTCTAGTTAGTAATTCTCGCGAATCGGAATGAAGTGCGCAACTTTGGTTAAACGATCCACGATCACCCATATTGCATCGTGCTGTCTCCGCGTAGTCGGAAGCTTCGTCACAAAGTCCATCGTTATGTGATCGAACTTCCACTCGGGAATCGGTAGAGGCTGTAGACTGCCATAAGGCTGCTGATGCTCCGCTTTGACTAATCGGCATGTAACACAATTATCGACATATTGGCCTACGTCTCTCTTCATACCGGGCCACCAATACTCGACTTTTAGATCGTTGTACATCTTGGTGCTGCCAGGATGTACCGAGAAGTTAGAACAGTGGGCTTTCGAAAGAATTTTCTGTCGAACATCACCAAATTTGGGAACCCAGACACGATTTTTGAAAAGCTTTAAGCCACGAGGGCTATCGGTTAAGAACTGAAGTTGCCCTTTCATGTCCTCAGAGTTGAGGTTTTCCCCTTTTAGGGCTTCGGCTTGAGCAACGAGAATTTCATCGATCAAAGTTGATGAAAACGAAGTATGAGTCAAGGTATAGAGACATTTAGCAGAGTAGGATTTACGACTCAATGCGTCGGCCACCACATTCGCTTTGCCAGGGTGATAAAGAATATCACAGTCATAGTCTTTGATGAGTTCAATGGAGCGTCGCTGGCGCATGTTGAGCTCCTTCTGGCTGAATATATACTTAAGGCTCTTGTGATCCGTATACAGCTGACATTTGGTGCCGTAGAGATAATGCCGCCATGTTTTCAACGCAAAAGTCACAGCAGCAAGTTCAAGGTCATGAGTCGGATGACTCTTTTCATGATCCTTAAGCTGGCGAGAAGCATATGCTATGACTCTGCCTCTTTGAATCAAAACACACCCAAGCCCTTGATATGAAGCATCGCTGAAGACTACAAAGTCTTCATTACCTTCGGGTAAGGCCAGAATAGGCGCTTCGGTGAGTTTCTGTTTTAAAGTTCGAAATGCATTCTCTTGAGCTTCTTCCAAAATAAAGGGAACATTCTTGCGAGTAAGAGATGTAAGAGGCATGGCTAGTTTTGAGAAGACCTTAATGAATCGACGGTAGTAACCCGCCAATCCCAAGAAACTTCGGATCTCAGTAGCTGATTTGGGAGCTTCCCAATTTTGAATGGCTTCTATCTTAGAAGGATCCACAGAGACTCCTTCACCAGATATCACATGACCAAGGAATTGTATCTGATAAGATACAGAATTTGCAAATTAACGCTAACGCTGAACATGAAATTTAAGAATAGTTAAGCTTAAAATGAATAAATCGAGATTGTAAGCACCTGTCGCAGCCAAAATTCACATTTAGAGAACTTGGCGTAAAGTCACTCTTTGCGCAGCAACTCTAGCAGCTCTCTAAGATGCACAACATGCTCAGCTTCGGTTTTCGAGTAGATGAGAGTATCGTCTATAAAGACGATAACAGACTTATCAAGCATTGGTCTACAAACGCGGTTCATCAGATCCATGAACGCCGCAGGCGTGTTTGTAAGACCAAAGGGCATAACAAGAAACTCGTAATGCCCATATCTAGTACGGAAAGCTGTTTTGGGGACATCTTCTTCATGAACTTTGAGCTGATGATACCCAGATCTAAGATCGATCTTCGAGAAGTAACTGGCTCCCTGAAGCTGGTCGAAAAGATCGTCTATTCTGGGCAACAGATATTTATTCTTTATTGTTACCTTGTTCAACTCCCTATAATCAATGCACATCCGGAGAGTCCCATCTTTCTTCTTAACGAAAAGAACAGGAGCTCCCCAGGGAGATGAACTTGGTCATATGAATCCCTTGTCAAGCAATTCTTGCAATTGCTTCATCATTTCTTGCATCTCAGCAGGTGCAAGTCTATAAGGGGCTCGAGCAATTGGTGCCGCGCCGGGCACTAAATCAATTCTGAACTCCACCTGACGGTCTGGCGGGAGTCTAGAGATGTCCTCGGGAAAGACATCGGGAAACTCGGAGGCTATCGGAACCTCGGCTAATGCTTTCTTTTCAGACTTAGCATCTATCGCATATGCTAAGTATGACATGCAACCCTTAGCTATAAGCTTCCTAGCTTTGACTACAGAAATTAAGCATATATCACCTGTCTTTCTGTCACCGTAGATGCAAATATTGCGGCCATCCGGAGCAGTGAGCTTTATCAACTTCTTCTTGCAGACAAAGTTGGCGTCATGATGATCAAGCCAATCCATACCCACAATGACGTCGAATTCGTGAAAGTCCATCGGGATAAGGTCCAGTTGAAATGTACAGTTGTCGAGCAGAATGATGCAGTCACGGTAAATCTTATCGGTAGACACACTTACATTACTAGCCGTTTCAATATCAAAGATAACAGGTAGAGTAGTCGGTGCAATTCCAAGTTTAGATGCAAATGAATTTGATATGAAGGAACGGTTGGCTCCTGAATCAAAAATAACTCTAGCAGGTACGGAGTTAATGAGAAACATACCAGATACCACATCTGGTATTTCCTTTGCTTGCTCAGCCGTGATTTGGAATGCGCGATTCTGACTCCGAGCTGGCTCGTTACGACGACTAGAACCTCCTCGCGATGTGCTATGCCGGGCCGGTTGATTTTGTCTTTGCTGTTGTTGTTGATGTTGTTGCTGAGGTCGGTATTGCTGCTGCTGCAATCGCGGATGATGCTCTGCACTCGGGTAAATCATGCTGAACGGATGCGTACATGCATGCTCATTATGTCCAGGGCGTAAACAATTGTTTCAAACTTTAACTCTGTTAGGACATTTTTCACTGCTATGTCCTATTTCGTTGCACACATAGCACCTCACATCATTGGGGTTACAACGCCCAATGTGTGACTTCTGGCAGCGGCGACGCTGCCTCGGCTCAGAATGTACCGCATAAGATCGAGTTTGCTGTGCCGTAGGCGAGCTGAACTGTCGGTACTGAGACTGCTGTGGCTGAGAATATCTGGATGAAGATCCAGAATAGCTTCCGGTGCGCGATTTCTTGGGCGGTGATGGACATGTCGGGTTAACAGAGGAAGCACGAACTCCTCCGGCTCGAATAAAATCCTGCTCGAGAATTCGAGCAGCTTCAACACAATCAGCATAGTTGGTATATCGCTGGTGCTTCAAGAACTTCTGATATTCAGGATCCAGACCCATCAGAAAACGGTCGATCTTTCGCTCCTCCGTAGCAACCTGGTAGTCAGACAGCAGGCTAAGTCGAGTAAATTCGATCTCATACTCAGTCACCGATTTGGTTCCCTGAGTAAGAGACATCAGTTTCTCTTCCAAACGCTTCTTTTCATCAGCCGGGCAATACTGACGAAAGAAAATAACCTTAAATTCATCCCAAGATAGGGACTTAATCCAGTTAGCTCCGTGCATGTTCTCCTGAGATCTCCACCACATAACAGCGCCACCCTCGAACAATGTAGTAGCAAAGCTGACCTTGGATTCTTCAGCACAGTCCCTGATGAGAAATATTCGCTCAATGCCAGTGATCCACTCGAGTGCTTCAATCGAGTTTGCAGCTCCTTTGAAAGGTTGGGCTCCGCAGGCTTTGAAGTAACGGAAGTTGCAGTCCTTAGGAGGGACTACAGGAGCTTCCTCCTCGTCAGTGTCATCGTTGTGGCGTCCAGTGTCATCGTGTTGCTTTTTCCTACGTTCTTCTCTACGCTTAGTTTCGGCTTCATCACGAGCACGAAACTGATCTTGTAAGAACTTAGCTTGACGCTCATTATTCTCGTTAAGCATTGTTTGCATAATTTGCATGATCTGTTCAGGAGTGAGTCCACCTCCAGCTCCTTCACCAGATCCAGACATGTTCTGAAATTATATAAATAATACTTGCATAAGAATAGGCATAACTCCTATTCTACCCCATTTCCCAATTCCTAAAGCAAGGTCAAAGCCTATCTCAGGTCAAGTTAAAGCCTAGATATTCGAAGCTAATATCTTTGCTTAAAAGTTTGAGTCCAAGTGTTATAGCTAACACTTGAATCCCTCAAAATAATGCTCTGATACCATCCTGTCACATCCTTGCTTTAAAACATGCTTGCTTATCCCAGGAATAATAATAAATGCATAAAGCTAAATAAAATATTACAATAAGTCATGCACTACACGTGCTACAAGGTTACAGTACTAAGTTGCTAAAAACATCACAATTTAAATAAAAGCAGCTACCCAGAACCCAAGGCATCATAAAGCTATACCACAAGCTGAAAGTTAGCTAAGTCCTCTGGGTTGATCAGATAATAGACCTAAGCAGAAGGTCCAGCTTGTTCTTTACCTTTTCCTGTAAAAATTGTGAATAGCAACTGTAAGCTAATGCTTAGTGAGTAAACAGATATTCAAGAATGCATGTAAAATATGAGGCGAAAGTGCCTATAAAGGCTGTTATGCTTGCTTGCTTGCTTGCTTGTTTGCTTAATACCCAGAAAGAACGCTGCACAATTGAGACATTTCACGCAGAACGGAGATGCCACCACTAGGGGTTTACCGCTGACAGATGATCAATCTGTGATGCGGGGCTAGCTACCCGCATAATGCTCAAGGGATAGTGGTGAACATCAGAATTGCTTGCTCGCTAATATAATGCTATGAGATGCACAAAGAAACGCTAAAACAAGGCCTGCTGTATAGTATGCAGAACAATAAACAGATAGCAGATAAATATGCATATTAATAGATCAGATATAAGATCCGGCTAAGCTGGGCATCACCTGTACCACAGTGTTCGCCTTCACTCACAAAAGTCTATTGAATTCCAAAGAAGTCACATAGAAGCAATTTATGTCTCAATTTCATATAAAACATGTAAACAAGAATAACTGTTACTCACTGTACTGAAAATGCTTTGAAACGCTCTGAAATACTTGCTCGGGCTTATTTATGCTTTAAATTGCTTTATAACGCTTGCTCTTGCTTATCTAGGCTCAATATAGACTGGCACTGGCTTTGACTCGCAGCTGTGCTAAACAGCTTATGTATAATATCTGAAGTTTAATATTACAGAACATGTGCTAAATTAATATTGCTAGCTCAATATTCCAACATCTATAAGCCATAACTTCTAGCTAAACATTTTGCTATTTATTTTGCTAATTTATGCGTTGTTCGTAAATTTTATCAATTAGATTCGAAATTTAGGGGTTAGATTCGAATCTGAGCATCAGACTCGAAGTCAGATTCGAATCTGAGCATCAGATTCGAAGACAGATTCGAACCAGGGGGTTAGATTCGAACCTCATTCTCGAATCTAGCTCTATTCGAGTCTGTTCTTGGCATTTCGAATCTGTTCTATGCGTACTCGAGTTTGTTCATAAACTACAGCTTTAAACATGCATTTTCAAGCCTCAAATCCACAAATAAGCTAAGTAATAAGCCTCGGTTTAGTTATATTATACATAATCTACCATAATCAGGCTAAAACTCAAGCTAAATGGCTAAAAATCGAATCAAAAATGAAATATGAAGCTTCCTTCAAAAACCCAAATAATGCAGAATACGAAAATGGCAATTCTTACCTCGAATTCGTATCAAATCTCACATGCAATGGTAGATCCACGTAGTACACTTCGAGACCTTTCCGATGACGTATAGAACTCGAGATTTGGCCGGTCGGTTTGAGAGAAAAGTTAGAGAGAAGTTCGGGTTCTAGAGAGAGGAACTCTGAAAATGCTAGACGGGTTTTGCAAAAGTGTGAAAATGGAGCACTCAACTCCTTTTTATACTAAATCTCGAAATTACATCTTTTTACGCAAATTGCTCAAAATTACTTAAAATAAAAATTGCAAATAAAAGGCAAGGTGTTATACTTGTGATGATGAAGCCTGATTAGTCTGCTGAGGTTTTGCTGGCTGTTGACCTTGAGATCTGCATTCTCTGGCAAAGTGGCCAAGCTTGTGACATTGAAAACACTCAACTTTTGACTTATCAAAAGCTGATTTGCCTTCTGCTCTGGCTTGAAAGTTGGATCTGCTAGTTCTTTTCAGAAACCTTTTGGCCCTCATGGTTAGCATTGCATGTTGCCATTTCAGATCCATCTCTTCTAGGTCATCTGGATGAATCTGTTCTAGATCTTCAGCATTTAGAGCAAACAATCCATCATTGGCAACAAAAGCTTCAAAGTGAGCTTTAGTAGAGTTACTATCACCACCTGAAACGGAATTACTGCAATTAGATTTTTCAGATGACAGTAGAGCAGTGTTGTGATTATAAGAAAAAGATTTCTTTTTAGTGTCAATCTCAGTTTCAAATACTCTTCATATCCATTTTTAAAACCTGGAGGCTGCTTGACATAGACTTCTTCTTGCAGCTTGCCATGCAAAAATGCACTCTTCATATCCATTTTTAAATACCTTCATACTCTTATGAGCAGCGTAGGCTAGAAACAAACGAATTGCCTCTATCCTGGCCACAGGAGCAAATGTTTCATCATAGTCAATGCCTTCTTCCTGTCTATAGCCTTGAGCAACTAGTCTTGCCTTATTTCTGATGACATGAACTTGCTCATCCATTTTGTTCCTGAAAACCCATTTGTTGCCAATTATTGTTTTTCCTTTAGGAGCAGGGACCAGCTTCCATACTTTGTTTCTCTCAAACAGATTGAGTTCTTCTTGCATGGCAGTGATCTAATTGGCATCTTTAAGTGCTTCATCCACTTTCGAGTTTGTTTCTCTCAAACTCATTTTGAATCAAAGGGACCAGCTTCCATACTTTGTTTCTCTCAAAAGTTTCCTAAGCCGTCCCATGTTGTTTGCACCCCTTTGTTGATGTCACCAATTATTTGATCATTTGGGTGACACCTGATCCACTTAGGATCTTGCTTCAATGAGGATTCTCCTGAGTTATTTATATCTGCAACAGGTCCTGTTGAACAGCTCTCAAGATTTTCAGACACACTAATATCTTGAGCTTGTTCACTTCTTGAGCATGACTCTCCATTGTTGAACATATCAGCAGAGGATCTAGAAAAATCAGCATTGATTGGTTCAGGACATGAGGTTGTATTTATGTCAGTACACTTATTCACGCAGGGTGTATCAACATAATCATCATCATCCCCATCATGATTAGCAGGTTCCACTCTTGATGTAGTGGAAGCTTTTGAGTCCTTTTCTTCATTGATGAAATGCATAAGATCATCAAAGCTAGATTCTCGAGAAACACATTCAGGAACAGCTTTGGTGGAGGCACTCCTAGACTCTTCAAAAGTGACATTGATAGATTCATCTATAACCTTTCTCTTGTTGTTGTATACTCTGTAGGCTTTGGAGATAGTAGAATATCCAACAAACACACCTTCATCAGCTTTAGGTTCAAACTTTGCTAGTTGGTCCCTTTGATTCAAAATGAAGAAAGGACATCCAAACACATGGAAATAGCTAATGTTTGGCCTCCTCCCTTTGATTAACTCATAGGGAGTCTTGTTGAATCGTTTCACCACCAAGGATCTATTTTGGGTGAAGCAGGCAGTGTTGATAGCCTCAGCCCAGAATGACAAAGGTAAACCTGATGCACACAACATGGTTCTAGCAGCTTCAATGAGAGTTAGTTTCTCCTTTCAGCAACTCCATTTTGTTGTGGAGTTCGTATAGCTGAAAAGTTCTGTGAGATCCCTCTTTCTTCATAGAAGTCCTTAATAGTATTGTTTCTGGATTCAGTATCATGATCACTTCTAAGCTGCTTGACTTAAGCAGAGTTCAGCATTTCCATCTTTCTGATAAATCCAATGATTTCTCTAGCAGCCTCTCCTTTGCTCTTCGGAAAGATCACCCATGTAAACCTGGAGAACTCATCAACTATTACTAGAGTGTATCTTCTTCCTCCTAGACATGGGACACTGACTGGTCCAAACAAGTCCATGTGGATTAAGAAAAGAGGAGTATCAATAGACAAATTATGCTTAGATTTAAAAGATGATTTTCTCTGCTTGCCTTTCTCACAAGCTGTGCAGAGTTTATCCTTAACAAAGGTTATAGAAGGCAAACCTGTTACCGACTCTTTCTTACAGAGTTTGTTGATATTCTTCAAGTTCAGGTCTGCATAGCTTCTTGAGATAAAGCAGGTTTCAGTTGTAGGATCAGCAGATTTCATGTCTACAACATATACACCTTTCTTTCGTTGTGCACACATCACAACTTTGCCTTGGGGATCCAATATGTAACCCAGGTGCTCATCAAAGTTAACCTTGTAGCCAACATCACACGGTTGACTTATGCTTACAAGATTATGTTTCAGCCCAACCACATGGGTTACCCTTTTGAATACTGCAACACCAGCTTGAAGAGTTCCATATCCTTCTGTGGATCCCTGTACATTGTCACCAAATGTGACTTTTAGCCTTTTTTCTGGCTTGAGATCACTCAGCGGGTCCTTGCAACCTGTCACATGTCCTGAGCAGCCACTGTCCAAGTGCCAAACCTGCGATGGTTGTTTGTCCTACAGAGTGTCATGAGAAAATATTAGTTGTTTTTAGGGGAACTCATCATAGGGATGAGTTCTCCTACCTCATCAACATTTGTTGATGGACCAGTGATATCCACACTAATATTTCCTATTTGGATGGTATCAGCTTGGTTGCCATCCTCATTGACTATGTTATTTTCAACACTGCTCGTTTTTGCAATGATGGAACTAGCAGAGTCAACAGGCCTCATGTCCTCAGTTTCAGGACAGTCTTTGACCATATGTGTCTTCTTTCCACACTTATAGCATTTTCTCTTTTTAGCCTTTTTGGAAGAAGAGCCTCCAGAAACATATTCTGAGTTATTCTTGTTGATTCCGTCAGCAGCTTTAGCAAATTTATTACTATTTTTAGATGACTCAACAGTTTGGGTGGAAGGCACAATGGCAACAGCTTTGCCTGTATCTTCTTTCCTCCTTTTGGGAGGACAGATATCAAACGCCGGAAGTTTGATTGGCCTTTGACCTTCCACAGGTTTTGGAAAACTTATTCCCAAATTTCTCAAGTTGAGCAATGGCTTTGCCTTTGCTCTTACTGAGATGTGATGGATATTGCCTATCAACATAATCACAGCTTTTGATTTTGAAAGACTTACCTTCATTTATAACCAATTTTCCACTGTGATTTAAAAACTTATTTGAAACCACATCAGATTTACTTTCAACATGAGACTTACCCCTATTGAAAGCAGGCTGCTTACCTTTTGAAAACTTTTTCTCAAAATGTGTAGCATCAAAAGGATTAACAAGTCTCTTACCATCAGCTTTGGACCCAGAGCCTTTTTTGTCAACAGGTTTAGAGTCCACACAGCAGCTTGAGCTTATTTTCCTTTCTTTTGCTTGTGTGAATCAACAGAGCACTTAGCAAGCTGATATTATGGAGAACATATTTCATCATCAGCTTTTGGAGCTTTTTCACACAAGCTGTCAGTATTTTGAGGCCTGACAAACCTGTTTGTTGAGATTAGCTTACCATTTACTTTCTGAATGAAAGTACTGGGAAGCTCACCAAGAGTGGATAAGTCAGTTTTCAGATTATCTATCTCAACAATAGAAGCTGCTTTGTCAAGATCCCCTCCAAGATAGGCTTGGATTTGTCCAGGGATCTGTTGACTGATGCAATAGCTGACGTTTTGTGCAGATTGGCACCAAGAGTCAACTATCTTTTGAAGCTTTCCATGTTTTATGTCTGTTTCTCTCTTTCCTTCTAGTAAAATGGAGTTGATGTGTTTTAATTCATCAAACTCAGTTTCCAACTTATGGAAACTGTCCAGTTTGCTAGATTTTATGTCAAGATTGGTTTTAAACTTAGAGATTTCAGACAGTAAAACATTGTGCTTCTCAACAGCAGCTTTTAAATCAACAAGCATATACTAAAACATTTTTCGTTTTTCATCAGAACTGTAAGCCATAAAGTTTTGTACCTTGTACATCATTGTG
>JAANYP010007255.1:0-2500 GCA_020465985.1 Centrapalus pauciflorus
AGAGAGAGAGAGAGAGAGAGAGAGAGAGAGAGAGAGAGAGAGAGAGAGAGCGAGAGAGAGAAATAGAGATAGAGAGAGAGGGAGAGGGAGAGTTTATTTTTTTATATTTCTATTACTTAATTAATATGAAAATAAGTTGATTGTCTTTTTTAACTATTTTATCAAGGGTAGAATGGTCATTTATAAAAAAAATGACCGGTCAAAGGACCAAAACCAAAACAAATAACCAACCGCAGATACTGTAATTGTAATTCGTCTTAAAAAGGACTGAATCCATAATTTCTATATAACCACAGGGACGAAATTTGTAATTTACCCTGATAATAATAAAAGAGTTAAATATAAAAATTTACTTGAGAGACCAAAACTAAAATGAACTACAAACTTGAGGGACCGAAATGTTATCAAAGAAAAGGGTAAAACGCTCATTATAAAATATTTAACCATTTGATAGTTAAAGTTAACTGCACAGGGACCATTTTTGCAAGTAAACGGTGAAAATAAGGACCGTTTATGCAAAATTGAAAACACAGGGACCGTATCCAAAGTTTTATGCAAACCACATGGACCATTTTTGTAATTTACTCATTTTTTTATTTACAACTTTTCTTTTTTCGTAGACTTAAAAGTTTTTTAATATATATTATGAATATATTTATTTACGTTTAGATAACATTGGACTATTTTTTACAATTATATATAATATGAATGAAAAATTACTACGGATCATTCTAATTTTCAGTTTTTCCAAACGAAAAATACGAACTATCTATTTTTACGTTTTTCTAAACAGAATATTATACAGATCGTTCCAGTTTTAGTTTTCCAAATCTAAATGGGTCATAGTTTTTTATTTAAAAAAACAAAACTACAATGGGTCTCAGTATTTTTCATTCACAAAAACTATAAACCGCAATTATTTGTAGGTTTACAATCCACTCAGGTTTAAGCTTTCCCAAATAGGTAGCATCTCTGCTGCTCGGGCATACACGGCCCGACATAATGGCGGCGATGCCTCGGACATTCTCTCTCTCCAAAAGAACTCTCAACACGACTTCCTGATGGTCGGGACCCCTGTCCCACACTACCCTGACTCAGAGTACTATATCGGGATGTTTGGCTCTGACTGGGCGCCCCAAATCTCTGGCCCTGTCTTGACCCTCTCGGCCTCTGCTCTTTGCCCCTGTCTCTATCTCTGTCTCTGCGGGACCGTGAACTTTGTCCCTGAAAATGCCACTAATCTGGCTGTTTATCTCTCGCATGTCTCGGGGTTACCGCCAGTAACTAGAAGACTTCTCTGTCGTCCATGTCCTCTGTCTCTGTGTCGGTGGCTGCTCCCTCTGTTTCTCTATCTCTCTCTCCCTCATACGGGCCATCTCGAAGGCCCTAGAAAACGTGGGAATGTCATGTAGCCCAACGAACTCACGGATGTCAGATCTCAGTCCGTCAATGAAAACGTCTGCCTTTCGGCTCTCTGTGTCGATGTGTTGTGTCGCGAACTAGGAATACACACTAAATTTATCCACATATTGCTGAACGGTCATGTCTCCCTACTGTAGATGAAGAAACCGATGCTACATCTCTCTGCGCTCATCTCGAAGAATATACTGTAGCTCAAATATCACCCTAAACTGATCGCAAGTCAAAGCATAAGCAGCATATAGGGTCATAGAAGACTCGATGGACTTCCACCACTGTGAAGTACCTCCTCTCAACAAATAAGTTGCATATCCAACCATATCTCTGGAGTCCACATGCACCACTCGGAATGCTGCCTCCATCTCTCTCTCCCAAGTCATAGCTACACCTGGCTCACCTCCAACTCTAAACTCTAGCAGGGCTCCTATCATAAAGTCTATAAAAGATCCACCCCTTTTGGTCGTGGAAGATGAGGCACCTGCCCCCGAATATGTACCAGTCACTGGAATACTAACCCCAACACCCTGGCCTGTACCATGCTGACTGAAGAACTGTGTTAGAATATCCAATAAATCAGATTTGCAGACATACTCATCACCCGCTGGTCTATCTATGCCTGGTCCCTCACCCTGATCTGCCATATCAACCTGCACAAACCAGAGAAATTGAGATAACAAATACATTACCCAGCGTTATACAATAAGCTTGGTCAGTTAATTCCACTAATGTCAATCTCAGAAGTAATTCCCAAGGATCCGTACACTATTTAAGTTCAATCATCCGCTAATGATACTCAGACTTCAAACCACAAGCTCTGGTACCATCATGTGAGACCCTCTTTTTACATATAAAATCCACGTCAATATAATATCATAAGTGGCGTCAACGCAATAACTCTATAATACACATGTCAGGGTATTACACAAACCACTGATAATTAAAAGTTTAATACAAACGTCTCATAAGTCTGATATAGATAATCAACGTAATTAAGCTAACATACTATGTCTGGCTACTAGCTATCATATACATGCTGAGCGAATACACAAATTCAGACTAACAATATTCCAAAAGCTAACGC
>JAANYP010007255.1:7500-132544 GCA_020465985.1 Centrapalus pauciflorus
GCTGATCCGCCGCCAGTTACGAGTGTCGAGACGGGGGTTGGTGCATCTTCTTCTTCTGCTCCACGAGGTGGGTCCTTTAAGGACTTTATGGCGGGAGTCCCACCTCAGTTCCGAGGCGGTGGTGAGCCAGGTGCGGCTATGGCTTGGGAGAGAGAGATAGAGGCGGCATTTCGAGTTGCCCATGTCGATCCTCGTGATATGGTCGGCTATGCGGCCTATTTGCTGAAGGGAGGGGCTTCACAGTGGTGGAAGTCCATTGAGTCGTCTATGACTACAGCTGCAGCGTATGCTATGTTGTGGGATCAGTTCCGTGCTATTTTCGAGCTTCAGTATATTCCCCGGGATGAGCGCCGGGAGATGGAGCGTCGTTTTCTACACCTCCAGCAGGGCAGTATGTCTGTTCAGCAGTATGTGGATAGGTTTAATGAGTATGCTCCGTTTGCACCCCAGCATGTGGATTCAGAGGTTCGTAAGGCTGATGCCTTTATTGATGGTTTGCGGTCGGACATCCAGAAGTTCGTTGGGCTTCACGACACCCCGACGTTTGCGAGAACCTTAGAGTTGGCTAGAGTCCGAGAGAGAGAGATTGAGAGGCAGAGGGGTCAGCCTCCGGCCCAGAGACAGAGGACAGAGACGTCCGAGCAGTCCCGTAGCTATTATCGAGAGCCCCAGGAGTTCCAGAGAGAGAAACAGCCTGAGCAGCAGCAGGTTCAGGGGCAGAGATCGCAGATCCCGGAGGTCGGGACAGTATTAGGGGTCCGGGACGGCCAGTCAGAGTCAGGGGCAGACTTCCGGTTATAGCGCTCCTAGTCAGAGTCAGAGCAGCGTGGGACAGGGGTCCCAGCCATCACGGAGCCGGGCAGACAGTTCAGCCGGAGAGAGAGAGACTGTCAGAGGTGCCGTCGTCGTCATTCCGGTCCTTGTATGGTGGAGCAGCCCAGATGTTATCGGTGTGGTCAGTATGGCCACACTTCATTTACGTGTACTTCGAGGGATTCCCTGTGCTTCCGCTGTGGGAGGCCAGGTCATGTTGCGAGAGATTGTCATGATGCACCACCAGCAGTGCAGGGAGCGAGCACTAGCGGGACCAGAGCAGAGCCGTCATCGTCGAGCCGCCGAGAGTCAGCGCCTAGAGGTCGAGGCAGAGTATTCCAGGCTACGGCAGAGGAGGCCCGTGAGTCCACCGATGTTGTTTCCGGTACGTACGTCCTGAACGGGCTTAGTGCTCGTGTTTTATTTGATTCCGGAGCGGATCGCTCGTATATGTCTGTTGTATTTTGTGCCTATTTTTCTGTGCCTCCTACTGTTTTGTCTGTGCCATTAGTGGTTGAGAGGGTAGATGGTAGTACAGCGTTAGTGAGTCGGGTGTTTAGAGACTGTGTTCTCGAGATAGATGCTCATCAGTTTTTGATCAATCTACTGCCGATAGAGATCAGCAGTTTTGACGTGATAGTGGGTATGGATTGGATGACAGCTAGGCAGGCCGATATTCTATGTGCAAAGAAAATGATCCAGATACCCATTTCAGACAGTGAGATTGTGACGGTGTATGGCGAGAGGCGCCGAGGCGAGATCGGCATTGTTTCGATGGCCCGAGCTCAGAGATATGTTGCGAAGGGGTGCGAGACCTTTCTGGCCTATGTAGTTGACGCCAGATTAAAGAAGAAGACCCTAGCGGATATACCTGTGATTCGAGAGTTCCCTGAGGTATTCCCAGAGGAGTTGCCTGGGTTACCGCCAGATCGTCAGGTCGAGTTTCGTATCGACCTTATCCCTGGAGCGGTGCCTATTGCGAAGACGCCTTATAGGCTGGCACATACCGAGATGAGAGAGATGATGTCGCAGCTTCAGGAATTGCTGGATCATGGATTTATCCGTCTGAGTTCGTCCCCGTGGGGAGCTCCCGTGCTATTTGTGAAGAAGAAGGACGCTTCCATGCGGATGTGTATCAACTATCGAGAGTTGAATAAAGTGACGGTGAAGAACCGTTTTCCGCTTCCACGTATCGACAATCTGTTCGATCAGCTGCAGTGTTCGAGCTTTTTCTCGAAGATTGATTTGAGATCAGGGTATCATCAGTTGAGAGTTCGAGACGAGGACGTGCCGAAGACTGCGTTTCGGACGAGATACGGCCATTATGAGTTCCTAGTTATGCCCTTCGGACTGACTAACGCACCCGCGACATTCATGGATTTGATGAACAGGGTGTGTAGATCTATGTTGGATCGGTTTGTGATTGTTTTCATTGATGACATCCTGATATATTCGAGGAGTGCCGAGGACCACGAGCAGCACTTGCGAGAGGTTTTGACTGTGCTGCGAGAGGAGCGACTTTATGCGAAGTTCTCCAAGTGTGAGTTCTGGTTGCGCGAGGTCCAGTTTCTGGGGCATGTTGTGAGTGCCGGGGGTATTTCAGTAAATCCGGCGAAGATTGAGGCCGTCATGAGTTGGGAGCCGCTGAAGACCGTGCCTGAGGTTCGCAGCTTTCTGGGACTAGCCGGGTATTACCGCCGCTTCATTCAAGACTTCTCGAGGATTGCCAGGCCGTTGACGAGATTGACACGGCAGTCCGTTCCTTTCATGTGGTCCGATGAGCAGGAGTCGGCCTCCAGAGAGCTGAAGTCCCAGTTATGTCAGGCTCCGGTGTTAGCATTGCCCGAGGGTACAGAGGATTTCGTGGTTTATTGTGATGCGTCAGGTACCGGTCTGGGTTGTGTTCTGATGCAGCGAGGCAAGGTGATTGCATATGCGTCGCGACAGCTGAAGACCTATGAGGAGAATCATACCGTGCACGACCTTGAGTTAGATGCGATAGTGTTCGCGTTGAAGATATGGTGTCATTATCTGTACGGTTCGCGGTTTGTGATCTATACAGATCATAAGAGTCTTCAGTACCTGTTCAGTCAAAAAGAGCTGAATATGAGGCAGCGGCGCAGCCTTGAGTTATTGAAAGATTATGACTGCGAGATTCAGTACCATCCTGATAGGGCCAATGTGGTGGCCGATGCGTTGAGCCGCAGGGCGTGCGGTCAGACAGTGGTTTCCCGAGTAGCGAGGCTCGAGGTCACATCGACTCTTGTGGAGAGTCTGAGGCATGCTCAGTTAGAGGGATTGCGGGCGGAGAATGTGAAGAGAGAACGGCTTGCAGGGCAGCAAGAAGTGTTGAGCAGAGATAGCAGAGGTTTATGGGTGTTTCATGATCGGGTTTGGGTTCCGAGAGTCAGTAATCTGCGGCAGCTGATTTTAGACGAGTCGCACCGATCGAGGTTGTCTATTCACCCCGGGAGCACCAAAATGTACAGAGATCTGCGTGAGTATTACTGGTGGCCTGGGATGAAGAGAGAGGTGGGTCGATATGTCGAAGAGTGTATGACTTGCCTACGTATGAAGGCCGAGCATCCGAAGCCTCACGGGAATTTGCAGCCTCTAGAGATCCCTGAGTGGAAGTGGTATCATATCACGATGGACTTCATCGTCAGGCTTCCGCGCACCGTTCGAGGTAATGATATGATCTGGGTGATTGTGGATCGGTTGACCAAGAGTGCCCATTTTCTAGCGGTTCGGGGCACCATCACTATGGATCAGTTGGCTCGGTTGTACATCAGTGAGATAGTTTCGAGGCATGGCGTTCCGATGTCGATTACGTCCGATAGAGATACGCGGTTTACTTCGAGGTTCTGGCAGAGCTTTCAGCGCGAGTTGGGGACGAGAGTTCAGTTGAGTACAACGTACAGACCTCAGACCTCAGACAGACGGGCAAACAGAGCGGACGAATCAGACTCTCGAGGATATGCTCCGAGCTTGTGCGATAGATTTCAGTGGTAGTTGGGACGTTCACTTGCCGTTAGTCGAGTTTGCGTACAACAACAGCTACCATTCCTCCATCAAAATGGCTCCATTCGAGGCACTGTATGGGCGTAAGTGCCTAACCCCTGTGTGTTGGGGCGAGGTCGGCGAGCGACCTATCAGTGGGCCTGAGTTTCTACAGGAGACGAGCGACAAGGTGGAAGTTATCCGAGAGCATATGAGAGTGGCACAGAGCCGGCAGAAGAGTTATGCTGATCGTCGTCTGACTGAGCTCGAGTTCAGTGTTGGGGACCGTGTGATGTTAAAAGTGTCGCCGTGGAAAGGAGTTATCAGATTCAGACATCGAGGTAAGCTGAGTCCGCGATACATCGGTCCGTTCGAGATCATTGCCAGAGTCCGAGATCAGGCATATAGACTGAGATTGCCTCCCGAGTTGGCCGGAGTCCACGATACGTTTCACGTGAGTCACCTGAGGAAATGTCAGGCCAAGGATGATCAGTTTGTGCCGTTATCCGAGATCACTGTGGATAATCATCTGAGATATGTCGAGCAGCCTGAGGCCATTACTGATCGAAAGATGAAGAGATTGCGAAATAAAGAGATCGCGCTAGTACTCATTCAGTGGAGACATCATAAGGCTACTAGTGCCACCTGGGAGCCCGAGGCCGAGATGAGGAGTCGTTATCCGCAGTTGTTCCCGAATCCGAGCTAGATTCCGGGACAGAATCTTTTTAAGAGGAGAGGATTTGTAACATCCCGAATTTGAGCCTGGTACATGGATTTAATTTTTTGGCTCTTTATTTTAATAATTATTGCGTGTTCCAATTAAATTCTGTTTCGTGGATTAAACGTGTCGAGACCGAGTGATACGTGTCTCCGAGCTAATAATTAGTGGATTATTATAATCATTGAGATCATGGATTTAATCGGGTCCTAATGACATTAATTGTGAGAAAGTGATATCGGGTCCGGATTAATGGGTTCGGGACCGGATAAAAGATAGGGACGTATAAGTGCAGCTTTCCCTTCTTTTCCCTTATCCATTTGAGATATTTCTAAAAGAGTGTGTGTGTGTGTGAATTGTGTGTGAGCTCCAGCTGAAGGTAATTGTTCCAGCCTTGGATTGTGTTGAGAAGCCTCGATCATCTTCATCTTGCTGTAGTTCTTGGTGGATCTTGAGGTATGAATTCTTGTTTTGGTAGCTAAAATCTTGAAATATGTATGGGTATATGTGGGATTTGATTTCTGGAATTATAAGGGTCATATATGTATGAGTTTTGGGTATTTGGTTGCTGAAAATCGAGTGAGGAGGATTAAGTACCTCTGGTGCAGCCATGGAAAACGAAGAGCAAGGTTGGGAGCAGGCGCCTGGTCGCGGCGCGACGCGAAGGGGAAAGCGGCGCGACGCGCAGAAGAGCATGGGCGCGGCGCGAGGCGCAGGGGGCGCGGCGCGAACTGCAGCCTGCAGAAGCAATCCGGATTGATCAATGTGAGGGAGTCTTGGGTCGTTAATTGGTCGGGTTTCTTTGGGGTAGTGTCGGAATGAGTTATATGGGTTTTGGGGTTTCGGTGAGAGTCTCGTGAAGGGATTCGGGGGTCGGTTATTGTTCGGGACGTGTTTCGGGTTTAGTTTAATTGCGATAATTGTGTTGGATTGAGTTGTTCGGTTATCGAGTTTGCGTTAATATGTGGGGTTCGTGTCGATTTCAGGTTTTAGCCGATCACATGCCGAGCCGCATTAGAGTTTTGGGTTTCGATCGAGTTTCGGGTAATCGGTGAGTACTCGAGTTCTTTTCAAACGCACGTGCATTCTTTTGAGTCATCTACGTGATTGTGATGTATATATGTGTATGAGACTGTAATAGCGCGCAGGTATGAGTTTCTCTACCCTATACGTGCTATATGTGTTTGAATTGCAGGTGTCCGCGATATGTGATCGCGCAGGCTGACTGTCCCTAACCGGTCACGAGATATGAGACTGTATATATACAACAGTGTTTATTGCCAGGTCGCTCCTGTGCCTATTGTGAGCTAACCACTGCTGTGTGCAGCCTATTAGCTGGGGAACGGCGTCCCCTCCCGACCAGAGATACGTGTTATGCATCGAGTTGCATATGTGTGTTGAGATATATGTGCTGTGTGTGTTATATGTGTTTACCTGCAGTGTCTAACCCTCGCGTACTCACGAGCTGTCAAGCTTATGTTTTCGAGTCTTCCGTGTCTCAGGCAGTCATACTGTGGGATCTCAGTCACAGCAGCCGCCGAAATAGGAGCCGGGTTCGTTGCCGAGTTTTGCGTAGTCTTCTACTTGTCGATATTAGCGTTGAAATCTGTTGTATCTGGTCTACTTGTGTATGTTAACAGTATTCAGTTGTGTATGTGTATCAGTTTCAGTTTACGACATGATGTATGACTTCCGTGTTAAAGTTTTAATCAACAGTGTTTTCCGCTAATCCTGTGACATGTGTATTTTGAGATGATTGCGATATTGCCACCTGTGTATTGTATTGACGTGGCATTTGTGTGAGAAATGTGGGTGTTACAGAATGTCTGAGAATTTAATAGAAATACACAATTAAGTTGTGTAAAGTAAAAAAAAAAACTTATGTAAATTGATTTGCCATTAAATTAGTAGCAGGTTCAGCTAAATCTGAACTATGTTCTAAAGTCAAAGTCCGTAAAGCCAAGCCAGAAAAGTCAAGTTAAAGCAATTAAAGCCATGAGCAGTCAATAAAGTCAATGCAGTCAATAAAGTCAAGCCAAGTCAAAGTCAGAGAAGCAAGTCAGAGCTAAAGTCAGTAAAGTCAAAAGCTAAATCATGGGATAACTCAGGTGGTGGATTTAATCCACTTGCGAAAGTCAAAGTCAACAGCCGTGCAATAAAACCAGTAACTGTGAGTTATAGATATAACTATCTACATGCTTGTCTTCCTGTGAGACATATTGTTGTTCTAGCTTTATTTGAAAGTCTATATGCTCAGCTAGAATGTGACCTGTGCACACCTTGGTACGGTGATGCCCTGTAGATCATGATATTTTTTTTAATATATCATCATTGAAAACTTGTCTTTACAGTCTGAATTAGTCTTGGATATATTATTGTTGCTATCTTGATTCATTACTTTGAATGCCAATTGCCTTGATATCAATGCTTTCATATGTTTCCACATAATTCAAGTCTGAGAAAGTCCATGTCAGTCTGTGATTAAGTCTACTCCGATGTTTGCCCACGTTGTCTTACAGGTAGCTAGCCCAGTATGTGGTTGGCCCCCACAATTAAAAGCGTGTGCGTGGAATTAAACATCATCCGATCTTAAGTCCTATGTCTCACAATGTCTGGCTGATAGCGGCAGTCATGTCTAAATCGTGCTTAAAGTCAAAGTCAGAGCTCAAAGTCAAAGTCAAAAGTCAAGTCTTCGCTTAAAATTGTCATGTCATGTTAACTGTTAAATCTATAATCTCACTAAGCACCGCTTACAGTTGTTGTTGAATCTTTTTACATGTTTAATCAAAGGAAAAGGTCCAGCTGACCCAAGTCTTTAGGACCTGCTCGCTCGAATTTTGAAGTCATTAGACCACTACTGAATCTGCAATTGGTATTGATTGAAGGCAATAACGGTGGTGATTTGGCTAGATCAGTGCTATGTGTTGTGATTATGTGTAGATTTTAGATTAGTGTCCTGATGCCCATTTGTAGTTTTGTTTTGAGTTTATTGTATGATAATCCTAATATCTGTGATGACTTAATTCCGCACTTTATTAATCCATCTTAGTTTTGATTGATGCTGTATTGCTCCTTGGGACCTAGTCATTCAAGACTGCCGTAAGGGACAATCTTGACAGGATGGAATCAGAGCAATAGTTTGAGTGAATCAAGTATTACGAAAGTAATACTTTGTCTCAAACTTAAGCAATACACAAGTGTCAATTATGCTAGGTGGCTTGAACTGAGATAGGACGTACAGACTATTAGGATGGGAAAAAGGGTACATAGTCACTAAGTCTATTAAACTAAAAGTCACTTGAATTTTTATTTTTCAGTAAGGATGTCTGGACAAGGAGAAATTCCTGATAATGTCACGCCTCAACAACTGTTTGAGATGATACAACAACTGTTAGCACAACAAAATGAACAACAAGTCAAATTAATCCAAGAACAATTCCAGGCTCGTGATGAGGCTGAAGCAAAGCGTAAGGCTGATAAAAAGAACAGAAGAAGGGATAAACAAATCTATAATGATAAGTCTGATTCTGATAACTCCAATGAAAATGTCCAAATTGAACAGCCAAAAGGCTGCCGATTCAAAGACTTTAAGTCTAGTGGTGCCTTGATATTTGAGGGTACTGTAGACCTTATCCAGGCATTGAACTGGATTTGTCACACAAAAGAGATTTTCACTATCTCTGAGTGGGAGCAATTTCTCAACATATTCAATGCTAAGTACTGTCCCACGGATCAGCAAGATGGAATGGAAGTTCAATTGATGCAATTGACTCAAGGCGACAAGACGGTTGATGAATCCGAGCACGAGTTATCACGACTGTGTGGCTATTCATCTTATCAAGTAGCCACAGAAGAAAAAAAGATGAATCGATTTCGCAGAGGATTAAACCCAAAGTATCGTCAGCCGATGAGTGGTAACAAATACAAGACGTACTTAGAGATGGTGGAGGCAGCCAGACAAATTGAAAGTAAATACCTAGAGTATAGTGAACAATTAGGCGTAACTCAGACCAATCCTACATGCCCTTCTCCACCAAAGAAGCAACGATTCAGTAGATTCTTCAAGAACGGAAAGACCAAGTCTCAACAGACAGATCAATATAGCTCTCCTCAGAAGGCCAAGTCTTATTCGATCCAATCAGAACAACGAGTGTGCAAAAGGTGTAGGAAATCACATACTGGGTTATGTAATCAAATTTATGTGATATGTTATGTCTGCAGCAAAATCGGTCATAGTAGCGAGGAATGCCTAACGAAAGGTCTTGGTTGTTCCACGTGTGGAAAATCGGGACACTTTAATCATCAATGTCCAATGAGAAGCAATAGTCAATCCCAGTCATATGCCGGAGGTTCAATAATGAAGAGCACTGCTGCAACTCTGTCAGCTAGAGCCCGTGCTTATCATATAACAACCGAAGAAATAGAGGAAATGCCAGATGCAGCCATGAGTACGTTTGTTAAATTTAAATATATGTCGTGTATCATTTGATTAAACTACAAACTGTTCTTTCACCTCTACAACACTTTCATGTGAATTAACCCCGTCACTTGCATAGTTTCCTACTATCCTTGATTTGAGACAACTACCAATAACTTAATTTTACAACCATGCTTTGCTCGCTAATAACGTTGTCTGCAATCTCGACCTTATTCCGATTCCATAGAAACATTTTAAAACTAGGATCGCTAAGGAGATCTGGAGAAAGATTTTCTATTCTTGATTTAAGTTGACTTATGATTTTAAAATAAATCCTGAGTTCGACTGTACAACTTTATCATCGATAATGAATATGCGAATGACATATAGGTTGTATCAGTTGAAGATATGTCTTAAATGTCTCTATCAAAATATAAATCTCTACCTATAAGCAAGATATGTATCAGTGTTGAATCATTTATGATTCAAAAGCTTTAAGAAAACCCAAAACTGGATCCTAATTACAAGCTTCTTCGTAAAGCCTGGTAATCTGAATGACTACAGCATGTCTCATAATGAGCAGAGGTAGAAGTTGATAAGTCAATGAAATTAAATGAGAAGAATGGTGTCTGAACCCCATTGTCAATCACCCAATGTCAGCATGAAATGAAATCAAATATGTAAGAGTTAGAAAGCTAGAGTTAAATGAGAAATAAAGAGAAAATTCTATAAGAATTAAGCGATTGGTCTTGAATGACCAATGAAATTCAATTAAAGGTATATACATATGTATATATGGAATTCTTATTTCATTGTCTTGTCTATAAAAGTCTTGGCTGAAGCAAATAAAGTAACCCTATACTCAGGGATTACAAAAGAAAAAGTCATTTTAAGTCTTGATAATGGTCAGTAAAAGTCAAAAGTCTGCGAAGCGATTGATGACAATAACATCATTAATGAGTGAAAATGTTCAATAGAATAGATGTGAGATTCAAAAAGCCACAACTGATATAAAATCATAAGAAAAGATATATAAGTTGTCTTAATAACAAAATTGATATCCGAATCAATTGAAGGTCATATTGAATCTCGAAGTGTGAGTCAATACAGAAAAGTATAAACGATAAGCAGAAATCCTATAAAAAAATTCTTATATGGATTGCATAAGTCAATAGTTAAATTGTTGATATTGAGAAATCAGTAAATGTAATAGTTATAAAAGCCAAAGAGGCAAGAAATCATGAAATACAGATGGTGCCCATTCAATAAATCACCAGAATGTTTATGTCAAATTATGGGAATACATAGCAACTTTGTAATTCCTAAGTTACGTTTAATCTGATCATAGACAACTTCGGGGACAAAGTTATGCGTGGTGGAGCCCATTCTGTAACAACCTAAAGTTTAATTAACGGCGATTAACCAGCTTAACGTTAATTTATATTAAATGTAATTTTAATTACATTTATTAACTATGTATTTTCTTTGTTAAGATTAATAAAAGTTACAATTAAATTATGAGTATTAATTATATAGTCTAATATGTCAAAAAAATAAAAGAAATCAAAGAAAAGCAAGTTAAGTGATCAATTTGTGAATTTAACAAACTTGTTTAATATAAATACCCTTTTAATTACCATGCTTATATATATATATAGTTCTTTTTAACTCAAGTTCAACCATAGCTTTATAAATGGTCCATGTAGCGAGATTTAAGTCAGTCACTCCCAAACCAGATGGTTTTAGGGGACTAGGCATGAATGGTAACTCAAAGGACTTAATTTCCCGAACCAACTAGACTACACTTGAATCTTTTTGAGGCTAAAAACATGATTAAGCTCTCCCCCTTATTGCAAGAGTTTTCCAAAATCTTTTGACACATTATTTATATTTAAGCACAAATATACTTTAACCTACTTGAATTCAACCTACATAAAAATGTTGATTATTATCACAACTCTTAACTTAATTCTAGAATTTCCTACTAACACTTACTAATTCCGAGTACATTTTTCTAATTATCATCATTTTCCACGGTCTGATCGGGAAAACATGAATCATTGGGGGAAGTTAATAACTATATCAACATTAAGCACTTTAAAAGGACTCAGCTAATAAAAATAAATATTTACTAAAGAAATAAAAATGCTAAAATTACATACCTAAAAATAAATGAAACTAAAGGAAATAGAGAACAAGGATTGATAGTACCCGATTATTTTTACGGAGGAGGCTGACCGAAGATGTTGCTGAGGAAATCTCCGTATGGTGTCTGGTCTGCGGGGTCCTGCGGTGGTGGTGGATACAGGTGAGCTAGGACCTGATCTGGCAATCTTGCCTGCCATGAGCCAAATAGCGCTGAAAAGTATCCACGCCTGGGTCATATGTCTGGTATTAGGGATAAGACTGATATGGCATACCGGCTTGAAAATCCTCATGGTGTCGGACTCCCTCCCAATTAGCCCAGTTCTGCTGCTAATAGTGGGCAGTTTGATATGTCGTCGCTATCTTCCCCTCATAGATTCGGTCTACCCTATCCTGGATATAATCAAACCTATCGTGGACATGGGTCAATCTACCGCTCATATCATCTAAATTCTGAGTCATATCCTCACGGAAGTCACCGTGACTCACCACTAGATCGTCTAACCGCCTCATAATGCGGTTAACATCAATATCGTCATTACCTCGACTTTCCATAGTTCTGCAATGATCACAATTATATGCATATATATATATATATATATATATATATATATATATATATATATATATATATATATATATATATATATATATATATATATATATATATAGGTTCAAATAAGTACCTCTCGAAATCAAGTGCATCCGAAGGTACCGACCATAAAAAACTTTTTAAACTTTTTTTTTTCACATAACCATGTTTAGTTTAATGTTATACGCATGATATATGAATTTCACATAGATTCACACATTCTGTGTCCTTATAAATTATGTGAATGCTCAATGCGTATTTATGTGAATGGTCATCCATGTGAATGGTCATTTTTTCGATTCACAAGATTTATGATGTTACTCCTTTTGAAAAAATGTCTTATAATGTTGTCATATACATGTCTATTAAAGAAAATTGGTGTGAATGATCATTCACATTAGAATACGCTGGGTACGCTGATGAACCTGATTATATATATATATATATATATATATATATATATATATATATATATATATATATATATATATATATATATATATATATATATATATATATATATATATTTGTATATATGTAGCATTCTTGCCATTATATTATGCAACATTATATGCTAATTATCTTAAGAAAATTAAAACCCACTTAGCGCATAATAATTAAATCCTAGATAATTACCTTATTTATATTATAAACATATATGCATATTTTGGCAACCAACTTTTATAAATCTAAAGGATTCATAAGATTTAGTCATCGAAACTTAACTAATATATCATCTAAACATGAACCTCATGCTACATTATTCAAGATTAGCATCAAATACATGCAATTTCATCATAATTTGACTCTAAAAGTCAAAATCACCGTACAAACTCCATGGATGACCATTAAACTTCTTACTTCCTTTCTATCCAAATATTATGAAATAAACATGTATTTTGAAGAAAAATAACACTAACCTTGATAAATGGTGAGTAAAAGATGAACAACTCTTTGATTTATCCTCCAACCACTCTTTTCCCAAAAACCTCTCAAATGGGTGAAAATAACCACAATGAGAACAATTTGAGACTAGATCCATGTTATGTATAATGGTAGGAATGTTTTTAAGCTTAAAATTGTGAATTTTGGTAAAAAAAAATCGGGATAACAAGCAGTAGCCGCACATTAGCCGTAGGTTGAGAGGGTGTCTAGGGTTTGTGGAATGAAGAAGAAGGCAATAGTCTGCATTTTAACCTCGACGGGGCGTAGGCCAGGTGTAGCCCTGCGCCCCCCTGCGCACACCTCTTCAAAAATCTGATTTATCTACTGTTTTTGAGGCGTAGAGTGGCATATCCTTCTGTTATGTGGTAAAAAATTTTGGAGGCTAATTCAATAAATTTAAACATTTCTTAGAACCTACCCTTCCCAACTTAGAGCATTGGGACGTCCTCGTCACACAAACATGCTAGAATTACTAAGAATGAGTGCAATTGTAATTTGGTAACATTCCTTGCTCAAATTAAAATAAACTCAAGCAATTTATTATTTCAAACTAAAACCAAAGGCTTAAAAAGAAAATAAAACACTGAATTCAATCAGCCCAGAAAAGGAAATTAAACAATTAACTTGCATAGTTGCGCACTATTCACTCAATTTAAATTAAATTGAATTAAAACGACTTTGGAGGGACGATGATGTCTTCAAGTTTGTCCACCGCTAGCTACAGATACGTTATCCAATCGGACTGCACCTCGAACAATTGATCGTTCTTCTTCTGATCCACTCGCAGTGCGTCGATGTCCTTTAGTAGAATCTTGTTCATGTTAACAAGTCCTCCCATAACATCTCTCAGGATTTCGATCTGGGTCACTAACAAATCCAGAGTCAGTGCTATATTTCGTGGCCTTGCAAATTCCTCGTCGACTTGTATCTTAGACTTTTCCTTATTGTTTGGTTTCTCATCCGGGTATTCGGGTTTAACAAATGAGATTCGGGCAACTTTAGTGGATTTAGGGCAACGGATTTGGAAACCTAGCTCTGTCTTCTCAAAAACTAACCCAAAGATTGTGAGCCTAGTGAACTATATCTCATTTGGATTGAGATATCTAATTGGTAACTCCTCCGACGCTGCTTTCTCAATTAGAAATAACTCAGTTAGCATTCTGCATTGCTCATAGTTCGTACCCTGACCCATAACGTTACACTGTAATAACTTCTCCATGATAATATACCATAAGGATATGGTTAGATAGCCCGTCATAAGTTCATGGATTAGTAAGATTTCCTGAGGTCTAACATTGGTTGTGTCCTGGTGTCGTGGAAGCAAGTTAAAGATAACAAACTTCCAAAGGACCTTAGCTAAAGGGCACAGGTTTCCTCTGTAGTAGGTAGTGTAGGTCTGTGCATCATCTAGGGTCATCCCAAACACCGTGGCTACCATACCTACCCAACACTTTGCCCAACCGTTTATACTATGTATTCTACCCCCTGAATATCCAGCAACAACCAAAATTCCCTAGGACGTGACACTTTGGTGTCTATGGGAAACTCCTCATAGAATTTATTCCTAGAGACTGTCACCCTCTTATTCCCCACCATACACACTAATTCAAAGTCGTGCTCCTTGTATTCATCTACATTCCACATAGTGGCGAACCACTACTAGATCAGGCTAGTGTGGATATAGGGTAATTCCCACTGAGTAGCTTTAGCCCATCCTAACGTCTCATATCACTCTAAGATTCCAAACCCCTCAAAGTCGGGTCCTTTCAAGGTTCGCTCGAGATGAAAACGGGGTGGTCTATGTTGGTACACCCGGTGTGACGACATTAGTCTAGTTTTGTAATATATAGTCGGCCTTATTAATACAAGTCATGATTGTTTGTTCATATTTATGTCTTAAGTTCATGATTGTGTATTGTGTTCATATTTGTAGTTAAGTTCATGATTGTTATATAAGTTCATGAGATATGAACTTATGGTGATAAGTTCATGAGGCATGAACTTATTAGAATAAGTTCATGAGGGTACGAACTTATGGGCCATAAGTTCGTACGAACTTAGCCCTGATAAGTTCATACGAACTTATCTCCATCGGCTTGAACTTATAAGTTCATGGGCTTGGGCCATGCACGAACTTAAGGGTTATATCATGAACTTATGTGTGTTATTTCATTAACACTTTGAAAATAGCTTTCAGATTCGTGTGTGTGAGATACAAGGCAAATTCAGAGAGTTTCATAGCATTCAAACGGATCAATACATTGTGTGGGGTCGATACTGATTCGGCTAACATCCTGTTTGGCTCCGTGTTCCTGCGTGTGTGTTTGTGATTGATCCGTTAGCGTTAAACGAGGATTCCGCACTCGTTTGACGCCACCACGCCTTGTTAGATCCGTGGTGGACCTTACAAATGGTATCAGAGAAACTATTTGATTGTTCTTCGTTTTCTTCACGATTCGTCGAACATTTAAAGGTTTATTGGCATTTTTACGGATAAAACACAAGTTTCTCGAATTTTCTACATTGATTTCAACACTTTTTCTCATCCATAATCGTCTTAGTTTCTCGAACTCAGATAGGACGTACAGACTATTAGGATGGGAAAAAGGGTACATAGTCACTAAGTCTATTAAACTAATAGTCACTTGAATTTTTATTTTTCAGTAAGGATGTCTGGACAAGGAGGAATTCCTGATAATATCACGCCTCAGCAACTGTTTGAGATGATACAACAACTGTTAGCACAACAAAATGAACAACAAGTCAAATTAATCCAAGAACAATTTCAGGCTCGTGATGAGGCCGAAGCAAAGCGTAAGGCTGATAAAAAGAACAAAAGAAAGGATAAACAAATCCATAATGATAAGTCTGATTCTGATAACTCCAATGAAAATGTCCAAATTGAACAGCCAAAAGGCTGCCGATTCAAAGACTTTAAGTCCAGTGGTGCCTTGATATTTGAGGGTACTGTCACATAGAAGAGATTTTCAATATCTCTGAGTGCTTAGATTCACAAAGAGTTAAGTAGGCTACTGCTCTGTTTGTCGGAGCTGCCCACGCGTGGTGGAAGACACAGAGGAGTATCTACGAAGAGGACGTCATTCAAACATTTGAGTGGGAGCAATTTCTCGACATATTCAACGCTAAGTACTGTCCCACGGATCAGCAAGATGGAATGGAAGTTCAATTGATGCAATTTACTCAAGGCGACAAGACGGTCGATGAATCCGAGCACGAGTTCTCACGACTGTGTGGCTATTCATATTATCAAGTAGCCACAGAAGAAAGAAAGATGAATCGATTTCGCAGAGGATTAAACCCAAAGTATCGTCAGCCGATGAGTGGTAACAAATACAAGACGTACTTGGAGATGGTGGAAGCAGCCAGACAAGTTAAAAACGAATACCTAGAGTATGGTGAACAATTAGGCGTAACTCAGACTAATCCTACATGCCCTTCTCCACCAAAGAAGCAACGATTCAGCAGATTCTTCAAGACAGGAAAGGCCCAGTCTCAACAGACAGATCAATATAGCTCTCCTCAGAAGGCCAAGTCTTATTCGATCCAATCAGAACAACAATTGTGCAAAAGGTTTAGGAAATCACATACTGGGTTATGTAATCAAATTTATGTGATATGTTATGTCTGCAGCAAAATCGGTCATAGTAGCGAGGAATGCCCAACGAAAGGTCTTGGTTGTTCCACGTGTGGAAAACCGGGACACTTTAATCATCAATGTCCTGTGAGAAGCAATAGTCAATCCCAGTCATATGCCGGAGGTTGAATAATGAAGAGCACTGCTGCAACTGTGTCAGCTAGAGCCTGTGGTTATCATATAACAGCCGAAGAAACAGAGGAAATGCCAGATGCAGCCATGAGTACGTTTGTTAAATTTAAATATATGTCGTGTATCATTTGATTAAACTACAATCTGTTCTTTCACCTCTACAGCACTTTCATGTGAATTAACCCTGTCACTTGCATAGTTTCCTACTATCCTTGATATTGAGACAACTACCAATAACTTAATTTTACAACCGTGCTTTGCTCGCTAATAACGCTTTCTTCAATCTCGACCTTATTTCGATTCCATAGAAACATTTTAAAACTAGGATCGCTAAGGAGATCAGGAGAAAGATTTTCTATTCTTGATTTAAGTTGACTTATGATTTTAAAATAAGTCCTGAGTTCGACGGTACAACTTTGTCATCGATAATGAATATGCGAATGACATATAGGTTGTATCAGTTGAAGATATGTCTTAAATGTCTCTATCAAATTAGAAAATTCTACCTTTAAGCAAGATATGTATCAGTGTTGAATCATTTATGATTCAAAAGCTTTTAGAAAACCTAAAACTGGATCCTAAATACAAGATTCTTCGTAAAGCCTTATAATCTGAATGATTACAGCATGTTTCATAATGAGGCAGAGGTAGAAGTTGCTAAGTCAATGAAATTAAATGAGAAGAATGGTGTTTGAACCCCATTGTCAAGCACCCAATGTCAGCATGAATTGAAATCAAATAAGTAAGAGTTACAAAGCTAGAGTCAAATGAGAAATAAAGAGAAAATTCTATAAGAATTAAGCGATTGGTCTTGAATGACCAATGAAAGTCAATTAAAATGTTGATTATTATCACGACTCTTAACTTAATTCTAGAATTTCCTACTAACACTTACTAATTCCGAGTACATTTTTCTATTTATCATCATTTTCCACGGTCTGATCGACAAAACAAGAATCATTGGGGGAAGTTAATAACTATATCAACATTAAGCACTTTAAAAGGACTCAGCTAATATAACGAATTACTTACTAAAGAAATAAAAATGCAAAAATTACATACCTAAAAATAAATGAAACTAAAGGAAACAGAGAACAAGGATTGATAGTACCCGATCATTTATACGGAGGAGGCTGACCGAAGATGTGGCTGATGAAATCTCTGTATGGTGTCTGGTCTGTGGGGTCCTGCGGTGGTGGTGGATACAGGTGAGCTGGGACCTGATCTGGCTATCTTGCCTGCCATGAGCCAGATAGCGCTGAAAAGTATCCATGGCTGGGTCATATGTCTGGTATTCGGGATATGAGTGATATGGCATACTGGCTTGGAAATCCTCGTGGTGTCGGACTCCCTCCCAATAAGCCCAGTTCTGCTGCTAATAGTGGGTAGTTTGATATGTCGTCGCTCTCTTCCCCTTATAGATTCGGTCTACCCAATCCTGGATATAATCAACCCTATCCTGGACATGGGTCAATCTACCGCTCATATCATCTAAACGCTGAGTCATATCCTCACGGAAGTCACCGTGACTCACCACTAGATCGTCTAACCGCCTCATAATGCGGTTAACATCAATATCTTCATTACCTCGACTTTGCGAGGTAGACGCCCCCCTGTTCGGTTCTTCGTGCCGAACTCTCGCTTCATTCGCAGCTTTCTGCTCTCTCTCTCTCTCTCTCTCTCCTCTCATCCTCAGTGTAGTCCTCAATATACTACTGGTGTGTGTCCTTGTCGTATATCTCGAACCCCTCATCAATCTCCCTAAAAACTAAAGTGTCAAACATGGCGGTAGTAATATAGGCTGCCGAGACAGGAGTGGACATGGACTTGGGTGATAGTGCACCCATCCTCTCAAGGAAAGTGAAAATTAGCCATTCGTGGGGGATGCCCGTTCAGTTTTTCATATCGTACATGGCCCATATATCGTTCATGACCATCCATGCAATGGACAGTCTGGGCCTTCCTTTAAGAAGGGCGTATAAGACTGTGATGTCTTGGTGTCTGACCTTTGAAAGGTCACTGTTTCGTGGCAATATATTTTCCATTAGAATCTTATGAAGTACTTTGGTACGTGGAGACAAGTCCTTCCTATTATAGGCAACATAATTCTCTGCTGCCACTGTGCTACGGTTGAACAACTTACAAACCTCTTCAACCCACTCCCCAGTCCAAGTCTAGTCTATAAAAGCCAACTAGGAATCCGACCTATACTCATACCCTAATTGGGTATATCCCTCATTCCTCACTCCAGTATTTACATTAAATAATTGGCGAAGGATTCTAGCATCCATTGCCACATCTTTCCCGTGCACCGTGCCTATAAGCTTAAACTCGTCATGTGTACGACTCACTTCTTTCCGAAGGGTCGACATCGATTCTACCACATAAGATTGATAAATCTGAGACCCTTCTAAGTCAAACACCCCCTCCCATACTAGAAAGTCAAAAAGATATGGGACACCATAATCTTCAAAGTCCTCTCTCCTCACCCTTTTTTCTATCAAAATTCACCTAGTGTATTTCTTATAAATAAATAGCATTGGTCTCATCTCTGCTGGGCGTTGAGAGAGCAAAAGGTTGGGTATCCAATCCACCGGTGCATCGGCCATGTGGGTGCGTTTACGGGTTCGTCGCGACATCTACAAATCACCACTAAATAATGCATGAGGCACAACCTTAACAATGTAATATATAATTACACCTTTTCACTTTAACGCTTATTATGTTTAGACTAACTATATATATACTTTTTTCACACATATGCATATAGAGATGGGATAATTGAGAACCTAAATTTAGTGTAGAACTGTAGAACCAATATCGTCCATAGATTAGCTTAATCTAATGGTCTTGATTAAAACCATCAAGTTTGAAATTAGTGAAAAAAAGATTGGTATTAGTGAAAATTTAATTCTTTCTAGGGTAAAGATGGAAAAGATTGGAAATAGCAAAAAAATTGACATTAGCAAAATAAATATCATTTTTCTTTAAATTAAAATAACGTTAATATGAATAATTTTTAAATCAAAAAAATTATACCATAAAACGAGAATTTTATACTCTTTAAAACGAAACCGGTCATAATATATTTTTTTCGAAAAAATTTTTCGTGTTTATTTTTCTTAAAAAAAATTACCCAGACCACGATGCAATATAACATGAAGATATCATTCAATGTCGAAGGAACAATTGATATCGTATATTCAACGTTGAATGTAATACTGTATATCATATATGCAACACTGCATATACATTAAACATTAACAAAGCCAAAATAATGGTCAAAATTAATAATCAAAGTTGGTGGATTTAACGAGAACGGTCATGATATATTTTTTTCAAAAAAAAATTTACGTATTTATTTTTCAAAATTTTTTTTCCCAAACGACAATTCAATATATTATATTGAGATCATTCAATGTCGAATCACAGTTTATATCACATATTCAACGTTGAAGTAATACAATATATCATATATGCAACACTGCATGTACATTCGATATTAGAAGAGTCAAAAATTGTCAAAGTGGGCAGTCAAACTTGGTAGGCTACTAAAAATTCAATGTTAATTGCTTAATTACCATCTTATCCTTATTGTTATAATATAATCCAATGGCTTAGGTTGGTTCCATAGTTCCGCAATGATCACAAACCTATGCATATATATATATATATATATATATATATATATATATATATATATATATATATATATATATATATATATATATATATATATATATATATATATATATATATATATATATATATATATATATATATATATATATATATATAGGGTTAAGTTCCATGGAGTCCCGTATTAGATTGGAGTCCTGGAGTCCAATATTAAATGTACACGTTCATTACAATAAAATGTTTTATTTTATACAAAAGTATAATATACACATGTTCAAAAGTGCATCACAATTGACAAGTTCACATCATTTGAAGTTATAACGAGAAAAAAAATTTATATATCATGCAAATTTATAATATTTAAACAATATGCACATGTGATCTGATGATGCACTTTGAACATGTGCATATTGTATTTTTGTATGAAATATAACATTTTTATCGTAATGAACTTCAAATTGTGTGAATTGTTCAACAGTAGTTCACTTTTGAACATTTATATATTACATTTTTGTATGAAATAAAATATTTTATTGTAATGAACATGTACATTTAATATGGATTCCAGGACTCCAATCTAATATGGGATTCCATGGAACTTTTATATATATATATATATATATATATATATATATATATATATATATATATATATATATATATATATATATATATATATATATATATATATATATATATATATATAGGTTCAAATAAGTACCTCTCGAAATCAAGTGCACCCGAAGGTATCGACCTTAAAAAACTTTTAAAATTTTTTTTTTCACATTGCCATATTTAATTTAATGTTATACGCATGATATATGAATTTCACATAGATCCACACATTCTGTGTCCTTATAAATTATGTGAATAGTCATCCATGTGAATGGTGTGAATGACCATTCAAACGATCTTTTTTTACGATTCACAAGATTTATGATGTTACTCCTTTTGAAAAAAAGTCTTATAATGTTGTCATATACATGTCTATTAAAAAAAATTGGTGTGAATGATCATTCACATTAGAATACGCTGGGTACGCTGGAATCTCATAGGTACGCTGATGAACCTGATTATATATATATATATATATATATATATATATATATATATATATATATATATATATATATATATATATATATATATATATATATATATATATATATATAGACACACACACACACACACACACACTTCAAGGTGATTGTTGGTATGTTTTTCCTTTTAAACATTCAACACTTTGGAATTTCCTTTAGCCTTTTTATTCATCAAGAAACTACCTTACGTGTCCCATACTTAGACATACTTCTATGATCAAGGCAGACACACAATGATTATGACTTTTTGGCATTTGCAAATTATCTTTAAAAGGAAAACGGCGGACACAGTTTTGTATTTACATACAACAGAGTGTCTTAGTTTATCTTAGAGTTCCTCTTATGTTAACAAGACAGTGGTGACAGGTTTTGTTCAGTGATTTGACAGGAAGAGCCTGGTTTAAAACATGACACACAGTATTCACTGCCTCCCCCCAAAACATAGTAGGAAGCTTTGAATACGAGAGCATGGTCCTTGCTGCCTCAATCAAAGTCCTGTTCTTACATTCTGCCACCCCATTTTGTTGTGGCTCATAAGGTACACTAAATTGATGCACTATGCCATTAGTTAGACAATATACACCAATTACTGCATTTTTAAACTCTGTTCGGTTATCACTCCTGATCCGTTTTACCCGTGTCCCGTATGAGTTCTCGACTTGGTCTAAGAACCCAATCAGCGTGCCTGCTGTTTCGTCCTTTGTACCTAAAAAGAAAACCGAAGAGAAACGTTAGTAATCATCAGTAATAACTAAACAAAACCAGCTACCACCTATGCTCCTTTTGTTGATTAGACCGAAGAGATGCATATGCAACAAATCGAAGGTGGAAGCGATCGAGTTTTGAGTCATTGACTTGTGTGACTTCTTATGTTGTTTTTCCTTCTTGCACGGGACACACTTGTCGTCGAATTAAAAAATTTTTAGTGGAACACCTTGCACAAGACCATTTTTCGTGATGTAGTTCATTTTCCTTAGGTGCAAGTGTGCCATGCGTCTATGCCAAAGTATAGATTCGGATTCTGAAGCTTTAGATAATAGAAAAATTGTTCCATCGATGAGTCTGATACATTCATATCCATCATGTACAGATCATTCACCCTTGGGGCTCTCATCATTATCCACTCTTCAGGTATTTTGGATCCCGGATTCAGCACTAACGCTTCATTTTCAGTGACAATTATTGAATTCTTCTTATCACAGATCTGAGATACGCTAATGAGATTGTGATCAAGTTTATCAACATGGTAAAATTGATCAAGTGTGATTGTCCCATTAGTGACCACTCCTGTTCCAGTGATATTTCTACCCTTGTTCCCAGCAAATGACACAAAGCCCTTGTTCCCTCCCTTGAAGTATGTGAGTAGACTCCTTTCCCTAGTCATGTGCCTAGAGCAACCACTGTCGATGAACCACTTGTTGTTAAGACCTGTAGTTAGCTCCTACACATGAAAGAAAACAAGTTAATTATCATGGGGAACCCAAGCCATGACTGACTTGATAATACCATTCTCATCCACATACTTGAACTCCTTCAAATACCCATCTCTCTTTTCAGGTAACTTGGGTTTTTGATTGAGAACATGTTGTGGTGCTGAGTGATTAACATTCACTCTTGGCCTTTGGGCTGTCAATTGCAGTTTAGCCCTAGAATAGTTTCTATCATAATGCATTTCATTCTGATATCCCTGGGTTCTACCTAGTGTCTGTTGTCTTTGAGGAGTATGTGACCTAACTGGAGTGTAAGTCCTTCTAGGTGTTGTACTTCTATAGCCTTGTTGTGGTCCTGACCTAGACTGACTAGGGACTCTATCAGGAGAATTTGTCCTAATCACTCAATTTTGTCTGACCGACACCGATATTTGTTTAACTGCAACCCTTGGTATTGGATTCAAGTTCTTCTCAATATTTTGAGAACTACTTGTGCTAGCAATACTAGGTAGTGGTTTTAGGGTTGGTTGATCTGGCTTCCCTATAGTGGGTGTGGACTCTACTTTCTTATAAGGACAACTAGACGCAACGTGACCTTTCTCATGACATCTAAACCATGACATCTTATCAATCGACTTCTTATAAGTACCCTTTGATTTAGGTGTCCCACTCGTGTCATTTTCTTTCGATTCAACTACAGTATTTACTCCCTCTTGCTGATTATCATTTACAGTTTTAGCTTCCACTAGTTTAGTGTCACTAGTATGATGCACAAACTTGACTTTCTTAATCTTAGGGGTTGTGGTAGACACCTTAGTTGAACTATCCTTTTCAGGTTTAGTTACAATTGTTACCTCTGATTCAACCTGTTCAGTGGTTTTATCCTAAGGTTGAGGCATATAGTTGTTGTTGAACGGTGGAGGACTCTCCTGATAACCTAGGCCTACTGGTTTCATAGACTGCCTTTGAGCTTCTAAGATCTTTCCTAGATTTTGGGATGAGTTACTAAACTTTTCAAGCTTGCTATTGGCCTCTGCAACCTTAACTCTAGATTCTGCTAGCTCTACATCTTTAAGGGTGAGTTCTTTGGTCAAAGATGTAACATGCTCATACATTAGTTCTAACCTGGCACATTGTTCACTTAACTTGTCATTTAGAACTATGACATCCTGAGCATCTGCTTTCATCTTGTTCCTTAAGTCCTCCTTAATATCTAGAAGACTAGCATTATCAGATTTTAATAATTGGAGCTGAGCTGTTAAGGTGTTATGTCTCTCTAGTACTAGATTTAATCTATCATTTAAAGTAGCACTTAAAACACATAAATCATGGAATGTAGAAAAGTTTAGAGTGACCTTTTTGCGGTCCGATTCCACATTGGCCATTTGAGCTGCAAACTCCAAAATGGTTTGCTCCTCTGACTTTTCCACCAACAAAGGACTCGAGTCTGACTGCTTGGTGTCCTCTGCTTCTTCTTCAGCTCTCTATCCCCCCGGTCTCAGTTACCTCAGCCATGAAGGCTCTAGCATCCGACTCCGGATGAGTGCTACAATCATATGTACCATCTAGCTGTTTGTTTGATGACACATTTGTTAACAGACCTGCTATGGCTACTTGATTCCCAAAACCGCTAGAGTGTTGTCTCCCTTGGTTCTTATTCTGATAATTTTCCACTTTGGTCATTGACATTCTCTGGCAAAGTGTCCCAATACTGGACAATTGTAGCACTTTACTTTTGACTTGTCGAAACCAAGGTTGTTGCTTACACTCAAATTCCTTCCCATCCTCTTCATAAATCTCTTGACCCGTTGTGTCACCATGGCTAGTGGCCATTGTAGGTCCATCTGTCCAAGTCATCGGGGTCTACCTGATCGTATTCCTCTTCCCACAGAGCTGGATCGTTTATTTTACCTTGAACACAATTGACGTAAGCTGTGACAAATGAAGCTTGAAGATTTAGATGATCTTCAGCTGATTTTGCGCTCATAGGCATCTTTGTATAGCCTTGAGAAATAGACGCTGAGTGTTGTGGCTTTTCTTCTGATATGGAATACCCTAAGAACGCCCTACTACTAGAATTTTCTTCCTCAACAGGTATTGGCTCTTCTGCCGAGTAGAAAGTTGTGGCGCCCGACTTCAGTTCACTAGTGGTTGACGCTCTTGATTTCCCAAAATACATCTCTGGATCTTGAACCAGATCAAATTCCCATTCCTTCTTCTGTAACTTGAAGTTGTAGGCCCTCAACGTTCCGATAACCTCTTCAAGAGTAAGAGTCTCAAACTTCTCTTTGTCATGCTTTATTAGCACCGTGTACATCTCCCACTTAGCTGGTAAAGTATCCAGAAGGTTTTCTAGAGCATCCCAAAGTTCTTTAGAAATCCCGTGATTCCTCAATGTGTGTAGGATTTCCTGAGGTAACGCCATTCTGATCGATGAAAAAGCTCGGTTCTCGGCCTCATAAATATTCTTGTCGTCATATTTCATGTTCTGATACGTCAAGACTCTTAATCAGCCTTTAAGCTCTAGCGTAGGAGGAACATATCCCTCATCAATGCATATGCACATACGCATGTCATTGAATCTTGCAAAGTCAGCAAACCTATCCTTCCACCAGTAGTAATCTTCCAATTTCATCAACTTGGGTGGAGAATTTGCCTTGCCAACCTCGTGGTCAATTTCTAAGAATTTGTGCAAACTCGGCATTCTTTAAAAACTTTTTGTTTTCGAACTTAAAGAATTTAATTTAAAAATTAATTTAAAATAAATCTTTCGAACTTATTCAAGTTCGAATTAATTTATACTTAAATTCGTTTTTTAAATTAAATTCGAATTGTTTTAAGTTCGAACTCAACAAGTTCGAAACTATCCAAGTTCGAGAAACCCTAGAAATTCTGACAAGTTCGAAGAGAATCAAGTTCGTGAAACCCTATGAACTTCTGACAAGTTCGAAACAACCTAAATTCGAAAACTCACTAAGTTTGAATTCCAGCAAGTTCGAACCTCTGACAACTTGGAAATCCAGATGAATTCGAAGAAACCCTAGAAACAACTTCGAGTGGAGCGTATTCTGACGAGTTCGAAGAACCAAAATACACCCCTTAAGTTCGAGCGCCTCAAGTTCGAGAAACGACCAAAAATTCGATTTTTTTCAAGTTTTCAGATTAAACCAATATTTTTAATATTAAAAACACTGATTTCAATTGAAAATATGAACTAATATGAATTTTTCCCAGTAACCTTGCTTGTAGAACTCTGAAAGACTCTGAAAACGGTGATTTATCCGATAAAAACGTCAAGAAACCAAGAATGTTCGTAAAAACGCGTAGAACACAAAGAACACTCGATGGCTTTGATACCACTTGTAAGGTCACCTCTGTCTCGGATCTGATCTTGACGCGATGCCGTCCAATGAGTGCGGAATGCTCGTTAGTGGCTTAACGGATCAATCACACACTAAAACTGGAGACAAACACGATGATAGCCGATGCAATGAATGACCCGACACGGTGTTTTTCTCCGAAAGACTCTCTGAAATCAACTCTAGCTCGTACGTGCACGAATACAAGCCCTGATCACGAATTTCTCCAAAAGTCTGTTAATGAAACGGATTAACACATAATTATAGGATTAGGTTCGAACTTAACAGATTAAGTTCGTTTAGGCCCAAGCCCACGAACTTGTCCAATACCCTACGAAGTTAGCTTCACTAAGTTCGTCTGGGTATGGATAAGTTCGAACCCTAGCCTTTGAACATACTCTAGAACTTATCTTTGAACTTATTCTAGAACTTATCTTTGAACTTATTCTAGAACTTATCTTTGAACTTATCAAGCAAATGTATACATCATACACAATCATGATTAAACATATATGATTTGTATTAACAAAGCCTGATCTATTACAAATGACTATTGATTACATACCTAGACTGCTATCGTCACACAGGGTGTACCAACATAATTCCAAACAAATTAATTTGGTAAAACGAATATAATTAAATTCGTACGAACTCAATATAAGTTCGTACCAATGTATTTCAAATTTATTTAAAAATTTAATTAATTAAGTTCGTGTACAAAGTTTTTGAGAATGTCAAGTCTACACAAGTTCTTGGAAATGGATCACGAGGTTGGCAAATCCAATTCCCCACAAAAGCTTATGAAGATTGAAGACTACTACTGGTTAAAGGATAGGTTTGCAGACTTCGCTAGGTTTAACGATATGCATGTGGATATGTATTTATGAAGGGTATCTCAGGATTTCGAGGGCAGGATGAAAGTTCTTTCCTATCAACAAATTAAATATGAGGATAAGAAAATTTATGAAGCTGAAAATCAGGCTCTGTCTTCAATTAAAATGGCTTTACCTTTGGAGATTCTGCATACGTTTAAACATCACCGAACCTCTAAAGAACTCTGGGAGGCTTTGGAGAAGAGGTATGAGGGAAATCCAAGGGTTAGGAAGGGGAGAACAGATTTGTTGAAACAGCAGTTTGCATTCTTTAAGGGTCTGAAGAATGAAAATTTGGATGAGGTGATCACAAGGTTCTATCATATTCTGACAGAGCTGGATAATCACAGAGTTAACTATCAAGAATTGGAAAAGATTGACAAACTTCTAGATGCGTTACCGCCAAAATGGGAGATGTACACTGCTCTGATCAAGCATGATCAAGAGAAATTAGACACTCTCACTCTTGAAGAGGTCATTGGGACATTGAGAGCTTATAACTTTAAGATATAAAAGAAGGAGATGGAATACGATCAGGTACAAGATCCTGAGACGTACTTCGGTAAGTCTAAGCCATCAACTTCTAGTGTACCTAAGTCTGGGGCTACAACGTTCTATTCTGGAGAAGAAGAAGGCATACCTGCTGAAGCAGAAGAATCGATTGGTAGGGCCTTTCTAGGGTTTTCAAAACCAGATGACCAACCACAAAGCTCAAGATCTTCATCTCAGGGATACACAAATATGCCTTTGAGTGCTAAAACACCAAGGGAGCAACTGAAGCTTCTTGCTATAGCAGCATACGAAAACTGTATTCTTGGAAAGATCAATGATCTGCCACTATGAGAGGAAGATTATGATCAAGTTGATCCCGATGATCTAGAGCAGATGGACCTACAATCGCAACTTGCCATGGTCACACAGAGAGTAAAGAGGTTCATGAAAAGAACTGGAAGAAACCCTAGTGTGAACAATGTAGGTTTTGATAAGTCAAAAGTAAAGTGTTACACCTGCCAAGGGTTGGGACACTTCGCGAAAGAATGTTAGAGGCCAAAAATGGAAAACTATCAGAACCCGGGTCATCAGAATTCAACCAGTTCAGGGAATCAGGCTTCAGTGGCCGGGTTACTAACAAATGTATCTTCTTACAAGAATTAGATGGTACTTATGATTGGAATTCTCATCCGGACACAAACACTAGAGCTTTTATGGCTGAAGTGACTGTAACTGATAGTGGAGCAGAAGAGGAAAAAGAGGATACCCAGCAGTCCGACACAAATTCATTGGTTCTGGAAAATTCTGAGGAGCTGACTACTCTGAAGTTTGCAGCTCAGATGGCCAAGGTCGAATCGGATTGGAAAAAGGTAACTGTATGTCCCAAAAGGTTTCCCTAGTGTATTGTTCTAAGCTGTAGAGGGGGGGTGAATACAACTAATTAAAACTCAACACTCTTTTCTCAATGTTTGTGTATATTATCAACAAGTGTTAATTACAAACAAGCTTGACTGCGGAAAGGTTGAAGCTGAGATAACAGATACAACAGATGTTTCAACTAGTCTAGGACATACTCAGACTAGATACAATGAATACACTCACTTAGATGAACTCATTGCTTTACAAGACACAGATGGACAACTTGAATAAGAACAGCTTGGACACACGTTACTGTTTTATTCAAGCAGACTTGCATGCATGAAAAACACACTTTAATGCACGATCTGAATTTCTCACTATTCGTTATCTCATAATCCTTAGAAGCTTCCTTTTCTACTCTCATTGAGAATCTCAATGAAGCTTCTTCATTGGACGATGAGATAGTGGGATGTCTTTCCAAAAAGACAAAACAACTTTTCTGCACATTCTGATAAAGCAGACTTGTCTTCATGTGGCAGCATCTTTGTCTATTTTTTGTCTCTGTTGCAGAAGGCTTTAACCGAAAGAGGAATTTCAACTTTGAATCTTTCTTCTTTCGTTAAGGCCATTGTTGCAACGAATGCAACATGGTAAATAGCTTTGGGCTGATATTGCAAATCACTTTTCAGGTTTCAATAAGGCATTAACAGGCCTTAAATTATACCTCTAAGTGCATCAAACAGGTTTGATTAAAAATCCCCCCCTAAGATGTAGAGCAGGTTTGACTGAGGCCTTTTTGTGCCTAACAATCTCCCCCTATTTGCAATAATCAGTCTAAGCTGATTTTATCAATAATCACTATATATTTTTACAGTACACTTTGCTGAAATAAAATAACAACATTTGAGTAAAGTAAAGGATCAGTTTATATATACAGATATTGATTACAGAAACAACACATGTTTTTACAAGAGTACAACTAATGTACTAATGTAGATTAAAACTAATGTAAAGTAAAAGTTACAACAAATGCAACAAAGTACAACTAATGTACATAAAATTTCAACATGTTGGACTGTTGATGATGGGAGCAAGTAATGACAAGCCTGTCCAACTGATGGACAACTTCCATTCTTTATTTACTCAAGTAGTAGATGGACCTTAAGGCGATGGTGGCACTCCTTCTTCAAACATTTCTTCAAGTTGTTCCCTGGTTTCATCCATTTCCTCCATTTCAACTCTTAGGAACATGAAGCTGGGATGTTGAAGCTCTCCTCTCTCATAGAAACCCCTGAGCTGATCCCAGATAGCTGCTCTCCATTTTACAGACTGCCTAAAGGAGTTAGCAACTCTAAAAGCAATGAGGTGTTTAAGACCAAAAAATACCCCCAGCATAGGTTCTTCAATCAGCTTATCCTCTCATGTTTAACTCCCTTGGGCAGGCTGTGATCTACTCCTTTGATTTCCACGGCTAGATCACCTTGGTCAATCATTATCAGGAGCTCTTCCAGCTCTGTATTCTTTCTCCTTCTCTTTGCCTTTATCTTGGGTGTAACCACTGAGGTACCCTTGATTGTTCTTCTGTGATCAGATCAAGATTCTTCACTCTTTCCATTAACTTTTTGACATATGCCCTGATAGTCTTATCAGTTTCAGACTTAGACTGGCTCAGTGCAACTGCCAATTCTACCCATTCTCAGAATCCCATTTGTGCAACGTTAGTGTGTTCATTTACTTCCAGTTCTGGACCTTCAACACCCATTCTGGTTGTCTGTAACTTCCACTGTTTGCCTTTTCTTGAAATGGGAACAACTTTGACAATTGGTTCCCTGGTAAGTCTTCTGTTTGCAACGTCAAAGAACTTTTTCTTTGCTAGGTTGTTAAAGTGAATCTGGGCTCTTGCAGAGGAGGATGCTTGCTTAGACATGGTCAATGAGACCTGAGCACCCTGTTCCTTTTCACCTTCCTTCTCAGTCACTGACTCTCTAGCAGCCTCTAGTAATTTTCTTTGGACATCCAAAGAAGGCATTTTAATTTTACTTGCCTCCTTGAATGCAAAGGTCCTTGCAGCTTTGACAGAGGCTTCTTCTTTCTTTAGTTTTTCAAGGGCTTGGAGTTGTTCTTCTTTGTATTCATAATAAGTCTCCATAGAGACACCCATTTTTTTAGCTCTGGCTTTGTCTAACTTTAGCTGAGCAGCTTTAAGATAATCAGGGTCTACAAATGCTTTCTTCTTCCCTTTAGCTGTTGTAGTTGGAACAGTTTCAGGATCCTCTTCATCTTCTCTTCTTGTTCCAATATCAGATTTCTCCTTCTGCTTGGCCTGTCCCCAAGAATGGATTCCTCCCCCTTAGATTGTGCAGGGTTTGGAGATCCAGCCTGAGTAGGCTGAGCAGCTTCAGTTTGATGGGAGACATCCTCAGTGGGACCTGTAGGACTTGTTTGTGATGCACCTGTTACAGATGCTGATTTCTCCTTAGAAGGAGAAGAAGATTTCTCCCCCTTAGACTTGGTCTTTGAGGCATATAACTTCTCCCCCTTTGAAGAAGATGCCATATAGCCTTCACATGTGGTTAGCCTGGAGAAACAAATTCAGCAGGCATAGCAACAGTTTTGGCAGCAGGTTTGGGGCCAACCAGGCTATGCACTAAGAAAGCCAGGTTGTCCTTAACCTCTTCAAGCTGGGTAAGGCAAGTCTGAAGAGAGGTAGATTGAGAAGTAGCAATAGAGGACAACTTAGAGAGGTTTTCCCTGTCAGAAGCTGTGAACTACAAACTTTGAAGCTGTGCAAGATGTAGTTCAAGAGAGTCTTGCACATCATCAAGGTTTGATGACACAGAATTGGACAGAGAGACTATGAGAGTGTTTAAGCTGGCCAATGTAGAAGGAAGGGTAGTAGTGCAAGTGTTTAGGAGAGTGGACAACTGTTGGGAGACGGCTGCCATGGAGGATACAGAGTCCTGTTGAGTGGAAATAATAGAGTAAAGGGTAGTGGAGATAGTTGGCAGCTGTGTAGTGAGTGCAAGCAGCTGTGAGGATTGATCAGCTTGAGGAGGGGTTGGAAAGGAATTCTTGAAAAAATCAAAGAATCCTTTTAGCTGTGCAGACACAGAGTCTGAGATGATGGATGGTAGGGAGGTCACGAAGTTTTCCAAAGAACCACGTTTGTTGGTCAACAAAGAGAGCTGAACCTTCAAAGGAAGATCTTTGGGGGATGGAGGAGTATGGGTAGACTGTTTTGATTGTGTGGATGGTGAGGAATGAGAATGAGATGAGGATGAGGTAGATGTTTGAGGATTTGTGAGGGAAGGTAGGGATACTTTGGAGAGAAGTTCCATAGCCTGGGCATAGGTGAGATGACCCAGATTGGAAGGGTCAATGGATCCTTCAGCAGTGGATATATCTGCTTCATCATGAGAAGGGGTAGGAGATGGTGGCCTATCGGATGCTGCTTGTGTTGCAACACCTTCATCAATACCTTGGGTGGTTCCCTCAGCAGTGCCTTGGTTTACAGGTACCTCTTCATGGGGAGATGGGATGTGCAATTCAACAACAGCAGTAGTGAAACTTGCTGATGGAGTTTGCATTTGAGGGTCAGCTTCACCAGAGGGCTGGTCTGTTCCCTATGGTTTATCAGCTTGGGAGGTTGGCCCTTCAGCAGCTCTTTGGTGAACAACAACTGCATAACTAGGATCAGAAGTTTGAGGTTGATCTGCTGGATGATCTATTCCAGCAGGTTTGGCACCTCGTGCAGACTCAGGTTGTGTTAGAGAAGTATGAGGTGGAGACTGTGTGGACTCAGTGTGGAGTGGAGTGGACTCCTGTCTGTCAATACCCTCAGCCTGTTGGGAGGCTGGGATAGTTGATGTGGGAGTCTCCATATATACAACTGGTTCATGTTGGGAGGAACCAGAGGGTCTAGGCTGACTCTGGGTGGACTGAGGTTGGAGTGAAGCCTGCTCCATAGATGCTGGACCTTCTCCCAAAATAGGAGAGGCAACATGGGTTGCTTCTTTTTCAACTAACTCTTGTTGAGAGGAGCCAAAGGAGCTAGTTTGGGTATGTGGTTTCTTCCTAGATAATGATTTTCTCCTTGAGTATTGTGACATTGTATGGGATTGAGGAGAAGTAGCAGGGAATTGTGTTTGGACTGGTGGTGAGACTGGGTCAGAAATAGGGGGGTTAACCTGTTCCATAGTCTCAGGTGCCACAAAAGCTTCAGGTTCAACAGATGAACCAGGGTGAGAAGTCTGCTCCCCCTCTGCCCCTGAGGCTGAAGGGGCAGACTTTGACTTAGTTGTTTTAGCCTTCTTGCGGACAGGCTCAGCTTGAGTCAATTCCAGGACCCTTTTGACAACTTTGGTCCTGGATTTGGATTTCCTTTGGGAGTATTCACTGGATCCGCCCTCACAGTAGAGGAACCTTCTACCATTCCAAGCAACCTCCTCATTGTTGTAGAGAGAGGAGGTTCATTGGGAAGAACAGGAGTGTAGAAAACTCTATTCCCAATTACTGGGAATGCATCAGTAAGTAAAAGGGGCTGAGAGTTGTATAGATGCTCACCACAGACATGCTTGAATATGAGGCTCAAAAACCTTGGATATCTGACAGTAGCTGGACGTGTTTCCTGCTGTACCAGGTTCCTCAAGTTCACAAAAATCCAACGAGCCATGTTCAATGTAGTCCCATCCCCAAGCTGTAGGACTATTGGGGTTTCATCACGGCTAAGCTGGTCAAAAGAACCAACTTTGCTGCTGAAGCACATTACCACAGAGGCAAATTAAAAGCTGTAGGTTGGTGAGAGATCCTTTCTGAACAGCGTGGCTCCAACTTTGGGTTCTGCTACACCATTGAAGCGTAGCAGATTTCCCATCTGATGATTCCCAGGCTGTGGCTGGCCATATGTTTCAGCCACAGGAAGATGAGGAACTTCCCTGATGAGATCAGTAGTTATCTCAATGGTCTGAGTCCCATTGAGAATGGTTCCCCTATTGATTTTGGTCGCTGGATCATAGGCACAAGTATACCAAAATTCTTACACCATTTCCTGGTACAGGACACCAGGAGATGCAGTCATAGCATAGTGTTGTGGGTGAACCTTCAGAAACTCCACCATGTTTTCATAACCCTTCCCCATGTAGTTTTTGGGAATGGTTAGATTTGCTATGTAGTTTATTGGTTTCAAGGTTAGCATCGTGGTAACAGAGGGGTGTTTCTCAACATCCTTACCAACGAATACTGGAAGCAAAGGGTTGTTTTGGTGAGCCATTTTTGGAGTAGTGGAAATACCAGTACTAGACATTTAGTCGATTTAGGTTCTTTCGGTAGTTATGATAGCAGTAGAGGAAGAAGAAGATGAAACAATAGAGGGGGTATTTATAGGATTCGAATGTGAGTGGGTAGGAGAGAGAAAGGTTTGGGTGGTTGATTTGAAATTTTCTTTAACGGAAAACGGAACGGTTGTCCATGTCAAAACGGTTGTCAGACCACTTGAACCCTTTTAGTCACTAACACACGTTAACACACATTATCCATAGGTAATTAAGTTAAATAAATACATAAATTAAGTAACTTAATTATAAAGAAAGGTAATTAAAACTGATGTTCTAAGCTGTTGGTTAAACTTGTGATGAGCAGGGTTCATCACAGACTGTTCATTCCTCAAGCTGTTTACCCAACCTGTGCATCTATATAAGAACAAGTTATGTTCAATAGCAGATCAAGTTACAAGGCAAAGTCTTGTATGAAAAATTGAGAGAGTGAGCAGGTTGGAGGTTTGATCAACAGAACAGGTTTGAAGGGAAAATTGTTGTTATCAAACCTGTTATACGCTTAAGCTGTCCAAGCTTTCAGAAATTTGCTAAGTGTAGAACATGCATTGCCTGTTCTGTCTGAGCTGTTCTGAGAAACTTGATCGGTTTGAGACATATGATGACTTAGAACATGAAGGACACTTTGTCACTTTTATTTAACATGCCCAGCTTGCTTACAAGATAAATAAACTTGTTTTCATCAAGAGGCTTGGTGAAAATGTCTGCAAGCTGTTCATCTGTGGAAATAAAGCTTACCTCCATACTACCTTTCTAGATGTGATCCCTGATAAAATGACATCTGACTTCTATATGCTTGGTTCTCGAATGAAATATTGGATTGTTGGAGATAGCCGTAGAACTTGTATTATCACACAGAATAGGAGTCTTCCAATATAGAATCCCATAGTCTTCAAGCTGATGCTGCATCCATAGAATCTGCCCACAGCAGCTTCCAGCAACAATATACTCACTTCAGCAGTATAAGTAGAAACTGAGTTCTGCTTCTTGCTAAACCAACTGATCAAGTTACCACCAAGGTGTTGACATCCACATGTTGTGCTTTTTCTATCTAGCCTGCAGCCTGCAAAATCAGAATCTGAATATCTTGTTAGCTTAAGACTTAAGTCTTTGGGATACCAAAGACCCAAACCTGGTGTACCCTTAAGGTATCTGAAGATTCTTTTTACAGCAGCTAGATGTGATTCCTTAGGATCAGCTTAAAACCTAGCCCATAAACAGGTAGCAAACATAATATCTGGTCTACTAGCAGTTAAATATAGCAAGCTCCCAATCATGCCTCTGTAAGATGTAACTGAAACAGCTTTGCCACTGGCATCAGCATCCAACTATACATTGGTTGCCATTGGGGTTTTGATAGGAGGACTTCCAGGATCAAATTTACCTAAGATTAACTGGTTTTAATAGATCATAGTTAAACCAATAACCTTGTTTTGATTCAAAGTACAATTAAGAAGTTTGCGGAATAACACTTAATTGTTTTAAGAAAACTTTCAGAATAATAAAGAATAGATAATCAAATAAAGACAATTAATATCAAAAAATATTTATATTGCAAAATCTCTGATTACAATCACCTCTAATCTGTTTTGATTAGACGAAGAACACAAACTGTTCTTAGGGTTTTTCAACCTTAGAGGCTTTGTAAACTTATATCGGAATGCAATTACAATATGAAAAACTTAAGCACCACGATTACATTAGAAAGACCTAGTCTATCTATATTTATAGCCTTCTGATTTTTTCCTTGACGAACTGTGATTTCTCTGGTAGTAGATATGCTTGGAAGATCTTCAAATCTTGAAATCGTTATCACTTCCTGAATTTTAGCACTTTCTGTTATCTATCTATTGAGCAGCTTGAACTTTGACTCTGGCAGCTTGAACTTTTGAACTAGCAGCTCGAGTTTATTGAACTGGCAGCTCGAACTTTGTAATTACATAGAAATACTACTAACAGCTTGAGAAATTCGTAACAAAAGACTTTAAGTTTCTATACAAATAAGGAAATAAAATAAAGTAAAACTGTTATATACAAACTAAGGCATCCAAAAACTTACATATTACAACTGTGCAAGCTTCTGCCTTATAGCTTTTATGAACTCTCTTTTCAAGTTCTCTTTATCACATTCAATCTTGATTGAGCTCATTTGGAATAGCCATTCTTTTGGCAAATCAAGAAATTCAAAACTGTAGAATCTGCTGGATTTGTCTTCAAGTTTGAGTCTATATGTCATGGATTTTGCATATAGATCAATCTGTACAATCTTAACTTCCTTGGCAGCTTCTATCTCCACTCTGGTGGATTCTGGATTAAACATACTTCTGAAATCCTTTAGGTTGTTCTGAACCAACACTATTGGTGACCTAGAGTGGCTAGCCATCCCAATATTGTGCATTTGTGTTAGCTCATCTCTAGTCATTCTCTGATCCAGTTGAATCAGGCTTTTGTACTCTTCTTCTGGACCAGCTTCTCTTTTAATTACAAAATGATATACCAGATCAATGTCATCTATTGATTTGGCATACCAGTAAGTAATTGGTGGTTTGGAAACGTCATGCTGATCAAGAGCCTTTTCTATCTCCATTGCCTTTTGCAACTGTTGATCAAACAAAACTCTCTTGACTTGATCAAACTTTGCTTGATGAATAGTTTTATATTGAGGATCAGCAGCAACAGTTTGAGAGGGATCTTGGACTTGTTTGGAGGCTTTTTCTTTTTCCTTTTCTCTGTCATATAAGGCCTGAAGCTTCTTTGTTGGCCATGATTGAGCAAAGATTTAGAAACACCAGCTGTTGCAGAGAAGTTTATCAAAAATTTTCATTCTAGCCTTTCTGTCATTCTCAGTTTTTGTAGGTGTTCTTTTTGGTTTGCCTTCAGCATCTAGTTCAGGATCAACTACAGGAGGATTTTCAACAGCTTCCCATATGGCATAATCAATAAATTGAATGTGCTGTTGAATCCTGAGTTTCCACATCTCGAACTCAGTGGGTTTGAGCATAGGCACTTTAAGTCCTTGCCCAGATCCACTACTGCTACTATCAAACTCCATTGCAAAAATTTAAAAGATGAAAGTTTCTGACTTTGAAAACAAAGAATAAAACAAAAACAAAACTTGTGGCTCTGATACCACTTGAAAATAAAAAGAAACTCTTTTCTTATAATCAAAACACTGCTTTGCTGTCATCAACATTAAAAGATAAATCAAACTGCAGTGATTCTTTTTCAGGAACTGATGGCAACTCTTCTGAAGTTCATTATGAGGCAATTGTTGCAAGTGATGGACTTTTTGCTCTTAATGCTGAAAATCTGGACCAGATCCATCCAGATGATCTAGAAGAGATGGACTTAAAGTGGAAACATGCCATGTTGAATATGAGGGTCAAACGATTTCTTAAAAGAACTGGTAGAACAAACATTCAAGCCAGAACAGAAGGCAAGCCAGCATTTGACAAATCAAAGGTTGAGTGCTTCAAATGTCACAAGCTTGGTCACTTTGCTAGAGAGTGTAGATCACAATGTCAGCAGCCACCACGACTCCAACAAACCATTCAAATTCAATCTTCACAAGCCCATGTTTCTCAAGAAGACAATGTTTTTGACTGGAGTGATCAAACAGAAGTGGATTTTCAGAATCAAGCTCTTATGGCAGAAACTACAACTGTCACTTCCACTGAACTACCATCTGAGGTAAATGCTAAACTCTGCTCTCAAGCTTGCAAAAATATGGTTAAAAAGTACAGAGATCATAATGAAAGCATGTGTAAAACTCTAGCTAATATGGAAGAGAGGAGATATGAGTATATGCAGGCAATAGAGGATCTTGAAAAACCAGATAAATGACTATAAGGACAATGAGATTCAGATGAGACATGATAGAACATATCATGAGTGGGAGAAAAAGGACCTAAATGAGAAGATAGAGACCCTTAATAAGAAATTAGATGAGGCTGAACAGAAGGTGTTAGAAGCTCAAAAGAAAGTAGAATCTATAAACATAGACTTGGGCAGCTTCAAGCTAGCCAATCAAAAGCCAGAACACCTAATGGAAGTCCAATTTAAAGATAGGGTAAAATCTCAACTCAATGCCAAGGAAGGAACAGGATATAAGGCTACTCCACCTCCATATAACAATAAATACATTCACCATATGAGTGAAGTTGCTGATAGGCTTGTGAATGAACCATTAGATGAGAAAATGAAAACTGTAGATCCTATCCTTGAAGATAAGCATGAATCTGAAGTAGAATTAGTTTCTAATGAAGATAATCAGAGTAAGGAAGCAGAGAGTAATTCCAAAACAAAAAGTGAACCCATAGAACCTCTTGTTTCCAACTCTATCAAACCCAGCAGCCTGAGGGAAGAAACCAAAAGTCTGAAAGGAAAAGAGAAGATGAGTGAATGCAATCATGCTTCATATGTTTCTGTACCTTCTAACTGTAATATTGCATCTTCTTCCAAAACAGATAAAAAGAGTAACACTGTTCCAGTATGCACATGCAAAAAGCATGGTGTCCAATAGTTTCCCACACAGCAGTAGGTAAGGGGAAATCAAAGGAACAAGAATCAGTTATGGTCACACAAAACTGGTTCCCCTATCAAAACAATCAAAAGATGTTTCCACTGTGGCAGGAAAAACCATTTGGCCAAGGACTGTTTATATAAACCACCTGTTGCAAAACAGAATATATTTCAAAAACATGCCATTTCACAAAACTCAAAAGTTTCAAAGGCCTCAAAACCTGTCACCCCAGTTCCAAAGAAGACAGTTGATCATAGGTTTATAAAAGTAAACAAAAGGCAGCCTTTACACCAAAAACAAGCTTTAATGAAATCTAAGTTAAGCATGAAAAAGGTATGGTGTGTTAAAGGCAAAAACACAGCTCAAACTTCTAACGCAAAAGTTAAAACTGTTAAGTCAAAAGTTGGAACTGGCAGTGCAAATTCTGAAACTGCTGGCACTCAACATCCAGTTCCAACTACTAAGTCAAAAACTGGAACTGGTAGTGGATCATCTGAACTGTGAAAGAGAAAGTTGGAAAGGACACCTGGACACTTCGTGTCATAATACTCCACTCAGAATCCACCAGTGGACCTCACTAAGTTTAAAAAGACACAAACAATATTTAGTTATGTCAATGCACAAGGACAACCCAAAACCAACTTGGTTTGGGTTTACCCCACTACTAACTGAGCTTTTTCTTGTGCAGGGCTACCACAGGAACCAACATAAGACAAGATGGCATATGGACAGTGGACGCTCTAGGCACATGACAAACAACTTTGAATACTTGTCAAATTTCAAAAGCTTTGAAGGAGGATTTGTTGCATTTGGTGGAAATTCCAAAGGAGGTATGGTAACAGGTAAGGGTACTGTCAAAGCAGGCAATATGATATTTAATGATGTACTGTATGTTGAACAACTGAAATATAATTTATTAAGTGTGTCACAAGTATGTGACAAACAAAATATGGTTTTGTTCACAGACTCTGAATGCATTGTCCTATCAAAAGATTTTGAAATACCTGAAAATCTTGTTTTACTCTAAACACCAAGAAAGGACAATGTCTGCTATTTGGACACAGAACTCTTATCCAAATCAAATACTTTAAGTTGTTTAATATCCAAAGCATCATCTAATGAGTCTGCTCTTTGGCATAGAAGGATGTGTCACATGAACTTCAAATCCATGAATGTTTTAGTCAAAAAGAACTTGGTTAGGGGTTTACCACAGAAGGAGTTCATATGTGATGATCATTGTGTAGCCTGCCTCAAAGGCAAGCAACACAAAACTTCTCAGAAGGCCAAGGAAGTAAATTCAATCTCATCTGCTCTTCATCTTATTCATATGGATCTTTTTGGTCCAACATCTATTTTGAGTTTGAATAAAAGAGCCTACTGTTTAGTCATTGTTAATGATTTAACTAGGTTCACATGGGTTTATTTTCTTAGAACTAAGGATGAAACTGCTGAATTGGTCAAGTCCTTCATTCTAAAAATTGAAAACCAATCTGACTTAAAAGTCAAGGTGATCAGGTTAGACAATGGAATTGAGTTTAAAAATCTTATCCTAAACAGTTTCTGTGAGTTAAAAGGAATTGCAAGACAATATAGTGCACCTACAACCCCACAACAAAATGGTGTAGCTGAAAGGAAGAATAGAACACTAAAAGAGGCTGCTAGAACAATGCTAGCTAATTCCAAATTGCCAATGACCTTCTGGGCAGAGGCAGTAAATACAACCTGTTATGTTCTAAATAGGGTTCAAGTTGTCCAGTCACAAGGGAAAACTCCCTACGAGCTATTCCATCACAGGATTCCCCTAGTAGCCTTCCTAAAACCTTTAGGATGTTCATGCACTATCTTACATACTAAAACTCACTTAGGTAAGTTTGAGAGTAAGGCTGAGGAAGTATTCTTTGTAGGATACTCTACACAAAGCAAAGCCTATAAGGTCTATAACATTGTATTTAAAACCAATGAAGAAACTGCAAATATTGAGTTTAATGAAAATACTGCAAATGTCAAAGGCACTGGTCCTGATTGGTTGTTTGATTTAGATTCACTTACAAATTCTCTGAGCTTTGTTGAGTATTCTGCAAGAGCAGTTGGTAACAATGTTGAAACTTCCAGAACAAATTCTCATGCTGTCAACACAAATATTCAAGCTTTTGGCACAAAGTTTCCAACTGTTGAAGATTCTGATAAATGGGATGAGTGTACCTTCTACCACTTCTTATTTGTGACCCACCTAGGGTCCTGACTGACCAACAAGACATTAATATAGAGTTTGAAGTGCCAATCCCAAGCCCTGAAGTAACACCTCCAACCAATAAAGAAACAGTACCAACTCCATATCAAACTGGTACTGCAGCAGAATCATCCAGTGGTGCAGAAGCAGATGATACCAATCTGGTAAGCTCTTTACAGATAGAAAGTGAACCTACACTCAGGGTTCACAAATATCATCCTCTTAACCAGATTATGGGAGATCCATGCACTCCTGTGCAGACAAGGACAATGATTCACAAGGAATCAACTACTTCTGAATCAGCAGTTTTTGAATTCAGTCTAGTTGCCTTTGAACATGCATGCTTTATGTCACAATTAGAACCAAAGAAGGCATCTGAGGCTCTAAAGGATCCATCATGGATTAAGGCCATGCAAGAAGAGCTTTTGCAATTCAAGATTCAGAATGTGTTGACACTAGTTGATTTGCCTAAAGGAAAGAGGCCAATTGGTACAAGATGGGTTTTCAGGAATAATAAGGATGAGAGAGGTGTAGTGATCAAAAACAAAGCAAGGCTGGTAGCTCAAGGTTACATTCAAGAAGAAGGAATAGACTATGATGATGTCTTTGCCCCAGTAGCAAGGATTGAAGCCATCAGATTGTTCCTAAGATACCACTTGTCAGGATCAAAATCACCTAAGATTAACTGGTTTTAATAGATCAGAGTTAAACCAATAACCTTGTTTTGAATCAAAGTCCAATTAAGAAATTTGCGGAATAACACTTAATTGTTTTAAGAAAACTTTCAGAATAATAAAGAATAGATAATCAAATAAAGACAATTATTATAAAAAAACCTTTATATTGCCAACTCTCTGATTACAATCACCTCTAATCTGTTTGATTAGACGAAGAAGACAAACTGTTCTTAGGGGTTTTCAACCTTAGAGGCTTTGGAAACTTATATCAGAATGCAATTACAATATGAAAAACTTAAGAACCACGATTACATTTTAAAGACCTAGTCAATCTATATTTATAGCCTTCTGATTTGTTTCCTTGATGACCTGTGATTTATTTGGTAGTAGATTTGCTTGGAAGATCTTCAAATCTTGAAATCTTTATCACTTCCTGAATTTTAGCACTTTCTGTTATCTATCTGTTGAGCAGCTTGAACTTTGACTTTGGCAGCTTGAACTTTTGAACTAGCATCTCGAGTTTATTGAACTGGCAACTCGAACTTTGTAATTACACAGAAATACTACTAACAGCTTGAGAAATCCTAAGTAACAGCTTGACATGCTTAGATTATTTCCCAACAATCTCCCCCTAACTTTAAATCTTAACAAAAGACTTTAAGTTTCTACACAAATAAGGAAATAAAACAAAGTAAAATTGTTATATACAAACTAAGGCATCCAAAAACTTACATATTACAACTGTGTAAGCTTCTGCCTAATAGCTTTTATGAACTCTCTTTTCAACTCCTCTTTATCATATTCAATCTTCATTGAGCTCATTTGGAGTACCCATTCTTTTGGCAAACTAAGAAATTCAAAACTGTAGAATCTGTTGGATCTGTCTGCAAGTTTGAGTCTATATGTCATGGATTTTGCATATAGATCAATCTGTACAATCTTCACTTCCTTGGCAGCTTCTATCTCCACTCTGGTGGATTCTGGATTAAACATACTTCTGAAATCCTTTAGGTTGTTCTGAACCCACACTATTGGTGACCTAGAGTGGCTAGCCATTCCAGTATTGTGCATTTGTGTTAGCCCATCTCTAGTCATTCTCTGAACCAGTTGAATCAGGCTTTTGTACTCTTCTTCTGGACCAGCTTCTCTTTTAATTACAAAATAATATACCATATCAGTGTCATCCATTGATTTGGCATACCAGTAAGTAATTGGTGGTTTGAAGAAGTCATGCTGATCAAGAGCCTTTTCTATCTCCATTGCCTTTTGCAACTGTTGATCAAACAAAACTCTCTTGACTTGATCAAACTTTGCTTGATGAATAGTTTTAGTTGAGGATCAACAGCAGCAGTTTGAGTGGGATCTTGGACTTGTTTGCAGGCTTTTTCTTTTTCCTTTTCGCTGTCATATTAGGCCTGAAGCTTCTCTGTTGGCCATGATTGAGCAATGACTTTAGAAACACCAGCTGTTGCAGAGAAGTTTATCAAAAATTTTATTTGTTCTGCCTTTGAAGGCCCTGTTGGCCTTTTCCTCTTCTTTTGACTCTTCATAACCACAATCCCAGGCAGATAGTCTCCAAGGGTTTCATCACCCCCCATAGTTTCTTGGGCTTGCTGGTCTAGGATTTTATCTTGTTCTTCTGCCAATTTTCTGGCCAATTCAGCATCATGAGCAACTTGGTCTTCTTTTGAAATAAATTTAACTTTTGCAGACTCAATCAAAATGCCCTTTCCTTTGTCTGTGATTACTATTGAGGCTGCTACAGTGGCTTGGACTGCTGGGGATGGTTCTTGAATGCTTTCTCTTATGAACACTCCACTTGGCTTTTTAACATGTGTAGCTTGAGCTTCTGGACTAACAGTCTGAGAAATTGTTGGGACTGTTAGCCTAGAAGCTGAAGCTGCCAATGGTTAACTTGAAGCTGTTTGGACTGGTAGTGGGATCTCCAGATTCTCCCCCTTTTTGGATGCATTGGTTTGATCAGGGAGACCAAAAACCTTTGCTAACTAGGTTTGAACCAGCTTTTCAAGCTGAACAATCTTGTTTCCATATAACTTCAACCCAAGCTGAAACTGGGCAAGCTTTTGCTATTGGACTGTTGTGAGTTGATGTAGAGTAATGATCTGGGAACCCTATGCAGCAATTATAGACTTGTGATGTTCCAGAATTCCTACAACAGGTTTTAGTTGTTGATCCGTTAAAGCCATTAGTTGCCGACTAGCCTAAAGATCTTCAAATGATAGAAGAATTTGAGATCTATCACTGTCACCAATTCCAAAAGTAGAAACATCTGGGCTCCTTTGTTCTTGGTACTGGAGACTGCCAGAAGGAGCCTGCACACTCTCTGTTTCCATGGGCGTGGTCTTAGTGATGTTGGTACTGTCCTGTGCCCCTTGTGCAGAGACATCAGTAGTACCAGCCATAAAAGCCATATGAATATCCTAAGAAAAGATGTTCACCTCCAAATTGAGGGTAGGAGTGTCCTCAGTGGGTTCCCTATGGATACGCTGTGCAGGAGTATCCTCTTGCACAGAGCTATTTGGCTCTGGGGTTTGGACTGAGGAGGAAGGAGCTCCTACAGCCCTTTGTCTCCTGTATATTTTTAGTGATGGGCTTGGGGAGGTACGTATAGAAGAAGGATCAGAGGGTATATGTGTATCATGAGGAGTGGGTTAAGATCCTAAGGGTGAAGTAGTAATAATGAGTTGAGCCTGGTCAGGATCCTCTCCTCTGTTTTTTGGAAAGATGGTCTGCATTGCTTGTGGCAAAAAGACATCTATTCTATGAAAATTGGCACTTGGTTTTAAAAGTCTTTTCACAGAATGTAAAGAGTGCCTATGGGAAACATATATCCTTTTTTGTACTTTTAAAGAATTGTAAGATTTTGATAATTTAAACTGTTGGCCTGTGGATTAGCACACTAGAGCAGTGGCAATATTTGAGGAAAATTCAGACCAACCAGTCCTTTTAGGGCTCAAGCACTGTTGAAGAATATGTACAAGATACTTCCATTTAGGACCAAAAGGTAAATGAGTCTGTTGGGCCCCTATACTCTATTTTCAAACAGACCAGCTGTAACATCCTCGAAATTCAATTACTGTAATTCGGAGTTATTTAGGCGGATAATTTATAATTAAGTTGAATTATGAGCAATTATTATGTATTTGGGATATTTAAAAGTTTGTTGCTATTTTAAGAAGTTACGAAGTTTGAGAATTAATAATTATTATTATGGAGTATTATGAATGATAAAAGTTAGTAATGATAAATTTAAGAATAAATCAGTATTTTATGGAACCGGTTAAGTTGAGGGGTGAAATGTGCAAAAATGATGAAAGTTGAATAAAAAGGCTAAAAAGCTAGTCATTTTCATTTTCACTCCCTCTCTCTACTTTCTCTCTCTAGAAAACGCTCTCTACTTCTCTCTACGATATCTATCAAACCAACAGGCCGATTTTCGAGATTTATACTTTGTTGGAAAGATCTCGAGGAGTACTACAACAATCTACGGTTGGATTCTTGATTTCGTACAAATTGAGGTAAGAATCGACCCTTTTTAAGTTTATTATTTCAGTTTTTGAAAGCATAAATTCGAGTTTATCGTTTATTGCATGAATAAAGCTGATTTTGCTTGAGTTTTAGCTAGAATATGATCGAGTATGCATAATATAATCGAATCTAGGCTTGATACTTAACATATGCATGATTTTAGGCTTAGAAATGAAGGATTTAAGTTGTAGATATGAACAAACTCGAAAATACCAAGAACATAGTCGAAATGCAAGAACAAAGTCGATTTTTGTACTAAATTCGAGTATATATTCGAATTTAACACATGGAATTCGAATTTAATCACCTAAATTCGAATGATATTCTAATTTAACCCCTAAGGGTTCGAGTTTGTCCTCAAATTCGAAGGAAATTCGAGTTTAACCCCTTAAATTCGAGTTTAATGCCTAAAAATTGAAAACCCACTCTCTAAACTCGAAAATTTTGAATAAAACCCATAGACAACACATAAATAACAAAAGTTATTCAAAGAATAAGGTGTGAGCTTGAGTTGGGTTCAAACTTAGTTATGGTTCGAATTTGGATATGGATCCGAAATGGGGGAAAAATATTGCAAAACTTACAAAACTTGGTCTTATGGATTTTAACGGTTTTTGACTCGAGGTATTGTTGCAACTAATTTAACAGGTCCCTTGTGGTGTTGTTTAACCCACAGTGGGGTACTTGGTGGATCCGGTTGAAAGCCCGAAGAGAAATAATATTGAATTTTTATTTACGCACCCACTGTGAGTACAGTAGATTTCGCATGTTTATATCTGTTTTATGTTAAGCTTTGCCTGCTGAGACCTGTTGCTTCATTTATTGTTTGAAATTCTACTAATTTGCGTAGATTCAGATGCACATTCATACTTGTTGCATGTCCTTTCGATTGTTGTGCATCTAGTGATGGACCGTGGGTCGCATCAATTACTCCGATGATACTGCGCTATATGACCCGGAGCTGATCCCTCCGAGATTCTGGTAGGCAGTATGTCATCCCCGATCGTACGTTTGTCTCAGATGGTATGTTTAATGCCGAGCTTTGGGCTCGAAGGGGCTGTGGCTCTGGTCCGTACTTGATGTACGAAGAGGGTATACGATGTTTGTCATCAGTGTTACCCTTGGGGCTTCATAAAAATTTATAAAATGCGTAATCTTTGTATTCACTAAGCATTCGTTTACCTCTCAAATGTTGTATTTTTACAGGAAAGGGAAAGTCTACTGCCGGACCTTCTAGTTAGGTCGTTTGTGAAGATTCGGAAGATTTGATACTACTTAATCGGTAATCATGTTTTGGGACAATGTTGTATTATATTCTGGATGTTGTAATAATTGTATTGGGTATGTAGACTTAGATATGGTACCTTGTAGCACCGTAGGGTGTTTGTCACTGTTGCACTACTTTATTTTATGTATTTTCAATGCTTCCGCACTTAAACTAGGTTATCAGATCATTATGTAATTGTGTTTGATGAATTATCCTGGGTGTTTTGTAAATGGTGGTTGTTGTGGCAAGGGTGTCACACGAGATGGTATCAGAGCAGTAGTTTAAGATTCAAGTGTCCGTGAGGTCTTGATCTCAAACATTAGGTAATGATATGTAGTGGTTTAAGTAATGATCTGAACTAAGATTGGTTACGATCTAGTAATCATAGGAGATTGATTATCATACGAGACAATTGGGTGTTGTCTTTAAATTAATGACATGTTACTAAACAAGTTATATGTTTACTATTTCAGAACATGTCTGGAGGAGGAATGACACCTGAAGAAACCAGAGAGATGATGCTAGCCATGATGGCTGAGCAGAATAAGATGATTCAGGATCAGTTTCGGGCTCGAGATGAGGCCGAAGCTAAGAGAAGGGAAGACAAGAGAAAGAATAAGGAAAAAGAAGGGGGCAACGATGATAATCAAGATGACAACACTGGGTCATCAAACAAACCCAAAGGTTGTCGGTTCAAGGACTTTAAGGGAAACGGGGCCGTGGAATTCAATGGATTGGGGGACACTGTTGTCGCACTTGAATGGATAACGGCAACCGAACGGACATTCCGAATCAGCGACTGTGCTGAGAAGGACATGGTTCGGTATGCTACTGCTATGTTCACCAATGATGCGATTATGTGGTGGAACGCTATGGTGAATGCTTTGACATTGGAGAAGGCATCTGTAATGACGGGCTGAGTTCACTGACTTATTCACTCAGCAGTACTGTCCGGTTGATGAGCACCGAAGGCTGGAGGCGAAGTTTATGGCACTGATGCAGGGGACTAAGACTGTATCTCAATATGCTGTAGAGTTCACGAGGCTGAGTCTGTTCGCGCCTCATCAAGTCGATTCTGAGGAAAGGAAGATGACCAGGTTCGAGGCTGGTCTGGATATTGAGATTAGGAGGGTCATGAGCAACGTTCGTTATCCTACATTTGCTGGCTTACTCGAGGCTGCCAGAAATGTAGAGTAGATTTTGATTATGCCGGGCTACTCGATTGGGTCTGCTGCTGCTTCCACCAACCCAACACAGCCGTCGCCGCCGAAGCGCCAGCGTGAGGGAGGATATTCTGGTTCTTCCCGGTCTTCACAATATTCGCCTCAGCAGTCTTATCGCCGACTGTCTGGTTCATCTGATCGTGGTCGTGCTCGTGCTTATTCCATCAACACCGAGCCGCAGTATTGCAATAAGTGTCATCTGGAGCACTTTGGCAAGTGTACTAATGGACGTGCTTGCTTCTGCTGTGGAGAGATGGACTATTTTCAGAGTGAGTGCCCAAGGAAAGGAGATGCTTGCTATAAGTGTGGGGTGTGGGGACACTATAGTAGGAACTGTAGGAAGAATGCTCCAGCAGCTGCTGCTCCATCATCAACACGATCTTCGGGAGGTTCAAGCGGTGGTTCAGTTAACCGCCGGGGTCAGCCACAAAGGGCACCGGCTTGTGCTTTTCAAATTACTGCAGAGGAGGCAAGAGAAAATCCGGAGGTGGTCACGGGACGTTCATAGTTAACTCTTTGCCTGCAAGAGTTTTATTTGATTCTGGTGCAAATCGTTCGTTTGTTTACACTGTATTTGCACAAAGACTTGCCATGCCACTGTCTAGATTATCTGTTGTACTTGACATAGAAACTGCTAGCAATACTCTAGTCAAAGTAGATCACGTATACCGTAATTGCACATTAGTAATTGAAGATGTAGTCTTCAATTTGGACCTGATTCCTATTGAGTTCAGCGAGTTTGACGTGATAGTCGGGATGGACTGGTTGATCGAAAATGAAGCCCACATAGTTTGTAAGAATCGTATGATAAAGATAACAACTCTAGAGGGGCGTGAGATATGTATATATGGGGATAGGAGAAGCGGGGATCTGTGTCTGTTGACTATTGCAAAAGCCCGAAAGCTTGTTGCAAAGGGTTGTGAGTCTTACTTAGCATATGCGATTGATGCTAAGGCTGAGTAGAGGACTTTGGCCGATGTGCCTGTTGTTTCACAATTCCCGGATGTGTTTCCGGAAGACTTGTCTGGCGTGCCGCCTGAGAGACAAGTGGAATTTAAAATTGACTTGATCCCTGGAGCTGCACCGGTAGCTCGTTCTCCTTATCGTCTTGCCCCAACCGAGATGAAAGAAATGATGAAACAGCTTCAAGAGTTGTTGGACAAGGGCTTCATTCGACCGAGTTCATCACCGTGGGGAGCTCCGGTTTTGTTTGTGAAGAAGAAGGATGGCACGATGAGAATGTGCGTTGACTACCGGGAGCTGAATAAGTTAACAATTAAGAACAAGTATCCGCTGCCACCGATAGATGACTTGTTTGATCAATTACATGGGGCGAGCGTGTTCTCCAAAATAGATTTGAGGTCGGGGTACCATCAGTTGAAGGTACGAGAAGAGGATGTGTCTAAGACAACATTTAGGACGCGTTATGGGCATTATGAGTTCTTGGTTATGCCTTTCGGGTTAACCAATGCCCCGGCTGTCTTTATGGATTTGATGAACCGAGTTTGTAGACCGATGTTAGACAAGTCGGTGATCGTTTTTATTGATGACATTCTAGTATACTCTAAGTCTGAGGCTAAGCACGCTGATCACCTAAAGGAGTTATTGGAGTTGTTAAGAAAGGAAATGTTGTATGCCACATTCTCAAAGTGTGAGTTTTGGCTACAACAGATACAATTTCTAGGGCATGTGATTTCGGGGGCTGGGATTTCTGTGGATCCAGCCAAAGTTGAAGCAATAAAGAACTGGGAACCGCCATGTTCAGCTATTGAAGTTAGAAGTTTTCTGGGGTTGGCAGGATATTATCGGAGGTTCATAAAGGATTTTTCTAAGATTGCAATTCCTTTGACTGCATTAACAAAGAAGAATGCACCGTTCGTATGGGAAACTGTGCAGCAAGAAGCTTTTGAGATATTAAAGAAGACGCTAAGTGAAGCTCCAATACTTGCTCTACCGGAGGGTAATGAGGACTTTGTAGTATACACGGACGCTTCAAGACTGGGTTAGGCGCTGTACTGATGCAGCGTGGAAAGGTTATAGCATATGCTTCAAGACAGTTGAAGCAGCATGAGAAGAATTATTCAACTCATGATCTGGAGTTGACCGCAGTCACATTTGCATTGAAGTTATGGAGACACTATCTATACGGTACTAAGTGTCAACTTTACACGGACCATAAAAGTTTAAAGTACATCTTTAGTCAGAAGGAGCTCAATATGAGGCAGAGACGATCTATGGAGCTAATAAAGGATTATGATTGTGAAATCCTTTATCACCCGGGAAAGGCTAATGTAGTAGCCGATGCCTTGAGCCGAAAAGCTTATGCTAAGGATTGTTGCTACATGATGACGTCTACTATGTTAACGTCTACCATTATAAATGATGTTAAGGCTGCTCAGGAGGAAGCCTTGAAAGATGAGAATATTGGTGCTGAGGATATAAGGGCACAGATCAAAAATATGGAAACGAGTGAGTCGGGACTGAAAGGGATATACGGGAGGATATGGGTGCCGAAGTATGGGGGCATGAGGGAGGTAATCATCGAAGAAGCACACCAGTCTAGGTATTCTGTACATCCTTGAAGTACAAAGATGTACAATGAACTGAAGGCAGACTTTTGGTGTCCGGGATTGAAAAAGGACATAGGCCAGTACGTGGAAAGATGTAGGACTTGCCGGCTTGTGAAAGTCGAACATCAGCAACCTTATGGCAGTCTGCAACCGCTTCCCATTCCGGAATGGAAGTGGGAACACATAACGATGGATTTTGTTACAAAGCTGCCGAAAACTAGGCGTGAACACGATGCAGTATGGGTGATCGTGGATAGATTGACTAAGTCGGCTCACTTTATACCGATTAGAGAAAAATATTCGCTGGAGAAGTTAGCTCAGATTTATGTGGACGAGATAGTTTCTAGGCATGGAGTGCCTAAGTCCATAGTATCGGATCGGGATAGTCGTTTTACTTCAAACTTCTGGTCAGCACTACAAGAAGGGTTGGGAACAAGGATTTCGATGAGTACGGCTTGTCGACCACAAATTGAGGGTCAAAGTGAAAGGACTATCCTGACACTTGAGGATATGATGAGATCATGTGTGTTGGATCTCGGTGGCAATTGGGATGATCATCTGCCACTAATAGAGTTTTCGTATAATAACAGCTATCACGCAACAATCAAGAAGGCACCGTTTGAGGCGTTGTATGGGAAGAGGTGTAGGACTCCTACTTGTTGGAGAGAAACTGGGGAAACACCGATTGCTGGGCCGACATTGCTTCAAGAAACAAATGAGAAGATAAAGTTGATTAGGCAAAACATGAAGGCTTCCCAGGATCGTCAGAAAAGTTATTACGATAGGAGACACAAACCGATCAACTTTGAGGTAAATGATTGGGTGTATCAGAAAGTATCACCTATGAGAGGTGTTACTCGTTTCGTGAAGAGAGGAAAGTTGGCTCCGAGATTCGTCAGACCATTCAGGATTGTTGAAAAACTTGGAAATCAGTCTTATCGGTTAGAATTGCCTGAAGAAATGTCGGGCATACACCCGGTGTTTCATGTTGGGAATCTCAGGAAATCGTTTAATACTGGAAATGAGGATTGGGCAGACCACACTGAGCTACAAGTTGATGAAAGGCTCCGGTACGTTGAGGAGCCGGAAGGTGTGTTAGATACTAAGGTGAAGAAATTGAGAAGCAAAGAGATCGAAATGGTGCTTGTACGTTGGAAGCACTATAAGGGAGCCAATCATACATGGGAAACGAAAGTTGATATCTTAAGGAAATATCCGCAGCTGTTTGAAGCCAAATAACTTCGAGGACGAAGTTAGAGCGTGGAGGAGCCCATGTTGTAACATCCTCGAAATTCAATTACTGTAATTCAGAGTTATTTAGGCGAATAATTTATAATTAAGTTGAATTATGAGCAATTATTATGTATTTGAGATATTTAAAAGTTTGTTGCTATTTTAAGAAGTTACGAAGTTTGAGAATTAATAATTATTATTATGGAGTATTATGAATGATAAAAGTCAGTAATGATAAATTTAAGAATAAATCAGTATTTTATGGAACCGGTTAAGTTGAGGGGTGAAATGTGCAAAAATGATGAAAGTTGAATAAAAATGCTAAAAAGCTAGTCATTTTCATTTTCACTCCCTCTCTCTACTTTCTCTCTCTAGAAAACACTCTCTACTTCTCTCTACGATATATATCAAACCAACCGGCCGATTTTCGAGATTTATACTTTGTTGGAAAGATCTCGAGGAGTACTACAACAATCTACGGTTGGATTCTTGATTTCGTACGAATTGAGGTAAGAATCGACCCTTTTAAGTTTATTATTTTGGTTTTTGAAAGCATAAATTCGAGTTTGTCGTTAATTGCGTGAATAAAGCTGATTTTGCTTGAGTTTTAGCTAGAATATGATCGAGTATGCATAATATAATCGAATCTAGGCTTGATACTTAACATATTCATGATTTTAGGCTTAGAAATGAAGGATTTAAGTTGTAGATAACAAACTCGAAAATACCAAGAACATAGTCGAAATGCAAGAACAAAGTCGATTTTTGTACTAAATTCGAGTTTATATTCGAATTTAACACATGGAATTCGAATTTAATCACCTAAATTCGAATGATATTCGAATTTAACCCTTAAGGGTTCGAGTTTGTCCTCAAATTCAAAGAAAATTCGAGTTTAACCCCTTAAATTCGAGTTTAATGCCTAAAAATTGAAAACCCACTCTCTAAACTCGAATATTTTGAATGAAACCCATAGACAACACATAAAGAACAAAAGTTATTCAAATAATAAGGTGTGAGCTTGAGTTGGATTCAAACTTAGTTATGGTTCGAATTTGGATATGGATCCGAAATGGGGGAAAAATATTGCAAAACTTACAAAACTTGGTCTTATGGATTTAAACGGTTTTTGACTCGAGATATTGTTGCAACTAATTTAACAGGTCCCTTGTGGTGTTGTTTAACCCACAGTGGGGTACTTGGTGGATCCGGTTGAAAGCCCGAAGAGAAATAATATTGAAGTTTTATTTACGCACCCACTGTGAGTACAGTAGATTTCGCATGTTTATATCTCTTTTATGTTAAGCTTTGCCTGCTGAGACCTGTTGCTTCATTTATTGTTTGAAATTCTATTAACTTGCATAGATTCAGATGCACATTCATACTTGTTGCATGTCCTTTCGATTGTTGTGCATCTAGTGATGGACCGGTGGGTCGCATCAATTACTCCGATGATACTGCGCTATATGACCTGGAGATGATCCCTCCGAGGTTCTGGTAGGCAGTATGTCATCCCCGATCGTACGTATGTCTCAGATGGTATGTTTAATGCCGAGCTTTGGGCTCGAAGGGGCTGCGGCTCTGGTCCGTACTTGGTGTACGAAGAGGGTATACGATGTTTTTCATCAGTGTTACCCTTGGGGCTTCATAAAAATTTATAAAATGCGTAAATTTTGTATTCACTAAGCATTCGCTTACCTCTTAGATGTTGTATTTTTACAGGAAAGGGAAAGTCTACTGTCGGACCTTCTAGTTAGGTCGTTTGTGAAGATTCGGAAGAGTTGATACTACTTAATTGGTAATCATGTTTTGGGACAATGTTGTATTATATTCTGGATGTTGTAATAATTGTATTGGGTATGTAGACTTAGATATGGTACCTTGTAGCACCGTAGGGTGTTTGTCACTGTTGCACTACTTTATTTTATGTATTTTTAATGCTTCCGCACTTAAACAAGGTTATCAGATCATTATGTAATTGTGTTTGATGATTTATCATGTGTGTTTTGTAAATGGTGGTTGTTGTGGCAAAGGTGTCACACCAGCATGTAAAGAAGTAAGTGATAGATTAGATATACCTGAGGCATCATGCAGATGCAAATGTTGTCGAATGGACTCCTCTATAATGGTAATGGTGTTACCATCAATGGTAGATATAAAAGAAGTGATTCCCTATTGGGTACTTAGAGTGGCTGATTTCCAAAATTGCTCTATATGAGAGACGTATATAGTGGGATTGACGGTTAGAGCATAATGGAAATGAGAACGACGGAGAAAATCCATCATTTCATGGAATGGCAGCAGTTCAACATGTTTGAGAGAGTAGGGAAGGCAGTTGTGTTATTTAACGAACTCCATTGGTGATCACAACGGCGAGGGTTTAGGGTTTGGATAGACTATTTGAAAATCGCACAGAGAGAGAAAGAGAATGGATTCTGGAAGATATTTTGCAACTGAAAGTAGCAATCAAATGAAACTGGGACTTTTAAGTGTTTGGATTTTCAAAAATATCTAATCCCACATACACTCTCCTTAACAATGACTGAAATACCCTGCACACTTAACAGACCAAGTGAAACAACTAACTGTTCGAGAAAATGAACTAGCAGCTTGAGAATAGTCTCAAGCTGTTAGTTGTTTACTGAACAGCATCTAATGTAACAGTGTCTCCCCCTTAACTAAGCACATCTAGTAAATGTTTTGCTAATAATATAGGGGAGATTTATGTAAGACACATTAATCCATATTTACCATACCAATGTTTGATACCAGAAAGGTGATTCTTCCAACATCAAATGGCTTTTTAAAAAGATTAGCTAACTGAGTATGAACTTTGGTAACTTGGATTAATTTGTTTTCATTACAGTCCCTTATAAAATGAAATCTAATGTCTATGTGCTTGGTTTTGGGAAATTTCACTGAATTTTGTACAATACTGATTGCACTTGAATTGTCAATGTAAATAAGAGTAAATAGAGAGTTCATACCATAGTCTCTTAGTTGAGTCTGAATCCACATAACCTGAGAACAACAGCTGGCAGCTGCAACATATTTTGGCTCAGTGGAAGAAGTGGAGACTGTGGTTTTCTTTTTGCACTGCCAAGAGACTAGTCTTGCTCCTAGATATTGACATCCTCCAGTTGTGGACTTCCTGTCTATATTGCAACGTCCATAGTCACTATCAGAGTAGGCTGTTAGTTTAAGAGGAGAGTCCTTAGGATACCATAGGCCTACTTTTGGTTGACCTTTCAGATATCTAAAGATTCTCTTAACAGCAAACAGATGTGAATCCTTTAGAGCACATTGGAACCTGGCACAAACACACTCAGCAAACATAATATCTGGTTTAGAGGATGTGAGATACATTAGACTACCTATTAAGGATCTATATAGATGAATATCCGCATCCACTCCTTCTTTATCTGTATCAAGCTGTTTACGAGTGTCTATTGGTGTGCTGGCAACCTTGGTGTCCTTGTATCCAAACTTTTCTAGAATATCATTCACATACTTTGATTGGCTGATGAAGAGTCCAGTGGGCTTCTGCTTGACCTGCAATCCTAGAAAGAAAGTTAGTTCCCCCATTGAACTCATTTGAAACTTTTTATGCATCTGGGTCTCAAATTGCTTGCAAAGGATATCATTTGTTGATCCAAAGATGATGTCATGAACATAGATTTGAACAAGAAGGATCTCTGATTTGATAGACTTTGTGAACAGTGTCTTGTCGAGAGTACCTCTCTTGAAATCATTCCGATGTAAATAGGAAGACAAAGTGTCATACCATGCTCTAGGAACTTGGTGAAGCCCATAGAGTGCTTTGTCTAACTTGTAAACTCTGTCTGGATACTTATTGTCTTCAAATACATGATGTTCACACATATATACCTCCTCTTCAATTGTACCATATAGAAATGTAGATTTCACATCCATTTGGTACACCTTGAACCCTATGTAGCTGGCATAGGCTAGGAACAATCTGATATACCAGATCAATGTCATCCATTGATTTGGCATACCAATAAGTAATTGGTGGTTTTGAGAAGTCATGCTGATCAAGAGCCTTTTCTATCTCCATTGCCTTTTGCAACTGCTGGTCAAACAAAACTCTCTTGACTTGATCAAACTTTCCTTGATGAATAGTTTCAGATTGAGGATCAGCAACAACGGTTTGAGGGGGATCTTGGACTTGTTTGGAGGCTTTTTCTTATTCCTTTTCTCTGTCATATAAGGCCTGAAGCTTCTCTGTTAGCCATGATTGAGCAATGACTTTAGAAACGCCAGCTGTTGCAGAGAAGTTTATCGAAAAATTTCTGTGTTCTGCCTTTGAAGGCCCTGTTGGGTTTTTCCTATTCTTTTGACTTTCCTTAACCACAAACCCACGCAAATAGTCTCCAAGGGTTTCATGATCCCCCATAGTTTCTTGGGCTTGCTGGCCTAGGATTTTATCTTGTTCTTCTTCCAATTTTCTGGCCAATTCCGCATCATGAGCAACTTGGGCTTCTATTGAGATAAATGCCCTTTCCTTTGTCTGTGATTACTGTTGAGGCTGCTACTGTGGCTTGGACTGCTGGGGATGGTTCTTGAATGATTTCTCTTATGAACACTCCACCTGGCTTTTTAACAGGAACAACTTGAGCTTCTGCACTAACAGTCTGAGAAATTGTTGGGACTGTTAGCCTGGAAGCTAAAGCTGCCAATGGTGAACTTGAAGCTGTTTGGACTGGTAGTAGGATCTCATGATTCTCCGCCTTTTTGGATGCATTGGTTTGATCAGGGAGACCAAAAACCTTTGCTAATAGGGTTTGAACCAGCTTTTCAAGCTGAACAATCTTGTTTCCATATAGCTTCAACCCAAGCTGAAACTGAGCAAGCTTTTGCTGTTGGACTCTTGTGTTTTGTTCTAGAGCAATGATCTGGGAACCCTGTGCAGCAATTATGGACTTGTAATGTTCCAGAATAGCTACAACAGGTTTCAGCTGTTGATCCGTTAAAGCCATTAGTTGCAGACTAGCTTCAAGATCTTCAAATGACAGAGGAATTTGAGATCTATCACTGGCACCAATTCCAGAAGTAGAAATATCTGGGTCCCTTTGTTCTTAGTACTGGGGACTGCAAGAAGGTGGTTGCACACCCTTTGTTGCCATGGGCGTGGTCTTAGTGATATTGGTACTGTCCTGTGCTCCTTGTGCAGAGACATCAGTAGTAGCAGCCACAAAACCCATATGAACATCCTCAGAAGGGATGTTCACCTCCAAATTAAGTGTGGGAGTGTCCTCAGTGGGTTCTGTATCGATATACTGTGCGGGAATATCCTCTTGCACAGAGCTATTTGGCTCTGAGGTTTGGACTGAGGAGGAAGGAGCTCCTACAACCCTTTGTCTCCCGTATATTTTTAGTTATGGCGCTGGGGAGGTACATATAGAAGAAGGATCAGAGGGTATATTTGTATCATGAGGAGTGGGTTGGGATCCTGGGGGTGAAGCAGTAATAAGGGGCTGAGCCTACTCAGGATCCTCCCCTCTGTTTCTTGGAAAGATGGTCTGCATTGCTTGAGGCAAAGACACATCTACACTATGAAAATTGGCACTTGGTTTTAAAAGTCTTTTGACAGAAGGTAAAGAGTGCCTATGGGAAACATATATCCTTTTATGTACTTTTTAAGAATTGCAAGATTTTGCAATGATTTCAGCCAAAAACCGAGGATACATCAAAAATTTCCCATTCTTTAAGGCATGGTGCCTTATCATTCCTTGAAAAATAATATTTGTAAAATGGAACTGTTGACATGTTGATAAGCACACTAGAGCAGTGGCAATATTTGAGGAAAATTCAGACCAGCTAGTCCTTTTAGGGCTTAAGCACTGTTCATGAATATGTACAAGATACTTCCATTTAGGACCAAAATGTGCTTTATAAAAGGTAAATGAGTCTGTTGGGCCCCTGTACCCTATTTCAAACAGACCTTCATGTAAGGCAGTAAGGGATAGTTCAGATATACCTGAGGCATCTTGCAGATGCAAATGTTGTCGAATGGACTCCTCTATAATGGTAATGGTGTTACCATCAATGGTAGATATAAAAGAAGTGATTCCCTCATGGGTACTTACAGTGGCTGATTTCCAAAACTGTTCTATTTTAGAGACATATATAGTGGGGTTGATGGTTAGAGCATAGTGGATATGAGAACGAGGAAGAAAATCCATCATTTCATGGAATGGCTGCAGTTCAGCATGTTTGAGAGAGTAGGGCAGGCAATTGTGTTCTTTAACGATCTCCGTTGGTGATCACAAATGCGAGGATTTAGGGTTTGGATCGACTATTTGGAAATCGCTCAGAGAGAGAAAGAGAATGGATTCTCGAGGATATTTTGCAACTGATAGTTGCAATCAAACGAAACTGGGACTTTTAAGGGTTTGGATTTTCAAAAATATCTAATCTCGCGTACACTCTTCCTTAACAATGACTGAAATACCCTGCACACTTAACAGACCAAGTGAAACAACTAACAGTTCGAGAAAATGAACTAGCAGCTTGAGAATAGTCTCAAGCTGTTAGTTGTTTACTGAATAGTATCTAATGTAACAGAGTCTCCCACTTAACTAAGCACATATAGTATATGTTTTTCTCATAGTATAGGGGAGAGTAATGTAAGACAAATTAATCAATATTAACCATACCAATGTTTGATACCAGAAAGGTGAATCTTCCTACATCAAATGGCTTTACAAAACCATCAGCCAACTGATCATCAATATGAATGTTGGTAACTTGGATTAATTTCTTTTCATTACAGTTCCATATAAAATGAAATCTAATGTCTATGTGCTTGGTTTTGGGAAATTTCACTGGATTTTGTACAATACTGATAGCACTTGAATTGTCCATGTAAATGGGAGTAGATAGAAAGTTCATACCATAGTCTCTTAGTTGGTCCTGAATCCACATAACCTGAGAACAACAGCTGGCAGCTGCAACGTACACCACCTCAGTGGAAGAAGTGGAGACTGTGGTCTGCTTTTTGCACTGCCAAGAGACTAGTCGCCTCCTAGATATTGACATCCTCCAGTTGTGGATTTCTTGTATATGTTGCAACCTCCATAGTCAATATCAGAGTAGGCTGTTAGTTCAAGAGGAAAGTCCTTAAATACCATAGGCCTAATTTTGGTTGACCTTTAAGATGTCTAAAGATTCTCTTTACAGCAAACAGATGTGAATCCTTTGGAGCACATTGGAACATGGCACAAACACAAACAACAAACATTATATATGGTCTAGAGGATGTGAGATACATTAGAGAACCTATTAAGGATCTGTATAGATGAATATCCACATCCACTCCTTCTTTATCTGCATCAAGCTGTTTATGAGTGTCCATTGGTGTGCTGCAACCTTTGTGTCCTTGTATCCAAACTTTTCTAGAACATCATTCACATACTTTGATTGGCTGATGAAGTGTCCAGTGGGCTTCTGCTTTACCTGCAATCCTAGAAAGAAAGTTAGTTCCCCCATTGAACTCATTTGAAACTTTTTGTGCATCAGAGTCTCAAATTCCTTGCAGATGATATCATTGGTTGATCCAAAGATGATGTCATCAACATAGATCTGAACAACAAGGTTCTCTGATTTGATAGACTTTATGAACAGTATCTTGTCCAGAGTACCTCTCTTTTAACCATTCTGAAGTAAATAGGAAGACAAAGTGTCATGCCATGCTCTAGGAGCTTGGTGAAGCCCTAAGAGTGTTTTGTCTAACTTGTAGACTCTGTCTGGATACTTATTGTCTTCAAATCCAGGAGGTTGACACACATATACCTCCTCTTTAATTGTACCATATAGAAATGCAGATTTCACATCCATTTGGTACACCTTGAACCCTTTGTAGCTGGCATAGGCTAGGAACAATCTGATATACCAGATCAGTGTCATCCATTGATTTGGCATACCAGTAAGTAATTGGTTGTTTGGAGAAGTCATGCTGATCAAAAGCCTTTTTTTATCTCCATTGCCTTTTGCAACTGTTGGTCAAAAAAACTCTTTTGGCTTGATCAAAGTTAGCTTGATGAATAGTTTCAGATTGAGGGTCACCAGCAATAGTTTGAGGGGGATCTTGGACTTGTTTGGAGGCTTTTTCTTTTCCCTTTCCTCTGTCATATAAGGCCTGAAGCTTCTCTGTTGGCCATGGTAGAAAAATGACTTTAGAAACACTAGCTGTTGCAGAGAAGTTTATCAAAAATTTTATGTGTTCTGCCTTTGAAGGCCCTGTTGGCATTTTCCTCTTATTTTGACTTTCCTTAACTACAAACCTACGAAGATAGTCTCCAAGGGTTTTGTCATCTCCCATAGTTTCTCGGCATGCTGGTCTAGGATTTGATCTTGTTCTTCTGCCACTTTTATGGCCAATTCAGCATTATGAGCAAATTGGGCTTCCTTTGAAATAAAATTGACTTTTGGAGACTCAATCAAAATGCCCTTTCCTTTGTATGTGATTACTACTAAGGCTGCTACTGTGGCTTGGACTGATGGGGATGGTTCTTGAATGCTTTCTCTTATGAACACTCCACCTGGCTTTTTAACAGGTTTAGCTTGAGCTTCTGGACTAACAGTCTGAGAAATTGTTGGGACTGTTAGCCTGGAAGCTAAAGCTGCCAATAGTGAACTTGAAGCTGTTTGTAATGGTAGTGGGATCTACTGATTCTTCCTCTTTTTGGATGCATTGGTTTGATCAGGGAGACCAAAAACCTTTGCTAACAGGGTTTGAACCAGCTTTTCAAGCTGAACAATCTTGTTTCCATATAGCTTCAACCCAAGCTGGAACTGGGCATGCTTTTGCTGTTTGACTGTTGTGAGTTGTTGTAGAGCAATCATCTGGGAACCCTGTGAAACAATTATGGACTTGTAATGTTCCAGAATAGCTACAACAGGTTTCAGTTGTTGATCCGTTAAAGCCATTAGTTGCAGACTAGCCTCAAGATCTTCAAATGATAGAGAAATTTGAGATCTATCACTGACACCAATTCCAGAAGTAGAAACATCTGGGCCCCTTCAAATGACAGAAATTTGTGCTTGCACACCCTCTGTTGCCATGGGCATGGTCTTAGTGATGTTTGTACTGTCCTGTGCTTCTTGGGCAGGGACATCAGTAGTACCAGCCACAAAACCCATGTGAATATCCTCAGAAGGGATGTTCACCTACAAATTGAGGGTGGGAGTGTCCTCAGTGGGTTCCCTATCGATATGTTGTGCGGGAGTACCCTCTTGCACATAGCTACTTGGCTCTGGGGTTTGGACTGAGGAGGAAGGAGCTCCTACAGCCCTTTGTCTCCTGTATATTTTTAGTGATGGGGCTGGGGAGGTACGTATAGATGAAGGATCAGAGGGTATATTTTTATTACGAGGAGTGAATTGGGATCCTTGGGGTGAAGCAGCAATAAAGGGCTGAGCCTGCTCGGAATCCTCTCATCTGTTTCTTGGAAAGATGGTCTGCATCGCTTGAGGCAAAGAGACATCTACGCTATGAAAATTGGCACTTGGTTTTAAAAGTCTTTTGACAGAAGGTAAAGAGTGCCTATGGGAAACATAAATCCTTTTATGTACTTTTAAAGAATTGCAAGATTTTGCAATGATTTCAGCCAGAAACCGAGGATACATAAAACATTTCCCATTCTTTAAGGCATGGTGCCTTATCATTCCTTGAAAAATCATATTTTTAAAATTGAACTGTTGGCCTGTGGATAAGCACACTAGAGCAGTGGCAATATTTGAGGAAAATTCAGACCAACCAGTCCTTTTTGGGCTTAAGCACTGTTGATGAATATGTGCAAGATTCTTACATTTAGGACCAAATTGTGCTTTATGAAAGGTAAATGAGTCTGTTGGGCCCCTATACTCTATTTCAAACAGATCTGCATGTAAGGCATTAAGGGATAGATCAGATATACCTGAGGCATCTTGCAGATGCAAATGTTGTCGAATGGACTCCTCTGTAATGGTAATGGTGTTACCATCAATGGTAGATATAAAAGAAGTGATTCCCTCATGGGTACTTACAGTAGCTGATTTCCAAAACTGCTCTATATAAGAGACGTATATGGTGGGGTTGATGGTTAGAGCATAGTGGATATGAGAACGAGGAAGAAAATTCATCATTTCATGGAATGGCTGCAGTTTAGCATGTTTGAGAGAGTAGGGTAGGCAGTTGTGTTCTTTAACGAACTCCATTGGTGATCCCAAAGGCGAGAATTTAGGGTTTGGATCGACTATTTGAAAATCGCACAGGGAGAGAAAGAGAATGGATTCTGAAAGATATTTTGCAACTGATAGTTGCAATCAAACGATACTTGGACTTTTAAGGGTTTGGATTTTCAAAAATATCTAATCCCGCGTACACTCTCCCTAACAATGACTAAAATACTCTGCACACTTTACAGACCAAGGGAAACAACTAACAGTTCGAGAAAATTAACGAGCAGCTTGAGAATAGTCTCAAGCTGTTAGTTGTTTACTGAACAGTATCTAATGTAATAGTGTCTCCCCCTTAACTAAGCACATCTAGTAAATGTTTTGTTCATTGTATAGGGGAGAGTAGTGTAAGAAAAATTGATCCATATTTACCATACCAATGTTTGATACCAGAAAGGTGAATCTTCCTACATCAAATGGCTTTGTAAAAAGATCAGCTAACTAATCATCAATATGAATTTTGGTAACTTGGATTAATTTCTTTTCATTACAGTCCCTTATAAAATGAAATCTAATGTCTATGTGCTTGATTTTGGGAAATTTCACTGGATTTTGTACAATATGTAAGGTCACCTACCTACGGAATACTCATTAGCGGTTTAACGGATTGATCACACATGGAGACACACACGATGATAGACGTAAACTCGACGTCCCAACATGTGATTCTCTTCGAGAACACACTAAAAGCTCTCTGCAAGTTCGTAATCGCCCGGATGCTAATTTCTTCCAAGATTATTAATCAAAACTGATTAACTCTTAATTACAGGCCACGGATTCGAACTTGCCCTGGACAAGTTCAAGAAGGCCCAAGCCCACAAACTTGTCCACCATAAGTTCGAATCTAGGCCTTTGAACTTATTCTAGAACTTGTCTTTGAACTTGTTCTAGAACTTATGTTTGAACTTACCTATGAACTTATGTTTGAACTTATCTTTGAACTTATGTTTGAACTTAAGTAAAACATCAATTACAACTAAGTTCAAACATATATACAATCAATATCAAAACATATATCGAACATATATCAAACATATATTATTATGCAATTACGAACAATTGAACTATTACAAAATATCATCTATAATTAGACTGCTTCGTCGCACCGGATGCACTAACAGACACCCCCTTGACGATAGCTTCTATCTATATATTTTGTCTAAGTACTAGGTCTATACAAACTACTACTAGCATATAATCCCTGCTCTATACAAACCCCTTACCACTTTCTGGAACTTCCTGCCTTCAGATCTCCAGCCTTCGTGAAAGAAAATCGGCTGATCATGAAGTTTTTTCAGGTCATCCTTGGATAGGTTAATTAGATGCAGTGGATCGTATACTTTCAAAATTGTCTTCTCTTCTAGATCCTCCATCACTGCTTCAGCCGTTTCATTGTCTACATACCACCACTTCATGTTTGCAAGAACATCTTGTGGCATAGACTTCAATGGGACTTACTTCAAACACCGGACTGGCTTGTAAACCATCGTAGCCCAAGGTTTTCCTATATGGGGATCTATTCTTGTCTCATCGTCTACTCTTTTACCTGATCTTGGCTTTAGTCTTTCAAACTTCCCAGATCTGCCCTCCCTTCTGATGATTTTTGCTATCACTTCAGCGTAAGGGTCGTCTCCCAAGTTGATAAGCTCCTTTCAGGCCAATTCCTTCACCTCACATTTGGGCAATGTATTAAAAACCTTTAAAGTTCTCCTTAAATATTGAAGTCCGTCTCTTCTTTTATGCACAAAAAGCTACAGTATCCTATCAAAGAACCAGCTTAGAATCCCGCCTGAAAGCTTTCCTGGACTTGGCAGCCTCATCCTTTTCTTTACTACCAAGTTAGTCTTCTTCTCCTCCTTCTTAAACCATAGCCTCATCATTTCTTCTTTTGTTTATTCCCATTCAGCTACATCAGATTCTGATTCATCCATAGATGCTAAGTTAAGCTCATCTAGATCTATCACATTCTGATCATTGCTTACATATTGTTCAGTGATAGGCTGCTTCGGGATCAATACTTCATCAACATCATCATCCTCATCTTCAATAACTTCATCGTCTGATTTCCAGTCCACAACGTCCTCTGGAAAGAATTCCCCTTCCTCAAGCTCTTCTTGATCAAAACCTAACTCGTCTTCATCATCAAGATCCATTAACGCTTCAATCATTTCATGCTCAACATTCTTTGAAGCTTCACATCTTTCTCCCATACTAGACTGACTAGGCTCCCCCTGAATGATGGCTTGCTGAGTAGTCTTTTGGGAAAGATTTGCTAGCTCACCTTCTCTTTGTGAATCTGGATCATTGCCTTCGTTATCGTCTCTCCTAACACTTCTCAGCTGATCCTCCTTGCAGCTACTCTCCCCCTGAGCTCGTATATCTTTCAAAATTTGCTCAATGAGGGTCTGCATCGTCTGGATTTGTCCTAGTTGATCAGCCACAGTTGTCCTTAACTCAGCATTCTCTTGATCTAATCGAGCGTTATGCTGCTGCAGCTCTTTCACAGCTGTTGATAATTGGTAAATTTAGATTGTTTGGAAGTCCACTTCTCCTTTCAGCTCAGTGAACCGCTGATTTTCTGTGGACGAAGTTGAAGTCGATGGAATGGAGGCGGATGTAGTTTGAGCTGTGGTGGATGTTGATGGAGCAGCCGGTAACACCGATGGAGAAGCTGAAGTGGATGGAGCTCCCTGCATAAACCTATCCCTTCTCGCCCTATTCCTAGGAACGAGAGGAACTTCTTCTTCTTCAAATTCGGATTCATCGGTCTCTTCATCAATTAGAGCCGGTCTTCTCGTTCTCCTTCTGCTAACCACTAGCCTCGATCCATATCTTCCAAATGTGACCTCTGGATCCTCAGCTTCAAAACTTGATTCAGACACAGTCTTGGAGGCGGTATCTACATGACCGTCTACCTAAGTCTGCTCCCTTGCCTCTTCTTCTTCAGTCTGGACTTCTGTGTCCATAAACACAACATCTGACGGCTGATATTCATCAATCTGTCTAAAAATATCCTGAAATTTAGCTTGAGGCTCTAAAACATCCTGAACCAGTTGTTCAGCAATATTTTGCTCCCCCGCTGTTCCCTGAGCCCATATTTTTTCAAGAGTTTGCGCCCTCTAGTCATATTGAGGAGCCGAACTCGATGGGCTGGCTGCTTCCGATGATGGTCCAGCAACTGTAGTGGCTGGTTGTTGGCGAGAAGAGGTTCTAGCAACCGGAGTTCTACTTGTCGGTGCTCTGCGTCGTTGCTGCTGCTGTTCTTGTGGTTGTTGTTGTTCTTGTTGTTGTGGGGCTTCACCAATCCAATTATCACCCTCCAGGGCAACAAAATCTGGATCTACAACTTCCCCGAACAATAGTGCCACTTGGGGTCTGACCTGCTCAGCCCTTCTAGCGTTATGGGTCTGGCAGTCATCAAAAATTCGCTTGTCTATCAAAGCCACTCCACTTTGATCAGGAAGTGGTGGCAAATTCGATAAAAAATGGCGTATGATCATCATTGCGAAGCGGGGATACATCAAAAACCTTTCCCTGATCGGAGGTGTGATCTGGTGCACGAACTCCCCAAAAAACATCTCGGGAAAACTAAATTTCTTGTTGTATACTAAAGCTATCAACGCCGATTGCAATTTAGACACCATCGTGTCAAAGCCCACCTTCTTTGGCGCAAAACATACCATGATATCATGAACAAGGTATCTCCATTGACCAATCAGCCCACTCTTGACATATGACCCCTTCATTAGATCTTGGGCATACCCCATCCTTAAAAACGCAGCTTGCCTAATAGGTAATGGAAAATCAATCGGGCCTGCTTCTTGTTCCTCAGAGCCCAGCTGTAGGATCTGCCTTAACATGTCAGCGGAGAACACTATTGGCTGACCGCCTACTCTTGTTCTTAGCACTGTAGGCAAAACTGAGCAATCTACCTGCAAATGCTCCCAGAACTGTCGCACATACATCAGGGTTATTTGTAGATTGTGGGTAAGGGCATAGGAAACGCGAGATTGAGTCAGGAATTCAATCATCTGACGGTATGGTTGTGCCTCTGGCAATTGGAGATCCACTGCCATGACCATATTGTGCTTATTATAAAAAGCACGCTCACCCATATCTGCACGCGCGCACAATCATCAAACAAAATTAGTAATTAAAAAATAAAAATAAAACGAAATTTGTTATTTTCGAATTTGCATAACTTCGAACTTAAATAAGTTCGAAGTCTCACAAATTCGAACTTACACAAATTCGAAATTATTTAAAACCATTCGAATTTAAATAATTTCGAGACAAATATTCGAACTTGACTGACTTTGAACTTATAAATATTTCAACAAGTTCGAACTTTCTAACAAGTTCGAACCTGAAGAACAAGTTCGAAGTCAGTCACTTTCAAATTAAAAACCAAGAATATAACCCCATTTGACTTAATCAACAGTACAATCTAGTCCTATTGGGTTCTAATCAAAGTTATTTATCATTTATTTGAAGTTTTATCGGTTGGAACTCGTGACTTTAAACCAAGTAGTTTCAAATCTCATAAACGTCAAAATAGTTCGATTTTTGCCACAATAATGTCCTAAACTACACATACTTAGTATTATGATGAGTACTGTACCTAAGTATACGTGTATGTTCGAGAAATAAAGGCAAAACTTTGATTAATAGAACGAAATTCGAGAGTCGGCAAGTTCAAGAATAAGTTCGAAATCGCCGGAGCACAAGTTCGAGATTTCAAATTCGAGAGTAGGTGTCTTAAATGAGGTACTAATGACCTATTTATACCAACTATCTTTGAACTTAGCACAAGTTCGAACTTCCGGAAAAATTCGAAGTTAAGTTCGAATTTGTCTGAATTTCGAACTTAAGTGAAAATTTTGAAAATTATTGAATAAAATCCAACTTTTTCATGTAACGGAATTTTACAAACTTTGCAAAATCATTCATACTAAGCAACAGATTTTCACACAATATTTGTTTATTCAACATAAAATGCATCCTAGTAATTTTGACCTTTTTCCTACTTAGAGTAAAATAAAATATAATAAAATAAAATAATAAAAAATAAATAAAATAAAATAAAATATAATAAAAACTTAAAGTATGCAAAAGTACTTAAAAAATTTCTACCTATACTAACAGGATATTTTTGCGTGAAAGTCAAAGAAGGTTCAATCAGATAGCGATGTCAAGCGCACTTTCAGTATTACACTTTCACACTTAGGAATTTTTTATTCATTTGGTTGTTTGTCGTGACATACATTCCGAGTCGATTGTTGGTATGTTTTTCAATTTAAACATTAAACACTTTGGAATTTCCCATTGGCCTTTTTATTTATCAAGGAACTACCTTACGGGTCCCACACTTAGATATACTTCTATGATCAAGGCATACACACAATGATTATAACTTTTTGGTATTGCAAATTTTCTTTAAAAGGCAAACGTCGAACACAGTTTTGTAATTACATACAACAGAGTGTCTTAGTCTCTCTTAAAGTTCCTTTTAAGTTAACAAGACAGAGGTGACAGGTCTGTACTTACGTACAACAAAGCGACTTATCTTTCTAACTTGAGTCAAAACAGAGGTGACAGGTCTGTACTTACGTACAAGTCTAGGGGTGGCAAATTGAGCCCATTCAAGCAAACGAGTCAAACGGGTTGACGACCAAAAGTCATAAATTTTACATAATTTTGAAATTTTTTTCAAAGAACAATTTTTTTATTACACCTTTTTATAAATTTTCACTTTATAAAAAAAACTTATGTTCTATTTTAGTTTTTTACGATGGGTCCATTTAACTCTTCGGCCCGTTTGGCCCGTTGGGTCAAGATTGCCACCCCTACGTACAACAAAGCGACTTATTTTGACTCCCACTTATTTATCAAAATTTTTTATTTTCTTTTCTTTAAGATGTATTTTTATGTTGCTATACATCCCCCAGAAAAGTTGCATACCTCATTTAGAATCATTGTCTGTATGTCTCTAACATAGAAATTAAGACCATTTGGTCATATATCGAAGTTCGTTATACATATGACTTTTCCTTGATTATTTTATTAGCTGTTAGGATTTTCTTTGTGTATTATGCCTACCAACACATCAAACAAGAAAGTGTATATCCCTTAGAATTTAAGGTGCATTATCTGTGAAAAGCTGAACACTTAGAGATTGTTTAGACTGTGCTAATTTCCGTCACTTTTAACCTATGAATCTAAGACTTAACCCATTTTTCGATATTCTCTTTTTTTGAAAATTTTAAGGTTTTCTCTTCTTTTTTTTATTTTTTTTTATTTTTATTTTTAAGATAAGCTGCTAAACTAAGCTACTAACTTACTATAAAAGGAAAGAAACTCTACTAAGCTATTAACTTACTATAAAAGAAAAGAAATTTTACTAAACTACTAACTAACTTAAAAATAATTGAAAAACTACTAAGGTCAAGTTACTCTAGATTACGCATGCCATTTAGTTGAACTAACAACTCAAAGCGTGACTTATCAAAAGCTTTTGTGAATAAAGCTGCATTATTATCTTCCGTTTCCACTTTTACCAGCTTTATTTATTTCTTTTCAGCACAATCACGTATAAAATGATGTCTTATGTCTATGTGCTTTGTTTTACTGTGTTTAACTGGATTATTAGTTATAGCAATTGTAGATTGTATATCTATCCTAATGGGAGTATGAGTGTAAGTCAAACCGTAATCCCGCAATTGTTGTTGTATCCACAAAACCTATGAACAGCAACTACCAGCAACTACATATTCGGCCTCGCACGTTGACACGACTACCGAATTCTGTTTCTTGCATTGCCAGGATACGAGTATCCCTCCAAGGAACTGACAACCTCCAGTTGTTGATTTCCGGTTCAAGGTGCAACCTCCATAGTCTGAATCCATGTATGCTTCCAATTCTAGATCTCCATCAGCATGATACCAAAGTTCCAGCTTCGGTTTTGTCTTGAGGTATCTCAGAATCCGCTTCACGACTTTCATATGCATTTCTTTTGGATTAGCTTGAAACCTAGCACAAATACACACAACAAACATAATGTCAGGTCTAGAAGCAGTTAAGTAGATGAGTGACCCAAGCATGGCCCGACATAAAGTCGGATCCACATCAGTGTCACTTTCTGTACACGGTCCGAGATTGTCATTCACTTGAATCGGAGTACTAAAGTGAGCAGTGAGCTTTGTTCCTTCCATCCCGAAGTGCTCCAGAAAATCGTAGACATACTTCGTCTGATGGATAAACATGCCTTCCTTCTTTTGGTCAACTTGCAACCCTAGAAGGAGGTTTAACTAACCCACAGCACTCATCTCAAACTTTGACTTCATAACCTTCTCGAAATCTTTGCACATCTGTTCGTCTGATGACCCAAAAATGATGTCATCCACTACACTTGTACCAAGATAAAATCTTCTCCCTTTCTCTTCACAAACAATGTACTATCAATTCTCCCTCTTTCAAACCCATTGTCCAAAAGATGAGTTGATAGTGTCTCATACAAAGCCCTTGGTGCCAGATGCAATCCATACAGAGCCTTATCGAGTCGATACACTCTGTCGGGAACTTTGGATCAGTGAACCCAGGTGGTTGTTTGACGTACACCAGTTCCTTGACCTTTCCATACAGAAAGGCACTCTTTACATCAAGTTGATAGACTTTAAATCCTTAGAAGGACGCAAAGGCCAGAAACAGACGAATTGCCTCGAGCCTTGCCACTGGTGAAAACACCTCGTTGTAATCAATTCCCTCTCTTTGGTTGAATCCGTTTACCACAAGTCTTGCCTTGTTGCGAGTAACAATACTCCGATTATCTCTCTTGCACTTAAAAACCCATTTGGTTCCTATTGCAACTTCTCCTCGAGGTAGCGGCACTAACTCCCACACTTCAAGCTTTCTGAATTCTGACAGCTCTTCTTGCATGGCTCCAACCCAAGAGTTATCTTTCAGTGCCATCTGCACATTTTTCGGCACTACTTGCGAAATGAAACAAGAATATAAACATGTGTGATACACCTTGGAGTCATTAATCATCGACAACAACACTGTGTTGTTATTTACACTACTCCTAGTTCTCACAATGGTATTTGGATTTCCTATGATGCTCTCAATCGGATGATCCTTGTTTATCCTCAATGTGTCAATCTAGATTATCTCCTTTGTTTGATCCTATTTCACCTAACGGGGGAACGACCTCAGACTGTGCATTCTCTTCCTCATGACCACTGTCCTCAGAGTTAGGAGTATTTGTCTGATTATCGTTTGTAGGTATTGCAGAATCATTCTATGCGGGAGACCCATCTTCGGTCGTTGTAGGCTCAGAAGTTGATGGAATGCTCGTCTTTGGAAAACCTTGACCGTCGTCATTCAGATTTAATGATGATAAGTCATTTTCAATTGTACCTGCATTTCCATCCAAAGGAATGTTGAATGATTCAAACAATGAGTCATAATCAAATATCCATTCTGGACCGGTTTGGGGTTCATGTGTATAACTTGTTACATCAATGTTAAATACAATTTCGACCGTACCGTTTGTTCTGTTAAAAACCCTTTTGTTTGGTGAGTTAGGCACATAACCTAGGAAATATCCTTCGTCAGCCTTTTCACCAAACTTAGGTTGATGTTTTGTTATCAATAATGTACACGGTACCCCAAACGATTCGAAGCAAGTTAAATTGGGTGGTCTTTTATTCAAGACTTCATAACAGGTATTCACTGCCTCCCCCCAAAACATGGTAGGAAGCTTGGAATCCGAGAGCATGGTCCTCGCTGCGTCAATCAAAGTCTTGTTTCCCCGTTCTGCCACCCCATTTTGTTGGGGCTCATATGGTTCACTAAATTGTTGCACTATGCCTTTGGATGGGCAATATACACCAATTACTGTGTTTTTAAATTTTGTTCCATTGTCACTCCTGATATGTTTTACCCTTGTCCCGTCGGAGTTTCGACTTGATCTAAGAACCCAATCAACTTTGCAGTTGTTTCGTCCTTCGTACCTTAATAGAAAACCCGTGAAAAACGTGAGTAATTGTTAGGCACAAAAAGGCCTCAGTCAAACCTGCTCTGCATCTGAAAAAGATTTGCAATATCAGCCTAAAGCTGTTCTATGTGTTGCATGTGTTGCAACAAAGACAGGTTTGCTCAAGCTGTTCAGTCTGCTCAACAGGCTGGACATAAACTGTCTACACTGCTCTACACTGATGAGCAGTTTGGGCAGTTTACAAGTGTTCTGTTCTTTGTGAACAGAACCTGTTCTTTGTGAACAGGCTAAACACTTTATGGAATATGTTTCCAAGTCCTCATGTATTGTTTTTAGCTACAAGATCAGTTTACAAAGTCGAAGACAAAGTGGAAATCAGAACTACTCAGCCTGCCCAAGCTGTTCTGTTACATGAAGACAAAAGGTTATTTGAAAAAGGGTGACGGACCTTTTTCTTATATCAAAATAGGCCTTTACAAGGAAGAAAGACGCAAAGTTGACATTCCTTATTTAGTTAAAGGCAATGCAATAGTAGACAAAGTGAAAAGACAAAAGTTCTGCACACAAGAAGACAAGTCTGCTTTTCAGAAAGTGCAGAAAAGATTATGTTGTCTTTTCAACAAGACTTCTCCTTTTTCATTCCGTCCAATGAAGAAGTTTCTCTTAGATCCTCTGTGTGAGTATAAAAGGAAACTTCTAAGGTCAGAAAGATTAAGCCAAGATAAGCTAAGTGCTGAAACCAAGAGTGAACGTGCAAGTGTGTTTTTCATGCATGCAAGCCTGCTTGTGTAGTACAGTTTCTCTGTGTCTAAGCTGTTCTACGTAAGCTGTCCCTCTGAGTCTTGTAAACACAGTGAGTGTTTCTTAGTGAGTGTATTCATTGTAAACTAGTTTGAGTCTCTCTTAGACTAGTAAACATACTGTTGTATCTGTCATCTCAGCTTGAACCTTTCCGCATTCAAGCTCGTTTGTAATTAACAACTTGTTGATAATACATACAAACATTGAGAAAATAGTGTGTAGTTTTTAAATAGCTGTATTCACCCCCCACTACAGCTTAAAGCTATATACTTTGGGAACCTCTCGGGACCTACAACTGGTATCAGAGCAGTTTAGAGTGTGTGGCATTCTAGATCTCTCATTCTCCCAAGTTTCCATGGGCAACAGTGCTGCAGGTTCCTCATACTACGACAATGGCTCTATGGGCAAACCTCCAAAATTCAATCATCAAAACTTCTCTGGCTGGAAGTGCAGAATGATGCTCTATCTAGAGAATCTGGATGTACAACTACCAGAGATAGTGATGGAGGGCCCCTATGTGCCAACCTCTGTTACTACCATAACTCCAGCGGTTGAAGGAGCTGCTCCTGAAATCAGGACCTTTGAGAAAGCTAAAGCTCAATGGTCTGATGAAGACAAGAGATTGGTAGCTCTGGATGCAAAGGCCAGGAATAACCTGGTTATTTCTCTCCCTGATGATGTGTTCAAGCAGGTTGAGAAAATGAAGACAGCAAAGGAGATGTGGGATACTTTATGTACCGTATATGATGGACCCACAATCACACTGGATAACACGATTAACAATCTTGTTAGACAGTATGAACTCTTTTTTGCAAAACCAAAGGAGACTCTCACAGAAACCTACACCAGGTTTACTGCTCTTGTAAATGATCTCAAAGCTGTTGGGATCACTAAGGACAGCCTTACCCTGGTGAAAAATTTTTGGACATCCTTCCTGAAGAATGGAACTACTTTTCAACAATCCTAAGAAATTCAGGTACCATCAGAAGTAAGGATCTTGTCAACTTGTATGGATCTTTACTAAATGATGAACAATCAAGGCAACAGAAGAGAAATGCCTTGGAGATGTCTAAAAGAGGTGCAGCCTTTGTGGCTAATGTGAGACAGTCTGTGAATCAGGTGAGTGATGTGTTCACTCAACCTGATCCATAGGATGATGATAAGGAGGAAGTGTCAGATGAGGAAGATAATGCAGATTTTGTTGAACAGGATGATGAGCAAATGATAACTATGCTTGTCAAAAGGTTCAACAAGAAAAGGTTTGGAAGAAACATGCTGCAAGGAAGTTCAGGTGCTGGCAAAAAGAAGGCATTTGATAAAACCAAGGCTGAGTGCTTCAAATGTGGCAAAACTGGCCATATAGCTGCTGACTGTGTGTCAAAAGCTGTTGGTCAGTCATACAAACCATACAAGACAAACAAGGATGATGGTTATAGGGTTAAGTACCTTATGGCCATGACTAAGCTGAGGAAGTTGGAAAACTCAGTGGGTTCTAACCGCCAAAAGGGACTCATGGCAGAGACTTGTGACTGGGAGGAATCTGATTCATCATCTGATGAAGAAGACAATCAATGTATGATGGCCAACACTGATGTCCCGTCAACAAGCAGTTTCAAACAGGATCTGGTTGAAGCTGAAGCTTTCAGCAGCTTGGAGAACTGGAATCCTACAATGATGTATAAGGTACAAAATTTTATGGCTTACAGTTCTGAAGAAAAAGTTAAAATGTTTGAATATATGCTAGTTGATTTGAAAGCAGCTGTTGAGAAGCATGATGCTTTATTATCTGAAATCTCTAAGCTTAAAACTGATCTTAAAACAAAATCCAATAAACTGGACAGTTTTCATAAGTTGGAAACTGAGCTTAATGAATTAAAACACATCAACTCTATTTTACAGGAGGAAAAGAGAGAAACAGATATAAAGCATGCTAAGCTTCAAAAGATAGTTGACTCTTGGTGTCAATCTGCACAAAAAGTTAGCCATTGTATAAGTCAACAGATCCCTGCACAAATTCAAGCCTATCTTGGAGGGGATCTTGACACAGCAGCTTCCATTGTTGAGGTTAATAATCTGAAAGAAGGTTTATGCACTCTTGGTGAGCTTCCAAACACTTTTATTCAAAAAGTGAATGGTAAACTAATCTCAACAAACAGGTTTGTCAGGCCTCAAAATACTGACAGCTCGTGTGAACCTAGCTCAAAAACTAGTGTTGGAATATGTTCTCCATCAAACCAGCCTGCTAAGTGCTCTGCTGATTCACACAAGCAAAAGAAAGGAAAACATGTCCAAACTGCAGCTGTGGATGCTAAACCTGTTGCCAAAACAGGTTCTAGGTCTAAAGCTGATAGTAAAAGGCATGATAATCCTTTTGATGCTAAACATTTTGAAAACAAGTTTTCAACTGTTAAGCAGCCTGCTTTTAACAAGGCCAAGTCTCATGTTGAAAGCAAACCTGCTGTGATTTCTAATAAGTTTTCTAATCATAGTGGTAAACTGGTTTTAAATGAGAATAAGTTTTTCAAAACCAGAAATAATGATTATGCTGATAGGCAGCATAAATCACATCTCAGTAGGGGCAAAGGCAAAGCCATTGCTCAGCCTGAGAAACTTGGGAATAAGTTCCCAAACCTGTGGAAGTTCAAAAGCCAATTATGCTTCCTGTCTTTGACATCTGTCCCCCTAAAAAGAGGAAAGAAGAGACAGCAAAGCTGTGGCTATTGAACCCTCCACTCAAGCTGTTGATTCATCAAATAGTAATAAGGTTGCTAAACCTGCTAACAGAATCAACAAAAATAACTCAGAATGTGTTTCTGAAAGTTCTTCTTCCAAAAATCCTAAAAAGAGAAAATGTTATAAATGTGGGAAGAAGACACATCTGGCCAAGGACTGTCCTGAATCTGAGGACATGAGGCCTGTTGACTCTGATAGTTCACTCACAGCTGTTACAAGCAGTGTTGAAAACATCTTAGTCAATGAAAGTGGTATCCAAGCTGATACCATTCAAATAGGGAATATTAGTGTGGATATTATAAGTCCATCAACAAATGTTGATGAAGTAGGAGAACTCATCTCTGTGATGAGTTCCCCTAAAAATAACTAATATTTCTCTTATCACTCTGCAGGAAAAACAATCTTTCCAAGTTTGGTACTTGGACAGTGGCTACTCAGGGCACATGACATGTTTTAAAGAATTGCTGAGTGATCTCAGGCCTGAAAAGGGGCCAAAAGTCACATTTGGTGACAATGTACAGGGATCCACTGAGGGATATGGAACTCTTAAAGCTGGTGCTGTAGTGTTCAAAAGAGTAGCCTATGTGGTTGGGCTAAAACATAACCTGGTTAGCATCAGCCAACTGTGTGATGCTGGCTATAAAGTTAACTTTGATGAGCACCTGGGTTACATATTGGATCCCCAAAGCAAAGTTGTGCTATGTGCTCAACGAAAGAAAGGTGTATATGTTGTGGACATGCAATCTGCTGATCCCACAACTGAAACCTGCTTTCTCACAAGAACAAATGCAGACTTAAATTGGTTATGACACAAAAGGCTGTCACATCCGAACTTCAAGAACATCAATAAACTCTGTAAGAAAGAGTTAGTGACAGGTTTGCCTTCTATGACCTTTGTTAAAGACAAACTCTGCGCAGCTTGTGAGAAAGGCAAGCAGAGAAAATCATCATTTAAATCCAAACATAACTTCTCTATTGACACTCCTCTCTTCTTAATCCATATGGATTTGTTTGGACCTGTTAATGTCCCAAGTCTAGGAGGAAGAAGATACACTCTAGTAATAGTTGATGAGTTCTCCAGGTACACATGGGTTATCTTCTTGAAGACAAAGGAGAGGCTGCTAGAGAAATTATTGGATTTGTGAAAAAGAAGGAAATGCTAAACTCTGCCCAAGTGAAGCAGCTTAGAAGTGATCATGGTACTGAATTCAGAAACAGTACTCTTGAATACTTCTGTGAAGAGAAAGGAATCACTCAAAACTTTTCAGCTGTAAGAACTCCACAACAAAATGGAGTTGCTGAAAGGAGAAACCGAACTCTCATTGAAGCTGCTAGAACCATGCTGTGTGCATCAGGTTTACCTTCATCATTCTGGGCTGAAGCTGTTAACAATGCCTGCTTCACCCAAAACAGATCCTTAGTGGTGAAAAGGTTCAACAAGACTCCCTATGAGCTGCTCAAAGGGAGGAAGCCAAATGTCAGTTACTTCCATGTGTTTGGGTGTCCCTATTTCATTCTGAATCAAAGGGATCAGCTGTCAAAGTTTGAACCAAAAGCTGATGAAGGTGTGTTTGTTGGCTACTCTGCTATCTCCAAAGCCTACAGAGTGTACAACTACAAAAGAAAGGTGATAGATGAATCTATCAATGTCACCTTTGAAGAGTCCAAGAATGCTTCCACCAAATCTGTTCCTGACTCAGTTTCAGGAGAACTTAACTTTGATGATCTGATGCATTCAAACAATGAAGAGGACTCAAAAGCTTCCACCACACCCAGTGTGGAACCTGTTAATCATGATGGACATGATGATGATTATGCCAATACACCCTATGTGAATAAGTGTACTGACTTAATTACAACTGCATGTCCTGAACCTATCAATGCTGATTTTCCTATTTCTACTGCTGATATGTTCAACAGTGGTCAGACATGTTCAACAAGTGAACAGGCTCAAGACAACAGTGTGTCTGAGAGCTGTTCAACAGGACCTGCTGAAGGTGTAAACAACTCAGGTGAATCATCATTGAAAAATGATCCTAAGTGGATCAGGTGTCACCCCAATGATCAAATAATTGGTGACATCAACAAAGGGGTACAAACACGATGGGACAGCTTAGGGAACTTTTGTATGTTCTCTATTTTTGCTTCATTGATGGAGCCAAAGAAGGAGGATGAAGCACTAAAATATGCAAATTGGATCACTGCCATGCAAGAAGAACTCAATTAGTTTGAAAGAAACAAGGTATGGAAGTTGGTCCCTGCTCCTAAAGGTTTAACTATAATTGGCACTAAATGGGTTTTCAGGAATAAGATGGATGAGCAAGGTCATGTCATTAGAAATAAGGCTAGACTGGTTGCTCAGGGCTACAGACAGGAGGAAGGAATTGATTATGATGAAACATTTGCTCCTGTAGCCAGACTAGAAGCAATTCGTTTGTATCTAGCCTACACTGCTCATAAGAGCATTATGTCAAGCAGCCTCCGGGTTTTGAAAATGAACAACATCCAGGTTTTGTCTATAAGTTGGAAAAAGCTCTCTATGGTCTCAAACAAGCAACAAGAGCCTGGTATGACACTCTTACTGATTTCCTAATGAGCAATGGGTATTCCAGAGGTAAAGTGGATACCACACTGTTCATAAAGAAAGTGAGGTCTGATATTATGCTTGTTCAAATTTATGTGGATGACATAATATTTGGTTCTACTAATGAGCAGTTGTGCAAGAATTTTTCATTACTCATGAAATCCAAGTATGAGATGAGTATGATGGGAGAACTAACTTTCTTTTTAGGATTACAGGTTAAACAAACCTCAACTGGAATTTTTATAAATCAAAGAAAGTACACTTTAGATCTTTTGAAAAAGTTCAAATTTGATCAAAGTTCTCCTATTAAAACCCCAATGGCAACCAATGTAATATTAGATGCTGATGCCAGTGTCAAAGCTGTTTCAGTAACAGCTTACAGAGGCATGATTGGGAGCTTGCTATACTTGACTGCTAGTGGACCTGATATTATGTTTGCTACCTGTCTGTGTGCTAGGTTCCAAGATGATCCAAAGGAATCTCACCTAGCTGCTGTTAAAAGAATCTTCAGATACCTGAAGGGTACACCAGGTTTGGGTCTTTGGTATCCCAAAGACTCCAGCCTTGAACTAACAGGTTATTCAGATTCTGATTTTGCAGGCTGCAGGCTAGATAGGAAGAGCACAACAGGTGGATGTCAACTCCTTGGTGGTAAGTTGATAAGTTGGTGCAGCAAGTAGCAGAACTCTGTGTCTACTTCTACTGCTGAAGCTGAGTACATTGCTGCTGGAAGCTGCTGTGGGCAGATTCTGTGGATGCAGCATCAGGTTGAAGATTATGGGCTTGTGTATAGGAAAATTCCTATTCTGTGTGATAACACAAGTGCCATAGCCATTTCCAACAATCCAGTATTTCATTCTAGAACAAAGCATATTGAAGTCAGACATCACTTCATCAGGGATCACATTCAGAAAGGTAATGTGGAGGTAAGTTTTATTTCCACTAATGAACAGCTTGAAGATATTTTCACCAAACCACTTGATGAAAATAGGTTTAATTACATTGTCAGCAAGCTGGGCATGTTAAACAAGAGTGACTAAGTGTTTCTCAAAGGTCTAAGAATTTGTGTGCTTCACACTGCTCAAGTTTCTTAGAACAGCTTAGACAAAACAGGTTTTACATGATCTGTACTTAGTCATTTGTCTGAAAAACTTGAACAGCTTGAGCACACAACAGGCTGAACAAAAACAGTTTACTCGTCCAGCCTGCTCTAGCTGATGGTCCAATCTTCACCCTGTTCACTCCTTCACACTGTCTTACAAGCCATTGTCTTGTAACCTGTTCAACTATTGAACACAGCCTATTCTGACAAAAGAGAGCAGGCTGAAGGCACAGTTTGAAGAATGAACAGCTTGAAGACTGAACAGCTTGTGATGACCCGGCTCATCACAGGTTTGACCAACCGCTTAGACTAACAGTTTGTGGTGAGTATCTGTACAACTCTCAGCCATTACTTCATACTGCTGCCTTCCCTGTAATAGGGAATAGAGTTTTCTACACTCCTGTACTCCCAAATGAGCCTCCTCTGTCCACACCAATGAGGAAGTTGTTAGGATTGGTGGAAGGACTCTCTGCTGTGAGGGTGGATCCAGAAGCTGCTGCTCCCACAAGAAAATCCAAAGCTAGGTCCAAACTTGTTAAGAGGACCCTGGCAACTGCTAAAGCTGGGCCTGTGAAAAAGTAGGCCAAAACAGCTCAGACTGAGTCTGAACCTTTAGCCTCTGTGGCTGAGGGGGAGCAGACTCCTCACCCTGGTTCATTTGTTGAACCTCAAGCCTCTGTGGCTGGTGCCTCTGTGGCACCTGAGACTATGGAACAGGCCAACCCACCTGTTTCTGACCCAGTCTCGAAACCTGTCCAGTCTGAACCCCTTATCTCCTCTCCCCAATCACCCACTTCATCCCTTCACTATCAACGAAAATCCATCTCCAAAATGAAACCAGCCAAAACAACCACCTCCTCTGTTCCCTCCCAACAGGGTTCAGTTGTAAGAGAAACAACCCCTGCTGCCTCTCCTATATTGGGAGAAGGTTCAACCCCATTAGAGCATGCTTCACTCCAATCTGAGTCTACCCAGAGTCAGCCTAGACCCTCTGGTTCCTCGCAACAGGAACCAGTTGTACAAACAGAGATAGCCACATCAACTATACCAGCCTCCCAACAGGCTGAGGATATTGAAAGACAGGAGTCCTCTCCACTCCATACTGAGTCCACACTGTCCCCCACTCAAATCTCCTCACACCCTGAGTCTGCACGAGGTGCCCACGCTGCTGGTATAGACCAATCAGCAGCTCAGCCTCAAACTTCTGCTCCCCATGATACAACTGTTCTACACCAAACAGCTGCTGAGGGACCAACAACCCAAGCTGATGAACCTCAGGGATCATACCATCCCTCTGGTGAGGCTGTTCCCTCCATGCAAACTCCATAAGCAGGTTTCACCACTGCTGATGTTGAAATGCATATCCCATCTCCCAATGATGAGGTGCTTTTAGACCAAGGCACTGCAGAGGGAACCACCACTGGTCTTCATGAGGATGTTGCAGCACAAGCAGCATCTGAAAGGCCCCCATCATCAACCCCTTCTCCTGGTGATGCAGCTACAGCCGCTGCTGAAGGACCCTTTGACCCCTTCAAGCTTGGCCACATTACTTTTGCCCAGGCTATGGAGCTTCTTTCAACTGTTCCTCTTCCCTCTCCATCACATCCACATACACCAGCCTCCTCATCATCTTCTCCATCTACCCATTCTAAACAGTCCACCCATACACCTCCATCTCCTAAAGATCTACCTTTGAAGGATCAGCTTTCTCTGCTGACCAACAAAGTTGGTTCTTTGGAAACTGCTATGACCTCTCTACCCTCCATTATTTTAGACTTTGTGTCTGAACACCTTAAGGGGTTCTTTGATTCGTTCAAAGACTCCTTCCCTACCACTCCACAAACAGATAATTCTCAGCAGCTGTTAGCACTCACTGCACAGCTGCAAAATGTGTCCTCCTCCCTCTCCTTCATTCTTTCACTGCAACAGGACTCTGTGTCCTCAATGACAGCTATTTCTCAACAGCTGTCATCTCTCCTCACTTCTTGCAATTCTACTCTTCCTGCCACTCTAGCGAGCTTGACCACACTAATTGGCTCTCTATCTAATTCTATGTCATCAAACCTTGCTGATGTGCAAGATTCTCTTGAACTTCATCTTGCACAGCTTCAAAGTTTGCTGTTCACCGAGTCTGATAGGGAAAACATTGTTAAGCTGACCTCCCTTGCTGATACACAATCCTCTTCTCTTCAAACCTGTCTTTCCCAGCTTGAAGAGGTAAAGGATAGCTTGGCTTTCTTAGTGAATAGCCTTGTTGGTCCCAGGCCTGCTGCCAAAACTACTGGCAAGCCTGATGACTTTCTGTCTTCAGGCAGACCGGGTGTTGAAGGTGCTGGTCCATCTCCTTCAAAGGGGGAGAAGTCGTCTGCCTCTAAGACTAAGTCTAAGGGGGAGAAAACTTCTTCTCCTAAGGAAAAACCATTGTCTGCAGCACAAACTGGTCAACCAGCAGGAATCTCTGAAACAGGTACAGTAGAGGGTGCTTCTCATGCTGCTCAGTCTACTCAGGTTGAATCTCCAATCCCTGCTCAGTCTAAGGGGGAGGAATCTATTCCTGAGGGCAGGCCAAGTAGCAGAAGGAGGCATCTGATCTTAGAGGAAGAAGAAGAAGAGGAGGAAAGTCCTGATGCTGCTACCACTACAGCAGCTAAAGGAAAAGAAATAGCAGAAGATGATCCCATGCAGCAGAAAGCAGCAGAAATCAAATTCCACAAAGCCAGGGCCAAAGAAATGGGTCTTCCTATGCACAAATATTTTGAGTTTAGAGAAGAACAGCTTCAAGCCCTGGAAGTTCTTAGAAAAGAAGAAGAATCTGCCAAAGCTGCCAAATCATTTGCACTTCAAGAAGCAAAGAAAGTTAGAATGTCTACTCTGGAAGTGCAAAAGAAAATATTGGAAGCTGCTAAGGGATCAGCAGGGGAGAAGGAAGCAGAAAAAGAAAAAGGTACTCTGGTCTCAGTGACCAAGCCTACAGTGCCTCATGCAAGAGCTCAGTACCATTTTGACAACCTGGCAATAGAAAAATTTCAAGATGTTGCTGAAAGAAGGCTTGCCAAGGAAGCAATTGTGAAAGCTGTCCCTATATCAAGAAAAGGCAGTCAATGGACGTTGAAAATAACAAGGATGGGTGCAACAGGCCCTGAATTGGAAACATATGACTACACTGACGTAGCACAGATGAGTTACAGAGAATGGATTGAGCTGACAGTTGCTCTGAGTGAGTCAAAGTCAGAAACGGCTAAGACAATCAGGGCATATGTCAAGAAACTGATGGAGAGAGTAAAGAACCTTGGCCTGATCTCCAAAGAAGTAACTGAAGGTGTCTTTGTGACACATCCAAAAATTAGAGCCATGAGGACAAGGAAGGACACTGAGATGGAACAACTCCTCGCACTGATTGAACAAGGCGATTATGCCATTGAAATGAAGGGAGTTGATCACAGCCTGCCTAGTGGAATAGAGTTTGAAGATTGCAAGATCATTGAAGAGCCTGAGTTGGGGGCATTTTTTGTAGATCCCTTAACTCAGAAGAAATGCTTTCAAAGAGCTTCAGATCTATACAAAGTGGATCTGAGACAACTTGTGGCCTTCAGACTTGCAGTTTCATTCAGGCATTCTAGTAAGTGGAGAGCAGCCGTCTGGGATCAGCTCAGAGGCTTCTTTGAAAGAGGTGAACTTGATGATCCCAAGTTCATGATAATAAGAAGTGAAGTTCAAGAACTTGAGGAAACAGGGGAAGAGCTGGAAAAGATGTTTCAGATTCCCCCTCCAGTGTGATGAAGTCCATCTGCTATCTGGGCAGGTGAAGAATGGAAGCTGTCCATTAGTTGGACAGGCTTACCATTTACTGCTCCCAACAAAAACAGTCCAATATACATTAGTTGTACTTTACTTACACATGTTGTAATTTTCTTTTACATTAGTTGTAATATACATCAGTACATTAGTCGTACTTTTGTAAGAACATGTGTTGTTCTAATATAATCAAAACTCAGTGTATATATAAACTGATCTTTTACTTTATGTTGATGTTGTAATTCTATTTCAACAAATGTACTTTAAAAATATATAGTGACTTTTCATAAGATCAGCTTAGACTGGTTATTGCAAATAGGGGGAGATTGTTAGGCACAAAAAGGCCTCAGTCAAACCTGCTCTACATCTGAGGGGGAGATTATTAATCGAACCTATTGATTTCTTTGAAGGATGAATTTAAGGCCTGTTATATGCCTTATTGAAACCTAAAAAAGATTTGCAATATCTGCCTAAAGCTGTTCTATGTGTTGCATGTGTTGCAACAATGACAGTTTTGCTCAAGTTGTTCATTCTGCTGAACAGGCTGGACATAAACTGTCTATGCTGCTCTACACTGATGAGCAGTTTGGGCAGTTTACAAGTGTTCTGTTCTTTGTGAACAGAACCTGTTCTTTGTGAACAGGCTAAACACTTTATGGAATATGTTTCCAAGTCCTCATGTATTGTTTTTGGCTACAAGATCAGTTTACAAAGTCGAAGACAAAGTGGAAATCAGAACTGCTCAGCCTGCCCAAGCTGTTCTGTTACATGAAGACAAAAGGTTATTTGAAAAAGGGTGACAGACCTTTTTCTTATATCAAAATAGGCCTTTACAAGGAAGAAAGACGCAAAGTTGACATTCCTTATTTAGTTAAAGGCAATGCAACAGTAGACAAAGTGAAAAGACAAAAGTTCTGCACACAAGAAGACAAGTCTGCTTTTCAGAAAGTGCAGAAAAGATTATGTTGTCTTTTCAACAAGACTTCTCCTTTTTCATTCCGTCCAATGAAGAAGTTTCTCTTAGATCCTCTGAGTGAGTATAAAAGGAAACTTCTAAGGTCAGAAAGATTAAGCCAAGATAAGCTAAGTGCTGAAACCAAGAGTGAACGTGCAAGTGTGTTTTTCATGCATGCAAGCCTGCTTGTGTAATACAGTTTCTCTGTGTCTAAGCTGTTCTACATAAGCTGTCCCTCTGAGTCTTGTAAACACAGTGAGTGCTTCTTAGTATGTGTATTCATTGTAAACTAGTTTGAGTCTGTCTTAGACCAGTAAACATACTATTGTATCTGTCATCTCAGCTTGAACCTTTCCGCATTAAAGCTCGTTGTAATTAACAACTTGTTGATAATACATACAAACATTGAGAAAATAGTGTGTAGTTTTTAAATAGCTGTATTCACCCCCCCTCTACAGCTTAAAGCTATATACTTTGGGAACCTCTCGGGACCTACAGTAATCATCAGTGATAACTAAACAATACCAACTACCACCTATACTCCTTTTGTTGACAGCTCCGAATAGATCCATATGCAACAAATCGAAAGTGGAAGCTACCGAGTTCTGAGTCTTTGACTTGTGTGACTTCTTGTGTTGTTTGCCTTTCTTGCATGGTCCACACTTGTCTTCAAACTTAAAACTCTTCAGAGGGACACCTTGAACCAGACCATGTTTAGTGATATAATTCATTTTCCTCAGGTGCAAGTGTGCCATGCGTCTGTGCCATAAGATGGATTCGGACTCTGAAACTTTAGACAAAAGACAGATTGTTCCCATCGATGACTTTGATATGTTCATGTCCAGCATGTACAAATCATTCTTCCTTGGAGCTTGTTAGTGCACCCTGTGTGACGATAGCAGTTTAAGTATAGACATATTTTGTAAAAGTCAATTTGACTATTATTATACATTAACAAGTATTTGTTATATATGTTTGATATTAATTGTGTATATGTTTGAACTTGGTGTAATGTATTACAATAAGTTCAAACATAAGTTTGAAGGCAAAGGTTTGAATTTGTTTGAGGACAAGTTCGAAAAAGGCCTTGGGCCAAGTTCGAACATGTCCTAGACACACTCAAACTGGGCAGTATAATTAAGGGTTAATTCGATTAATTATTGGACTTTTGCAGAATTTTCAGAGAGATTAGTGCAAAGGGCGATCTCGAACTTGCTAGCAATCAGAGAGTTTCGTGTGGAGAGAATCATCGTGTTGGGATGATTCGTTATTCGTCTATCACTGTGCTAGTCTCTGTGTTTCGGTGTACGTGGCCTACCCGTCAAGCCGCTAACGAGGATTCCACACTCGTTGGCAGGTGTCGCGTCAAGATAGGATCCGTGGTCAGGCAACCTTACAAGTGGTATCAGAGCCATTAGGGTGTTCGTGGTGTTCTTCGTGTTCACAAGTAACAGCTGTGGTTTCTTGACGTTTTTGGACGGTCAAATCACGTTTTTGGATAGATTTTCGAGCTATACAAGCAACATAACGGAGAATAGTTTGCGTTAGTTCAATTTTTTGGTCGAAATCAATATTTTTTCACTTAAAAATATTGGTTTAAACTAAAACCTTGAAAAAATCAAATTGTTGGCCTTTTTTCGAACTTGCGGCGCTCGAACATCAAGGGGGGGGGGGGGGGTATTAGGGTTTATTCGAAATTCGAATTTGTCAGAAAGTACGCTCCTGTCGATGTTATATTTGGGTTTGATTCGAGTTTAATTAATTCGAATTTGACAACTTTTGAATTTCAATATATTCGAATTTAAAGCTTTGAGTTTAACTATACCTTCGACTTTGTCAACTATTTCGAATTTGGTGGGTTTCAAACTTAATTTCGAATTTAATTTCAAACAAATTTAAAATTAATTATATTCGAACTTCCTCAAGTTCGAAGGTGTTAATTTAAATTAATTTCGAATTAAATTCATTAAGTTTTAAATTCAAACTTTTACGAAACAATGACAAGTTTACAAAGGTTTATTGAAATGGACCATGAGGTTGGAAAGCAAATTCTCCACCTAAGTTGATGAAATTAGAAGATTATTATTGGTGGAATGATAGGTTCGCCGACTTCGCTAGATTCAATGATATGAGAATGTGGATTTGTATCGACGAGGGACACATTCCACCTACAACAGAGGTTGAGGGTCGTCAAAGAGTCTTGTCATATCAAATGATGAAGGATGATGATAAGAAGCTATATGAGGCCGAGAACCGAGCATTTTCGATTATTAGAATGACTTCACCTCAGGAAATCCTACACACATTTCGCAATCAACGAACAACAAAAGAGTTGTGGGATGCACTGGAGAAAAGGTGTGAGGGAAATCCTAGGGTTAGGAAAGGTAGAATGGAAATGCTCAAGCAGCATTTCGCTATCTTCAAGGTTTTGAAAAACGAAAAGCTGGATGAGACCATTACTAGGTTCTATCATTTGTTGACTGAGTTAGACAACCACGATGTCGAGTATCGTGAGTTAGAGAAGATCGAGAAAATTCTAGATGCTTTAACAGCCAAATGGGAGATGTATGTGGCGTTGATAAAGCATGAAGAAGAAAAGTTTGAGACTCTAACTCTAGAAAAAGTCATAGGAACGTTGAGGGCCTATAACTTTGAATTGCTGAAGAAGGAACGGGAGTATGACCAAGTACAGGATCGGGATATGTATTTTGGGAAGTCCAAACCTTCAGTGGCAAGTGAATTAAAGACGGCTACAACATTCTTTACGGGTGAAACATCGACTCTGGTTGAAGTAGATGACTCAGGGAGCCGGGCTTTCTTAGGGTACTCCAGACCGGAACAAGACACTAGTGAGACACCTAAGTCAGTGAGACACCTAACGCATAAGAAATCTGTTGACAAAATGTCTTGTTTTAGATGTATGAAAAGGGACATGTTGTTTCTAGTTGTCCACATAGGAAGGTAGAATCTACACCTAAAAGTTGAAAGCCGGAACAACATAAACCTTCTCCAAGTGTAGCAAGCACAAGTGGTTCTCAAAACACCGAGAAAATTGTGCAAGCCACACCTAAGACTGCTGTGAAACAAACACCTGGGTCAGGTAGACCGAATGATGTGGTTAGGACTAATTACCCAAATAGATTCCCTAATCAATCTAGGTCAGGACCACAACAAACTTATAGGAGTACTACACCTAGAAGAGCTTACACTCCGGTTAGGTCACACACTCCTATACGACATCAGACACCAGGTAGAGCCCCGGGATATCGCTCGGAAATGCCTTATAATCGAAATTATTCAAGGGTTCCACAGCAAATGCCTACACAAAGACCGAGAGTGAACTTAAATCACTCTGCAACACAACAGGCTCTAAATCAAACACTCAGGTCACCTGAAAGGAGAGATGGGTATTTGAAGGAGTTCACGTATGTGGATGAGAATGGTATTAGCAAGTCAGTTATGGCTTGGGTTCCCTGTGATAAGTAACCTATTTTCTTTCATGTGCAGGAGATAACTACAGGTCTAAACAACAAGTGGTTCGTCGATAGTGGTTGCTCTAGGCACATGACTGGGGAAAGAAGTCTACTCACAGACTTCAAGGGAGGGAATAGGGGATTTGTATCATTCGCTGGTAACAAAGGAGGAAATATCACCGGTACTGGAGTGGTGTGAAGACCTCCCCTTCCGGGGCAGTCCTCAGAGTCTAGGTCCCACAAATAGCAATACGATATCAACCATACTAAGATAGGGTAATTAAATTGCGGAATAATAAAATTACATGTACATACAAGATTAGGATTAAGTTTACATATTTCAAAATAAAGTTATAAAAGGGTAACATCTAATCTAATCATAATATCATACATTGCATCAAATCTACCCAGAACCACCACAATAGTTGTCTTCCAATCAGTACCAGAAAGATTTATTGAGTAGTGGTCTAGAAAATCTTCAAAACTTGAATCTTGAATGACCTAATTACTAGGTCCTGCAGGTGATTTTCCTTTGGCTTTTCCTGTAAAATATTAATGCAACATCTGTAAGCAAAGCTTAGTGAGTTTATAGATTTTCAATATCAACATGCGTGTCAAGCGGAGTCATTAGTCTTAGCGTGATATGTCTTGGCTGCCGCTACAGCCCTCATGATTGAGATATAGAATCATAGAATCGGATGATGTTCAAGCCACACTCACGCTTAAATCGTGGGGATCAGCCACATACTGGGCTAGCTACCAGTAAGTCAATATGGCGGAACATCGGAGGTCATTACCAAGTTCATAAGAACTGGTGAAATAGCCGGGTCTAGAACAATAGACCATAAGGGCTAGTCAAGCTGAATCAATCTATCAAATGTCTGATCAATGATGTAAGCATATGTCTTAGAAGTCATGATAGCAATGAATCATAAAGCAAAGTCTGAAGCAATATTAAATGCAATATGAAAAGATAATCAAATAGCTATCATGATCCACTGGGCAACACCCATCCATGGTGTGCACAGGTCTCATTCCAGCTGATAAAGTGAATATCAATAAATCTATCAGCAACAATATATCTCAACCGGATCTATGCATGTTCAATCTGAATATCTATAACTCACAGGTCTGGGTCTTGGTCAAACAGATATATGAATCTGCCACCTGAGTTATCTCAGGATTTTGTCAATCTGCAATCTGTCAATCAATTCTCTGACCCGCTTTTAAGTCTTTTAAAATCTTTGTCTTTATGTTCAGAATTTCACTGAACCTGTCCAGAATTATATCATATAAATCCCATATCAATATCATCATCATTATCATGGAATTTCATCATCTTCTGGTCATTAAGATCTTTAATTCTATCTGATTCTGATAATTTCTCTATTCTCAAATTATTCTCTGTCTCAATATTTCTCAAAAAGTCCCTTATTTATACATTTAACAATGTATATAATCATTCATTAAATATCAATTATATAAATGTTGGGTTTCGGGCCATTAATTTCGGATTCACCCGGATTCGGATCATCCGGATCCGGACACCTCCGAACCGAACTGGCCAACCGAATTCGGATCCATGTACCCCATCCGAAATCTGAGATCCGAATTGAACTTATCCGAACTGAGGACATATGAACCGAATTTGAAAGGCCTCCGAAATGCAGGGTCCGAATTAGCATATTTATCCGAACCGAAGCTTAGGTCCGGTCCGAAATGGGCACCATCCGAATTTGGTCATATCCGAATTAGTACCATCCGAACTCGGATCATCCGAGTTCGGACCATCACTTTAACAAAACAATAATTTTATTATCCGAAGTATGGGTTCCGAAGTGGTGCATCATCCGAATTAGGATCAATATACCATCCGAAATCAGAGCACCATCCGAAATCATCCACTCATCCGAATTCGGTTTCAACCGAATTCGGATCCTAGTCTTCATAATTTTCCAGAAATTTGTTCTTGATGTTCATACTTGTGTTCATACGGATTTTATCAATAATCAACAAATTCTCATATTTATTAACATGCAATGTAATATTTTGTTGTAACAACATTATTTGTGTGTTTTTATACTAATTTCCTTATCATAAACACACTTACTTGATCAAGATCATCCAAAATATGATATTTTTGCCAAGAACATTATTTTTCATAAAAATTCCGATTTCTACATAATTTGGATGATCCAGGCATCAAATTTTGTTTCTGTTTCATTTATTTGATTCAATTCATCATAATCTATCAAAATTTTATACATGCAATATCAAATCTTCACATTTTAAAGTCTTGGTTTCGGTTTCTCACAAAACAGAACCAAACACTATAAGAATTAAATTAAAAGTGAATTTTACCTCAAATTCTTTGTAGTTTGTTGTTGATTGTTGCTATTTGTAACTCCCTTGACTTTAATTTCTCCAACTGATTGCAAATTTGTGATAATTCTTGATGTTTTGTGTATTTGGCTGAGAGTTTAGAGAGAAGTTAGAGAGAGAGTGTGTCAATTCTCTTAATCGTTAATAATGACCATTAAAATGGTTTATATATGTATTATAGTTATATTTGTAATTTAACCCACTAAACTTTTGTATTTTACATCTCTTTATTATAATTATCTTTTAACAATTAAAAATCATAAATATAATTTACTTAATATTTTCATATTCAATGAAATTAGACAAAATAATTAATGTAATAAAATTACATTATCTTCTCAAAGTACACAGATTATAACTGGATCAAAAGTTGGGTTGTTACAGAATGGGCTCCACCACGCACAAACTTCGTCCCCGAAGTTAGCTAGATTCGAACAGATTGGGATAAGTAGCTTTCATGACATCTCTCGAATCCCAAGACTGATGCGAACCTTTGTGGTGTTTCCACTGGACGAGCACCATCTGTATTTCTTTATTTCTACGCTTCTTAGTCTTTGAGTCCAGAATACGTTCTGGCTCTTCAACCACGCGAAGCTTCTCATCTATCTGTAGGTTAACGTGTGGTATCTGTACTTCTCTTTCGTCAGCTAGGCTTTTTCTCAAATGACTAACATGGAATACAGGGTGTATTCCAGCTAAGTCCGCTGGTAGATCAAGACGATAAGACTGATTTCCAATCTTTTCGACGATCTTGAACGGTCCGATAAATCTCGGAGCTAGCTTGTTTCTTTTAATGAACCGTACCACATTCTTCATTGGGGATACTTTTAACATCACCCAATCGTTATCTGCAAAACTGATGGATCTATGCCGATTGTCATAATATGACTTCTGCCTGCTTTGAGCTTCAAGAATATTCCTTCTAACAAGTTGAATTTTCTCGTGAGTCAACTGTAGAAGGGCAGGTCCTGCTATTGGCGATTCGCCTGTTTCACGCCAACAGGTAGGAGTTCTGCATTTTCTTCCGTACAAAGCTTCAAAAGGAGCCATCTTGATTGTAGAATGATAACTGTTATTATACGAGAATTCGACCAACGACAAGTGGTCATCCCAGTTACCACCTAAATCAAGAATGCAGGCACGAAGCATATCTTCGAGAGTTAGAATAGTACGCTCACTCTGGCCATCTGCATTTGGATGATAAGCAGTACTCATAGAAATCCGAGTACCCATCCCATCTTGTAGTGCTTGCCAGAATCTGGATGTGAAACGACTATCACGATCATAAACAGTAGACTTTGGCACACCGTGACGAGAAATAATTTCTGTGATGTACAACTATGCCAATCTATCGAGAGAATAAGTTTCTTTCATTGGAATGAAATGTGCTGATTTCGTTAAACAATCAACGACTACCCAGATAGAGTCGTGTTGTCTTTTGGTCTTTGGCAGCTTCGTAATGAAGTCCATTGTTATATGCTCCCACTTCCATTCAGGAACTGGCAGTGGTTGCATATCCCCGAAGGGTTTCTGGTGTTCTGCCTTAACCATCTGACATACTTTGCAGCTTTCAACACATTTTCCGATGTCTTTCTTCATTCCTGGCCACCAATAGTCAGCTTTCAGATCAAAATACATCTTTGAGCTGCCAGGATGAACAGATAACTTGGACTGATGAGCTTCGGATAGAAGAGTGCTACGGATTGAACCATACTTAGGAATCCAGATTCGGTTTCCTTTGAGACAGTGAAGTCCCAAATGGTTCAGAGTTAGAAATTGTAGTTGCCCTTTTAGATTTTCAGAATCTATGTTCTCTTCTTTCAGCGCTTCAGTTTGAGCAACCCGAATGTCTTCAATAAGATCAGAAGAGAATACTACAGGAGTTAGGGCATAACAACACTTTTCTACTCAACGCATCCGCGACAACATTTGCTTTGCCGGGATGATATAAGATTTCGCAGTCATAATCCTTGATAAGCTCCAAGGATCGACGCTGTTTCATGTTCAGATCTTTTTGAGTGAAAAGGTATTTGAGACTCTTATGATCGGTGTAGAGCTGACACCGAGTCCCATATAGATAGTGACGCCAGATCTTCAGTGCAAAGGTAACAGCAGCCAACTCAAGATCATGAGTTGGTGCACTTTTCTCATAGTCTTTTAATTGCCTTGAAGCGTAGGCAATTACTTTTCCCCTTTGCATCAGAACACATCCTAAGCCAGTACCAGATGCGTCGCTATAGACAATGAAATCATCATTACCTTCTGGCAAGGCTAGGATCGGCGCTTGAATCAACTTTTGCTTCAGAATATCGAATGCCTCTTGCTGTTTATTTGTCCAAACGAAAGGAGTATTCTTTCGTGTTAGCATCGTTAGAGGTACAGCAATCTTCGAGAAATCCTTTATGAATCGCCGATAATAACCGGCCAATCCAAGGAACCTTCGGATTTCTGAGGCATTACGAGGCGTTTGCCATTTCTGAACGGCCTCGACTTTCGAAGGATCAACGGAAATTCCTTCGCCAGAAACAACATGGCCAAGGAACTGGATCTATAAGAATCAAGATAGAAATTCAAATTCTGAGGTGAATCATAGAATAGTTAAGGAAACAGCTCAAGACATATATAATAGAGATTATACCTGTCTGAGCCAGAATTCGCACTTAGAAAACTTTGCATAGAGTCTTTCTTTTCTTAATAACTCTAGCAATTGCCGCAGATGAATAGAATGATCAGCGTCCGTTTTGGAGTAAATCAGAATATCGTCTATGAACACGATAACTGATTTATCCAGCATTGGTCTGCACACACGATTCATGAGATCCATGAATGCCGCTGGTGCATTTGTTAAGCCGAACGGCATCACGAGAAATTCGTAATGACCGTATCTTGTACGGAAAGCTGTCTTCGGTATATCCTCATTTCTAACTTTCAACTGATGATACCCAGAACGGAGATCTATCTTTGAGAAATAACTAGCTCCTTGCAGTTGATCAAACAGATCATCAATCCTGGGCAGAGGATATTTATTCTTTATGGTAACCTTGTTCAACTCGCGGTAGTCGATGCACATACGGAAGGTTCCGTCTTTCTTTTTAACAAATAGAACAGGTGCACCCCACGGAGAAGAACTTGGTCGGATAAACCCCTTCTCTAACAGCTCTTGCAGTTGTTTAGACATTTCTTGCATTTCTGCAGGTGCAAGTCTGTATGGAGCTTTTGCGATAGGAGCCGCACCAGGAACCAAGTCAATACTGAACTCGACTTGTCGTTCCGGTGGCACTCCGGAAATGTCATCGGGAAATACGTCTGGGAACTCACAGACGATAGGAATATCGGACAACGATTTCTTTTCAGAGTTGGACTCAGATAGAGCATAACAAAGGTAAGAGTCGTGACCTTTAGACAAGTATTTGTGAGCCTTTTCAATAGACATGAAACAATGTGCACCTTTCCTCTTCTCGCCCTTGATCTCCAATACTCGGCCGTCTGAAGACTTGATTCTGATGACTCGCCGGTTGCAGATAATTGTAGCCTCGTTGTTCATTAGCCAATCCATACCGATGATGACGTCAAACTCTTTCAAGGGAATCGGGATAAGGTCCAGGTTGAACACGATATTATCAACAAGCAGAGTACAATTACGGTAAACAGAATCAGCCATAACATAACTGTTACTGGCTGTCTCAATGTCAAGTACAACAGGAAGCTTTGACGAGGACTTATATAATCTTTGAGCAAAAGATGTCGATACGAAAGAACGACTAGCGCCAGAATCAAATAGCACACGAGCAGGTATCGTATTTAACAGAAACGTACCGGTGACTACGTCAGGTGTTTCTCTCGCTTCCTCGGCTGTTATTTGAAAAGCTCGAGTCTTTGCAGTCGGCGTTGCAGCAGAACTTTTAACTGTCGACCCTCCAGCTGATGACTGTGGCTGATAACGTGGTCCGCTACGACACTGATACATGAAGTGTCCTCTCTTACCGCATTTCGCACATCCACGTCCCTGCTGTGGGCATTCTTCACTACTATGACCGATCATATTGCACGCAAAGCAAGTAACGTCTTCTGGATTGCACAACCCGATGTGTGATTTTCTGCATCTCTTGCAGAATCGTGGCTCATTCGTGAGGGAGTAAACTTGTGCTTTCTGTTGTGAACTATGCTGATGGGATTGCTGAGATTGTGACTGAGACTTATTTGGCCTAAAGAATCTGCCAAATCGCTGTTTCTTTGGAGGAGACGGATTCATCGGGTTAGTAGACGGAGCATAAAGCTGATCGCCGTACTCTAAGTATCCTCGCTCAATCTGTCTCGCTGCTTCTACCATTTCCAGATAGCTCTTATATTTGATCGCACTCATGGGATGTCGATATCTGGGATTGAGTCCTACTCGGAACCTATTCATTTTCCTTTCCTCTGTTGCCACTTGGTAAGAAGAGTAACCGCATAGTCGTGAAAACTCGTGTTCGTATTCATCAACTGTCTTCGTCCCCTGAGTCAGCTGCATCAACTGTACCTCCATCTTATCTTGTTGGTCAATCGGACAGTATTTTGCGTTGAACATATCAAGGAACTGCTCCCATTCAAGAGTCTGAATTATTTCTTCGCCATATATGCTTCTCTGGGTTTTCCACCAAGCACGGGCAGCTCCGACAAATAACGCGGACGCGTAGCTCACTTTCTTAGAATCTAAACAGTCAGAGATTCTAAAAATTTCTTCCGTATGACTGATCCAATCCATCGCCTGAATCGGATCTACAGTACCCTCGAAGTTCAGGGCACCGCTCGCTTTAAAATCCTTAAACTTGCAGCCTTTTGGCTGAGCAATTTGAGTTTCAGGATTTGAATTATCAGAATCAGATTCATTGGTCTGGACTTGCTTTTCTTTTCTTTTATTTTTCTTATCTTCACGTCTTTTAGCTTCGGCCTCATCTCTGGCACGAAACTGTTCTTGCATCATTTTGTTTTGTTGTTCTGAGTGTTGGGCTAGAAATTGTTGCATCATTTCAAACATCTGTTGTGGGTTCATGTTGTTGGGAATATCACCTGATCCTGATCCTGACATCTTCTACTGAAAATTAAAAAAATCAATTAACTATCAGTTTATAGACTTAGATCTATGTACCCTTTTTCCCATCCTAACAGTCTGTACATCCTATCTCAGTTCAAACCACCTAAATGATTGATACATATGTATTGCTTCAGTTTGAGATCAAGTATACTTACGTAATACTTGATTCACTCAAACTAGTGCTCTGATACCATCCTGTGAAGACCTCCCCTTCCGGGGCAGTCCTCAGAGTCTAGGTCCCACAAATAGCAATACGATATCAACCATACTAAGATAGGGTAATTAAATTGCGGAATAATAAAATTACATGTACATACAAGATTAGGATTAAGTTTACATATTTCAAAATAAAGTTATAAAAGGGTAACATCTAATCTAATCATAATATCATACATTGCATCAAATCTACCCAGAACCACCACAATAGTTGTCTTCCAATCAGTACCAGAAAGATTTGTTGAGTAGTGGTCTAGAAAATCTTCAAAACTTGAATCTTGAATGACCTAATTACTAGGTCCTGCAGGTGATTTTCCTTTGGCTTTTCCTGTAAAATATTAATGCAACATCTGTAAGCAAAGCTTAGTGAGTTTATAGATTTTCAATATCAACATGCGTGTCAAGCGGAGTCATTAGTCTAAGCGTGATATGTCTTGGCTGCCGCTACAGCCCTCATGATTGAGATATAGAATCATAGAATCGGATGATGTTCAAGCCACACTCACGCTTAAATCGTGGGGATCAGCCACATACTGGGCTAGCTACCAGTAAGTCAATATGGCGGAACATCGGAGGTCATTACCAAGTTCATAAGAACTGGTGAAATAGCCGGGTCTAGAACGATAGACCATAAGGGCTAGTCAAGCTGAATCAATCTATCAAATGTCTGATCAATGATGTAAGCATATGTCTTAGAAGTAATGATAGCAATGAATCAAAAAGCAAAGTCTGAAGCAATATTAAATGCAATATGAAAAGATAATCAAATAGCTATCATGATCCACTGGGCAACACCCATCCATGGTGTGCACAGGTCTCATTCCAGCTGATAAAGTGAATATCAATAAATCTATCAGCAACAATATATCTCAACCGGATCTATGCATGTTCAATCTGAATATCTATAACTCACAGGTCTGGGTCTTGGTCAAACAGATATAAGAATCTGCCACCTGAGTTATCTCAGGATTTTGTCAATCTGCAATCTGTCAATCAATTCTCTGACCCGCTTTTAAGTCTTTTAAAATCTTTGTCTTTATGTTCAGAATTTCACTGAACCTGTCCAGAATTATATCATATAAATCCCATATCAATATCATCATCATTATCATGGAATTTCATCATCTTCTGGTCATTAAAATCTTTAATTCTATCTGATTCTGATAATTTCTCTATTCTCAAATTATTCTCTGTCTCAATATTTCTCAAAAAGTCCCTTATTTATACATTTAACAATGTATATAATCATTCATTAAATATCAATTATATAAATGTTGGGTTTCGGGCCATTAATTTCGGATTCACCCGGATTCGGATCATTCGGATCCGGACACCTCCGAACCGAACTGGCCAGCCGAATTCGGATCCATGTACCCCATCCGAAATCTGAGATCCGAATTGAACTTATCCGAACTGAGGACATATGAACCGAATTTGAAAGGCCTCCGAAATGCAGGGTCCGAATTAGCATATTTATCCGAACCGAAGCTTAGGTCCGAAATGGGCACCATCCGAATTTGGTCATATCCGAATTAGTACCATCCGAACTCGGATCATCCGAGTTCGGACCATCACTTTAACAAAACAATAATTTTATTATCCGAAGTATGGGTTCCGAAGTGGTGCATCATCCGAATTAGGATCAATATAGCATCCGAAATCAGAGCACCGTCCGAAATCATCCACTCATCCGAATTCGGTTTCAACCGAATTCGGATCTTAGTCTTCATAATTTTCCAGAAATTTGTCTTGATGTTCATACTTGTGTTCATACGGATTTTATCAATAATCAACAAATTCTCATATTTATTAACATGCAATGTAATATTTTGTTGTAACAACATTATTTGAGTATTTTTATACTAATTTCCTTATCATAAACACACTTACTTGATCAAGATCATCCAAAATATGATATTTTTGCGAAGAACATTATTTTTCATAAAAATTCCGATTTCTACATAATTTGGATGATCCAGGCATCAAATTTTGTTTCTGTTTCATTTATTTGATTCAATTCATCATAATCTATCAAAATTTTATACATGCAATATCAAATCTTCACATTTTAAAGTCTTGGTTTCGGTTTCTCACAAAACCGAACCAAACACTATAAGAATTGAAATTAAAAGTGAATTTTACCTCAAATTCTTTGTAGTTTGTTGTTGATTGTTGCTATTTGTAACTCCCTTGACTTTAATTTCTCCAACTGATTGCAAATTTGTGATAATTCTTGATGTTTTGTGTATTTGGCCGAGAGTTTAGAGAGAAGTTAGAGAGAGAGTGTGTCAATTCTCTTAATCGTTAATAATGACCATTAAAATGGTTTATATATGAATTATGGTTATATTTGTAATTTAACCCACTAAACTTTTGTATTTTACATCTCTTTATTATAATTATCTTTTAACAATTAAAAATCATAAATATAATTTACTTAATATTTTCATATTCAATGAAATTAGACAAAATAATTAATGTAATAAAATTACATTATCTTCTCAAAGTACACAGATTATAACTGGATCAAAAGTTGGGTTGTTACAAGTGGTCACTAATGGGACTATCAAACTTGATCAAGTTTACCACGTTGATAAACTTGATCACAATCTCATTAGTGTATCTCAAATCTGTGATAAGAAGAACTCAGTTATGTTCACTGATACTGAGGCGTTAGTGCTAAAACCGGGATATAAAGTACCTGAAGAGTGGATATTGATGAGGGCCCCAAGGAAGAATGACTTGTACATGCTAGACATGAATAAACCGGAATCTTCGATGGGACCAATATGTCTTCTATCAAAAGCTTCAGAAACCGAATCCTTTTTATGGCACAGACGCATGGCACACTTGCACCTAAGAAAAATGAAATACATCACTAAGAATGGACTGGTGCAAGGTGTTCCAATGAAGAGTTTTCAGTTTGAAGACAAGTGTGTACCGTTCAAGAAAGGCAAACAACACAAGAAGTCACACAAGTCCAAGACTCAGAACTCTATATCTGCCGCTTTCGATTTGTTGCATATGGACCCGTTCGGACCAATCAACAAAAGGAGTATAGGTGGTAGTTGGTATTGTTTAGTTATCACGGATGATTACTCACGATTTTCATGGGTTTTCTTTTTAGATACGAAGGACGAGACAGCTGCCAAGCTAATCGGGTTCTTAGACCAAGTCGAAAACTCCTATGGGACGCGGGTAAAACGTACCAGGAGTGATAACGGAACGGAATTCAAAAACACTGTAATTGGTGTATATTGCCTATCAAAAGGAATAGTGCATCAATTTAGTGCACCTTTTGAGCCATAGCAAAATGGGGTGGCAGAACGGAAAAATAGGACTTTGATTGAGGCAGCAAGGACCAAGCTCTCGGATTCAAAGCTTCCTACCATGTTTTGGGGGGAGGCAGTGAATACCACGTGTCATGTTTTGAATCGGGTCCTTACTGTCAAATCACTGAACAAAACCTGTTATGAAGTTTTGAATAAAAGGCCACCAAATTTAACTGGCTTCGAACCATTTGGGGTACCATGTACGTTAATGAAAACAAAACATCAACCTAAGTTTGGTGAAAAGATAACCAAGGTTATTTCCTAGGTTATGTGCCGAACTCACCAAATAAAAGGGTTTTTAACAAATCAAATGGTACGGTAGAAATTGTGTATAACATTGACGTAACAAGTTATAACATGAACCCCAAACTGGTCCGGAATGGATTTTTGATTATGACAAACTGTTTGAATCATTTAACATTCCTTTGGATGGAAATGCAGGTACAATCGAACAGGAATTATCGTCATTAAATTTGAATGACGACGGTCAAATTTTTCCGAGGACGACCTTTCCATCAACATCTGAGCCTACAACAACAGAAGACAGATCTCCAGCAAAGAATGATTCTGAGTTGCCTTCAAACGAAAATCAGACAACAAATTCTAACTCTGAGGAAAGTGATCATGAGGAAGAAAATGTAGCGTCTGAAGTCGTTCCCCCGTTAGGTGAAATAGGATCAAACTTACGAGATAATCTTAGGGTTGCTGAGATAGAAACATCGAGAATCAATAAGGATCATCCGGTTGAGAGTATCATAGGAAATCCGAATGTGGGTGTGAGGACTAGGAGTAGTTTGAATAACAACTCAGTGTTGTTGTCGATGATCAATGACTCCGAGGCTTTTCGCACTTGCTTGTATTCATGTTTCATCTCGCAAGTAGAGCCGAAGAATGCGCAAATGGCACTGAAAGACAACTCATAGGTTGAAGCGATGCAAGAAGAGCTGTCACAATTCAGAAAACTTGAAGTGTGGGAGTTAGTTCCGTTACCTCGAGGAGAAGTTGCAATAGGAACCAAGTGGGTTTTTAAGTGCAAGAGAGATGATCGAGGAATCGTTACTAGCAACAAGGCAAGACATGTCGTAAAGGGTTTCAACCAAGAGGAAGGAATCGATTACAATGAAGTATTTGAGCCAGTAGCAAGGCTTGAGGCAATCCGTTTGTTTCTAGCTTTTGCTTCCTTCAAAGGATTTAAACTCTATCAGTTAGACGTTAAGAGTGCTTTTCTCTATGGCAAAGTGAAGGAACTGGTGTACGTGGAACAACCACCCGAGTTTACAGATCGAAAGTATCCAGACAGAGTGTATCGTCTTGCTAAGGCTCTGTATTGTCTACATCAAGCACCAAGGTCGTGGTATGAGACACTATCTACTCATCTTTTAGACAACGGGTTTGAAAGAGGGAGAATTGATAGTACACTGTTTGTGAAGAGGAAGGGTGAACATTTCATCTTGGTACAAGTGTACGTCGATGATATCTTTCTTTGGGTCATCAGACGAGCAGATGTGCAAAGACTTTGAGAAGGTGATGAAGTCTAAGTTTGAGTTGAGTGCTATGGGAGAGCTGAACTTCTTTCTGGGTTTACAAGTCGAACAGAGGATGGAAGGTATGTTTATCCATCAGACGAAGTATGTGTACGACATTCTAGAGCGCTTCGGGATGGAAGGAACCAAGCTGACTGCTCACTTTAGCACGCCGATTCAAGTGAATCATAATCTCGGACCGGGTACAGAAAGTGATACTGATGTGGATCCGATGTTATATCGGGCCATGATCGGATCGCTTATGTATTTAACTGCTTCTAGACCAGACATAATGTTTGCTGTGTGTATTTGTGCTAGGTTTCAAGCTAATTCAGAAGAGATGCATATGAAAGCTGTGAAGCGGATTCCGAGATACCTCAAGTCGAAACCGAAGCGGGCACTTTGGAATCATGCGGATGGTGATCTGGAATTGGAAGCTTTCCCAGATTCAGATTATGGAGGGTGCAGCTTGGATCGAAAGTCAAGAACTGGAGGTTGTCAGTTCCTTGGTGGGAGGCTCGTTTCCTGGCAATGCAAGAAACAGACTTTGGTAGCCGTGTCAACGTGCGAGGCCGAATATGTTGCTGCTGGTAGTTGCTGTTCACAGGTTTTGTGGATAAAACAACAAGTGCGGGATTACGGTTTGACTTATACTCACAGGTTGCTGCTGGTTACTTTATTAGCTTATTCTTATTTATGAAAAACAAAAGAAAAAAGAGAGAAAACCATAAAAAGCTCAAAAAAAGAGAATATTAGAAAACGAGTGAAGTCTTAGATACGTAGGTTCAAAGTGACGAAAATTAGCACAGTCGATACAATCTCTAAGTGTTAAGCTTTCACACATAATGCACCTAAAACTCTAAGTGATATACATTTTCTAGATTGATGTGTTGGTAGGCATAATGCACAAAGGGAATCTCAAAGCTAATAAAATATTTAAGAAAAAGTCATATATGTAACTAACTTAGATGTATGACCAAAGCGTCTTAATTTTTATGTTAGAGACATTCAGACATTGATTCTAAATGAGGTATGCAAATTTTCTGCGGGATGTATAGCCACAACAAATACATCTTAAAGAAAAGAAAAGAATAGAAAAATCATGATAGTGAATTGAGAGTCAAAACAATTAAATTTGTTGTACGTAAGTACAGACCTGTTGCCTCTGGTTTGACTCGAGTTAGCAAGATAAGTCACTTTGTTGTACGTCAGTACATACCTGTCACCACTGTCTTGCTAGCTTTAAATAAACTTTAAGACAAATTAAGACACTCTGTTGTATGTAAATACAGAACTGTGTCCGACGTTTGCCTTTTAAATAAAATTTGCAGTACCGAAAAGTTATAATCATTGTGTATGCCTTGATCATAAAAGTATGTCTAAGTCTGAGACACGTAAGGTAGTTTCTTGATAAATGAAAAAACCAAGGGATATTCCAAAGTGTAACATGTTTAAAGGGAAAATCATACCAACAATCGCCTAGAGATGTGTGTCACGACAAACAATCAAGGAATCAAAAATTCCAAAGTATGAGAGTCTAATACTGAAAGTGCGTATTTGACGCCGCTATCTGATTGAACCTTTCTCTGACTTTCTTGCCAAAAATATTCTATTAGTATAGGTTGTACAAATATTTTTGAGTAGCTTAAGTTTAAATTTAAATTTTATTTAAAATTTTTATTTTATCTTATTTTATTTTATTTTATTTTATTTTATTTTATTATATTTTATTCTAAGTAGGAAAAAGGTCAAAGTTACTAAAGATGCATCTTTAGTTGAATAAACAAAGATTGCATGAAAATCTATTGCTTAATGTAAATAATTTTGCAAAGTTTGTTCCGTTACACGAAAAAGTTGAAAAAGTTGAATTTTATTCAAGGATTCTCAAAATTTTCAATTATATTTGAATTTTAAGACAAATTCGAATTACATTCGAATCTGTCAGAAAAATCGAATTAAACTGCAAGTTCGAAGGTGGTTAGTATATAAAGGTCAACAATGAACATTCATTATCACCTACCTTCGATTCTAGTCATTCGAACTTGCCCACTGCGATTTCGAACTTGTCTTCGAGTTTGCCGTTTTCGAATCTTCTACTATTTCTCGATGTTTTGTTCTTTTGTATTCGAATCTACCAACAAACTTTGGTATATACATCAGTATTATACAAATTTTAGGTAGCCTAGGACTCATTTATAGAAAAAAATCGACCAATTTTGAAGTTTTTGGGGTTTCAACTTTGTGACTCAAAATCACAAGTTTGAACCGGTGAAACTTCAAATAAATTGCATATATCTTCGATTAGAACCAAATAGGACTAGTTTATACAATTTTCCAAGTCAATTGGGGTTAAAATCATGGATTTGTGTTCGAAAGTGACTGACTTCGAACAAGTTCATCATGTTCGAACTTGTCAGAAAATTCAAATTTGTCAACAACTTCGAATTTAATCAAATTCGAATATATATCCTTCGAATCTGTTATTATATTCGAATGTTTTTATAAAATAATTCAAAACATGTAGAAATTCGAATGTGTTGGATTTTGGACTTATGTAAGTTCAAAATAAAACAAATTCGATATTAAACAAGTTTCATATTCTTTTCTTTTTTTCTAATATGGTTATTGTTTTTATGTGCAGCTATGGGTGAAAGATCATTCTTCCAAAAGCATAATATGGTAATGTCCCCCGATAGGGAGCTTCCCGAAGCTCAGTCATTTAGACAGATGGTGGAGTTTTTGGCACATTCCAGGGTTTCTTATGCCCTGTCTCATAATGTGCAAATAGTCTTACCATATGTAAGACAATTTTGGGATCACTTACAAGTTGACTGCACTGTTACCCCAACAGTTTTGCGAACCAGAGTCGGTGAGCAGCCAAGTGTTTTCTCTGCCAACATGCTGCGTCAGGTTCTGCAGCTCGGAACAGAAGATCAAGAGGCAGGACCCATTGATTTCCCTATAAATATAAGGCAAGCGGCCTTCTTGAGAATGGGATATCCACTAGATATGAACAAAGCTTCGTACATGAAAAGTGGATTAATAGGGCAGTGGAGATATTTTGCGCATGTTATTATGGTGTGCTTTGCACCTAAAATGGCTGGATTCGATTATATTGTCTCCAAGATGCAGTCGGCCATGATTGCTTTGGTATATAATAAGCGCTTTAGCTATTCGGAAATGTTCTTTGCTGAGTTCGTGCATCAGATCACGGCTCCAGCACGTGAAAGGTTTTTGATGTATTCGCGCTTCGCGATGATGCTAATCCGACATTTTTTTGCCAACTCTGCCACAGCTACCGGATCTTCAGAGTGTGGCGATGGTAGATAAATGAATTTTTGCTGACTGCCAGTCGCACAATGCCCGCAGGGCTGAGCAGGTCAGGCCCCTTGATGCACCTCTCTTCGGGGCAGCGATTAATCCAGATTTTGTAGCCTAGAAGGCGATAACTGGGATGGAGAAGGACCTCAGCCGCAGCCACTGCAGCAACAGCCACAACCTCAACCGCAACCAAGAAGGAGGCAAAGAGCTACAGCAAGTCAAACTCAGGCATCCAGACCATCGTCAAGTAGAGTTCAAGAGTCAACAGCAGCAGGTCCATCTTCGTACACTGCAGGCACTTCAACAGTAGCCCCAGAAATGGATCCTAGAGTAGAAACTTTAGAGAAAATATGGGCTCATGGTACTCAGGCACAGCAAGATATGGCCGCTGAGCTAATTGATAATATCTTGGAACCTCCAGCTGATCTCAATGTAATTTTAAGAGACATAGATGAATATCAGCCACAAGAGGGTGAAGAAATGGAATTTGAGGTCCTAGGAGAAGAAGCAGGAGCACAGCCTCAGGTAGAAGGTCACACAATGACCACCACAGAGTCGGAGTCTGCTTCTGAAGAAATTGAAGAAGTAGAAGTAGAGGAAGTAGAGGCACAGCATGTTGATCCATCTGTCCACATTGGCAGATATGGTTCAAGAATTGTGGTCAGTATGAGAAAAGAAGATACAAGAGCTGCTAGAGCCTCAGATGATGATTCTTATTAGAAGCAGAAGATCCAACTCCACTCGTTCCTAGGCATAGGGCGAAGAGGCATCGTTTTATGCAGGGAGTTTCATCCACTTCTGCTCCAGAGCCTGAAATTCCAGCTGTTCAACCATCCATCACGCTATCACCAATTACATCCATTCCATCTACATCATCCACATTCACTAAGAATCAGCGATTTACAGAGCTGAGGAGCAATGTGGATTTCCAAACATTCCAAATCTTCCAGCTTACCACAGCAGTCAAAGAACTTCAAGCTCATAACGCCAGACTTGATCAGGAGAACGCTATACTGAAAACAATTGTTGCTGATCAAGCTTCTGAGATTAAATCAATGAAGTCCCTCCTGGAGCAGTTAAAGAAGAATCTTCAAGATCAGGGGGAGAATAGCTGGAAAGAAGCCCAAGTGATAAGGAGAGATGATAATGACGGCAATGATCCCGAGGCAAGAAAAGAAAGTGAGCTAGCAGATTTTCCGACTGCTCAGCGAGCAACAATTCAGGGGGAGCCAAGTCAGTCTACAGTAGAAGAAAGGGCTGAAGGTGAAGCTTCTAAGTCTATTGAGAGCGAGATGATAGATGCTCTGATGGATAAAGAAGAAGAAGAAATAGTGTTTGATTTTGAGGCTGATGTTGAAGATTTGGAGGAAGGGGAGTTTGTACCTGAAGATATAGTTGCTTGGAAATCTGATGAGGAGGTCGTGGAAGATGAAGATGACAACGTTGATGAAGTAGTCATTCATTCACAACCCATAACAGAACAATATGTACATAACGATCAAAATGTGATTGATATAGATGAGATTAAGTTAGCCTCTGTAGAAGATTCAGAACTGGAGGAAGCTGATAAAGAACCAACCAGAGCTGAATTGTTAAATCTATGGTTCCGTAAGGAAGAAAAGAAGGCAGAGCCGAAGATGAAAAGGAGGATGAGAGTGCCAGGTTTTGAAAACCTATGAGGTGGAATTATTAGTTGGTTCTTTGACAGGGATCTGCAGCTATTTATATTAAAGAGAAGAGACGGACTTCAATACCTGAGGCGAACGCTCAAAGTGTTTAACACTCTGCCAAAGGTTGAAGTGAAAGAATTAGCATGGAAATAGTTGATAAACATTGGTGATGACTCTTATGCTGAGGTGATCGCAAAGATAATCAGAAGAGAGGGTAGATCCGGAAAGTTTGAAAGACTCAAGCCGAGGTCAGGCAAAAGAGTTGAGGATGAGTCAATAATAGATCCTCACACGGGAAGACCATGGGCTAAAATGGTGTACAAACCAGTTAGATGCTTGAAAAAGGTACCATTAAAGTCTATGTCACAGGACGTTCTTAGAAACATGAAGTGGTGGTATATAGACAATGATACAGCTAAAACAGTAATGGAGGATACAGAAGACAAAGTGATTTTGAGAGTATATGATCCGTTGCACCTAATCAACCTATCTAAGGATGACCTGCAAAAGCTACACGATCAGCCTATCTTCTTTCATGAATGATGGAGATATGAGGCTAGGTTATTCCAAAAGATAATTAGAGTATGTATTGATATAGGATTGTATGCAGGTAGTAGCTTATATAGTTCTAGTACTTAGACAAAATATTAATAGTTAGAAGCTATCGTCAAGGGGGAGTCTGTTAGTGCACCCTGTGTGACGATAGCAGTCTAAGTATAAACATATTTTGTAAAAGTCAATTTGACTATTATTATACATTAACAAGTATTTGTTATATGTTTGTAATTTGTTTGTTTATATATGTTTGATATTAATTGTATATATGTTTGAACTTGGTGTAATGTATTACAATATGTTCAAACATAAGTTCAAAGATAAGTTCAAACATAAGTTCAAACATAAGTTTGAAGGCAAAAGTTCGAATTTGTTAGAGGACAAGTTTGAAAAAGGCCTTGGGCGAAGTTCGAACTTGTCCTAGACAAACTTCAACTTGGAAGTATAATTAAGGGTTAATTCGATTAATTATTGGACTTTTGCAGAATTTTCAGAGAGATTAGTGCAAAGGGCGATCTCGAACTTGCTAGCAATCAGAGAGTTTCATGTAGAGAGAATCATCGTGTTTGGACGATCCGTTGTTCGTCTATCACTGTGCTAGTCTCCGTGTTTCGGTGTGCGTGGTCTATCCGTCAAGCCACTAACAAGGATTCCGCACTCGTTGGCAGGTGTCGCGTCAAGATAGGATCCGTAGTCAGGCGACCATACAGGGCTCTCATCATAATCCACTCTTCAGGTATTTTGAATCCCGGCTTCAGCACTAACGCTTCAATATCAGTAAAAAGAAATGAATTCTTCTTATCACAGATCTGAGAGACACTAATGAGATTATGAGCAAGTCTATCAACATGATAAACTTGATCAAGTGTGATAGTCTCAATAGTGATCACTCCTGTTCCAATGATATTTCTTCCTTTGTTCCCAGCGAATGATACAAAACCCTTGTTCCCTCCCTTGAAGTATGTGAGAAGATTCCTTTCCCCAGTCATGTGCCTAGAGCAACCACTGTCGACGAACCACTTGTTGTTTAGACCTGTAGTTATCTCCTGCACATGAAAGTAAACAAGTTAGTTGTTATGGGGAACCCAAGCCATGACTGACTTGGTAATACCATTCTCATCCACATACGTGAACTCCTTCAAATGCCCATCTCTCCTTTCAGGTGACTTGGGTGTTTGATTGAGAACCTGTAGTGGTGCAGAGTGATTTAAATTCACTCTTGGCCTTTGGGTAGGCATTCGCTGTTGAGCCCTTGAATAATTTCTATTATAAGGCATTTCAGATTGATATCCCTGGGCTCTACCTAGTGTCTGATGTCTTTTAGGAGTGTGGGACCTAACTGGAGTGTAAGGTGTTGTACTCCTATAAGCTTGTTGAGGTCCTGACCTAGATTAATTAGGGACTCTATTCGGGGAATTAGTCCTAACCGCTTCATTTGGTCTAACTCACACCGGTATTTGTCTAACAGCGGTCTTGGGTGTAGTAGTCACAATCTTCTCAGTAGTTTGAGAACCACTTATGCTAGCAACACTAGATACAGGTTTATGTTGTCAGGCTTTCCAACAATAGGTCTAGACTCTGGTTTAGAGGGTGTAGACTCTACTTTCTTATATGGACAGCTAGACGCAACATGTCCCCTCTCATGACATCTAAAGCATGACATCTTATCAATCGACTTCTTATGAGTGCCCTTTGACATTGGTGTCTCAGTAGTGTCTTGGTCTTTCTTTTCAATTATAGTGACTATTTCCTTTTTCTGATTATTAACTTCAGGTTTTGCTTCTCCTAGAATTTTATCACTAGAGGACTGCACAAACTTGACCTTTTTAATCGTACAGTTATTATTAGACACCTTAGTTAAATTATCCTTACCAGATTCAGATACAGTTGCAGCTGCTACCTCTGACTCGACTGATTTATCAATTTTATCCTGAAGTTGAGGCACATAATTATCATTGAAAGGTGGTGGACACTCTTGATAACCTAAACCTACTGGTTTCTTAGACTGGCATTGAGCATCTAAGATTTTCCCTAGATTCAGTGAAGAGTTCCTAAACTTTTCTAACTTACTATTTACCTCTGCAACTTTAACTCTTGATTCTGCTAGCTCAACTTCCTTAATGGTAAGTTCTTTGGTTAAAGCTCCAATATGCTCATTTAATTTGTCTTGCAGAACTATAACATCTTGAGCATCTGCTTTCAGCTTATTCCTAAGATCTTCTTTTATATCTAAGAGACTAGCATTATCTGATTTTAGTGATTCTATCTGAGGAGTTAAGTTGTTATGTGTTTCTAGAACTAAGTTCAATCTATCATTGGAAGTAGCCCATAAAAGACATAAGTCACGAAATGTAGAAAAGTTCAGAATTACCTTTGTGTGATCCGATTCCACGTTAGCCATCTGTGCAGCAAACTCCAGAATGGTCTGATTGTCTGACTTTTCCACCAACACAGGACTTGTATCATTCAGTTCGTTGTCCTCTGTCACTTTCTCTACTCTGTCATCCTCTGTCTCTGTTACTTCAGCCATGAAGGCTCTAGCGTTTGACTCAGGATGAGTACTCCAATCATAAGTCCCATCGAGCTATCTGTCCGAATATACATTTGTTAACAGACCAGCGATGTTTGCTTGATTACCTGAACTACCAAACTGTTATCTTCCCTCAGATTGATTCTGATAGTTTTCAACTTTGGGTCGTTGACACTCTCGTGCAAAGTGTCCTAATCCTTGGCAATGATAGCACTTAACCTTGGATTTGTCGAACCCAATTTTATTGTTGTCTACGTTCAGATTTCTGCCTGTTCGTTTCACGAACCTTTTGACCCTCTGAGTCACCATGGCCAGTTGCCATTGAAGGTCCATTTACTCCATGTCGTCAGGATCAACCTGATCGTAGTCCTCCTCCCATAATGCATGATCGTTAATTTTTCATTGTACACAATTTCTGTATGCTGCAACAAACGAAGGCAAAAGATTCAGATGAGTCTCGGCTGATTGTGCACTCATAGGCATCTTTTTGTAGTTTTGAGAAGTAGATGCTAAGTGAGTCGGTTTATCTTCCGGTTTAGAATACCCTAAGAATGCCCGACTACCTGTTTCTTCTACCTCCACTGGGATAGACGCTTCTCCTGAGAAGAAAGCTGTAGTTGTTTTCAATTCACTTGAGATAGAACGTTTTGTCTTTCCAAAATACATCTCTGGATCTTGGACTTATTCTTATTCCCTTTCCTTCTTAAGTATCAGAAAGTTGTAAGCCCTCAGCGTACCAATAACTCTCTCTTCAGTAAGAGTTTCGAATTTCTCCTCATCATGCTTTAGAAGCGCTTTGTACATTTCTCACTTCGTAGGTAAAGCATTAAGAAGTTTCTCTATCTTCTCAATTTCACGATACTCGACATCGTGATTATCCAGCTCTGTCAGTAGATGATAGAACCTTGTTATTGTCTCATCCAGCTTTTCGATTTTCAATGCCTTGAAAATTACAAACTGCTGCTTCTACATCTCAGTCCTTCCTTTTCGAACCCTCGGATTTCCCTCACACCTCTTCTCGAGAGCATCCCACAGCTCTTTAGAAGTACAATGATTCCGTAAGGTGTGCAGAATGTCCTGAGGTAGTGTCATACGAATGATTGAAAATGCTCTGTTCTCGGCCTCATAAAGTTTCTTGTCATCGTCCTTCATTTTCAGATAAGTCAAGACTCTCTGACGGCCCTCAAACTCTTGAGTAGGTGGAATGTATCCCTCATCGATACAAATCCACATTAGCATGTCGTTGAAACGCGCAAAATCTGGAAACCTATCCTTCGACCAATAGTAGTCTTCCAACGTCATCAGTTTTGGCGGAGAATTTGCGTTGCCAACTTCGTGATCCATTTCGATGAACTTTTGCAAACTAGTCATTCTTTCTAAACTTTTTGTATTCGAACTTAGATAACTTAATTTAAAATAAACCCTTTCGAACTTGGGCAAGTTCGAATTAGTTTAGAATTAAATTCGTTTGAATTAAAATCGAAACTGTTCAAGTTCGGAGTCAACAAGTTCGAAGGTCTGACAAGTTCGAGATTTCTGACAAATTCGAAATCTAACAAATTCAAGCAAGTTCGAATCTCTGCCATATTCGAATGAAACCCCAAATCAAGTTTGAGAGGAGCGTATTTTCTGACAAATTCGAGATTTCTGACAATTCGAATGAACCCTAATACCCCCTATGTTCGAGCGCCGAAAGTTCGAGAAACGGCCAAAAGTTTGATTTTTTCATGTTTTAAGATTAAACCAATATTTTTCAGACCAAAAATAATGATTTCGACTTAAATAAAGAACTAATGTGAACATTTCTCCGTTACCTTGCTTGTATAACTCGGAAAAGTTAATAAAAATGTGACTTTTCCGTCCAAAACGTCAAGAAACCAAGAATGTTGAATATGAACACGAAGAACATGATGAACACCCTTATGGCTCTGATACCACTTGTAAGGTCACCTACCTATGGATATGGTCTTCACGTGATGCCGTCCAACGAGTGCGGAATCCTCATTAGCGGTTTAACGGATTGATCACACTCACGAAACACGGAGACACACACGATGATAGACGTAAACTCGAACGTCCCGACATGTGATTCTCTCCAAGAACACACTAAAAGCTCTCGGCATGTTCGTAATCACCCGGATGCTAATTTCTTCCAAGATTATTAATCAGAACTGATTAACTCTTAATTATAGGCCTCAGATTCAAACTTGTGCTGGACAAGTTCGAGAAGGCCCAAGCCCAAGAACTTGTCCACCATAAGATCGAATCTAGGCGTTTAAACTTATTCTAGAACTTGTCTTTGAACTTTTTCGGGAACTTATGTTTGAACTTACCTTTGAACTTATGTTTGAACTTATCTTTGAACTTATGTTTGAACTTATCGTTGAACTTATGTTTGAACTTAAGTAAAACATCAATTACAACTAAGTTCAAACATATATACAATCAATATTAAAACATATATCGAACATATATCAAACATATATCAAACATATATTAATATGCAATTGCGAACGATTGAACAGTTAGAAAATATCATCTATACTTAGACTGCTATCGTCACATCAGATGCACTAACACAATATTGATTGCACTTGAATTGTCAATGTAAATTTGAGTAGATAGAAAGTTCATACCATAGTCTCTTAGTTGATTCTGAATCCACATAACCTGAGAACAACTGCTGGCAGCTGCAACATATTCTGCCTCAGTGGATGAAGTGGAGACTGTGGTTCGCTTTTTCCACTGCCAAGAGACTAGTCTTGCTCCTAGATATTGACATCCTCCAGTTGTGTATTTCCTGTCTATGTTGCAACCTCCATAGTCACTCTCAGAGTAGGCTGTTAGTTCAAGATGAGAGTCCTTAGGATACCATAGGCCTAATTTTGGTTGACCTTTCAAATATCTAAAGATTCTCTTAACAGCAAACAGATGTGAATCCTTTGGAGCACAGTGGAACCTGGCACAAACACAAACAGAAAACATTATATCTTGTTTGGAGGATGTGAGATACATTAGAGAACCTATTAAGGATCTGTATAGATGAATATCCACATCCACTCCCTCTTTATCTGCATCAAGCTGTTTATGAGTGTCCATTGGTGTGCTGGCTACCTTTGTGTCCTTGTATCCAAACTTTTCCAGAATATCATTCACATACTTTGATTGGCTGATGAAGAGTCCAGTGGGCTTTCGCTTGACCTGCAATCCTAGAAAGAAAGTTAGTTCCCCCATTGAACTCATTTGAAACTTTTTGTGCATCAGTGTCTCAAATTCTTTGCAAAGGATATCATTTGTTGATCCAAAGATGATGTCATGAACATAGATCTGAACAAGAAGGATCTCTGATTTGATAGACTTTGTGAACATTGTCTTGTCCAGAGTACCTCTCTTGAAACCAAAATGAAAGTAAATAGGAAGACAAAGTGTCATACAATGCTCTAGGAGCTTGGTGAAGCCCATAGCGTGCTTTGTCTAACTTGTAGACTCTGTCTGGATACTTATTGTCTTCAAATCCAGGAGGTTGACACACATATATCTCCTCTTCAATTGTACCATATAGAAATGCAGATTTCACATCCATTTGGTACACCTTGAACCCTTTGTAGCTGGCATAGGCTAGGAACAATCTGATATACAAGATCAATGTCATCCATTGATTTGGCATACTAGTCAGTAATTGGTGGTTTGGAGAAGTCATGCTGATCAAGAGCCTTTTCTATCGCCACTGCCTTTTGCAAATGTTGGTCAAACAAAACTCTCTTGACTTGATCAAACTTTGCCTTTCACATCCTTTGAAGGCCTTGTTGGCCATTTCCTCTTCTTTTGATTTTCCTTAACCACAAACCCACGCAGATAGTCTCCAAGGCTTTCATCATCCCCCATAGTTTCTTGGGCTTGCTGGTGTAGGATTTGACCTTGTTCTTCGGCCAATTTTCTGGCCAATTCAGCATCATGAGCAACTAGGGTTTCATCCGAAATGAATTTGACTTTTGGAGACTCAATCAAAATGCCATTTTCTTTTGTATGTGATTACTGCTGAGGCTGCTACTGTGGCTGGGACTCCTGGGGATGGTTCTTGAATCCTTTCACTTATGAACTCTCCACCTGGCTTTTCAACAGGAACAACTTGAGCTTCTAGACTAACAGTCTGAGAAATTGTTGGGACTGTTAGCCAGGAAGTTGAATCTGGCAATGGTGAACTTGAAGTTGTTTGGAGTGGTAGTGGGATCTCCTAATTCTCCCCCTTTTTGGATGCATTGGTTTGATCAGGGAGACCAAAAACCTTTGCTAACAGGGTTTGAACCAGCTTTTCAAGCTGAACAATCTTGTTTCCATATAGCTTCAACCCAAGCTGAAACTGGGCAAGCTTTTACTGTTGGACTGTTGTGAGTTGTTGTAGAGCAATGATCTGGGAACCCTGTATAGCAATTATGGACTTGTAATTTTCTAGAATAGCTACAACAGGTTTCAGTTGTTGATCCGTTTAAGCCATTAGTTGCACACTAGCCTCAAGATATTTAAATGATAGAGGAATTTGAGATCTATCACTGGCACCAATTCAAGAAGTAGAAACATCTGGGCCCCTTTGTTCTTGGTACTGGGGACTGCAAGAAGGTGCTTGCACACCCTGTGTTGCCATTGGCGTGGTCTTAGTAATGTTGGTACTGTCATGTGCTCGTTGTGTAGAGACATCAGTAATACCAGCTACAAAACCCATATGAACATCCTCAGAAGGGATGTTCACCTCCGAATTGGGGTGGGAGTGTCCTCAGTGGGTTCCCTATCGATATGCTGTACGGGAGTATCCTCTTGCACAGAGCAATTTGGCTTTGGGGTTTGGACTGAGGAGGATGGAGCTCCTACAGCCCTTTGTCTCCTGTATATTTTTAGTGATGGGGCTGGGGAGGTACGTATAGAAGAAGGATTAGATGGTATATTTTTGTCATGAGTAGTGGGTTGGGATTCTGGGGGTGAAGTAGTAATACGGGGCTGAGCATGCTCAGGATCCTCTCCTCTGTTTCTTGGAAAGATGGTCTGCATTGCTTAAGGCAAAGAGACATCTACAATATGAAAATTGGCACTTGGTTTTAAAAGTCTTTTCACAGAAGGTAAAGAGTGCCTATGGGAAACATATATCCTTTTATGTACTTTTAAAGAATTGCAAGATTTCACAATGATTTCAGCCAAAAACCAAGGATACATCAAAAATTTCCCATTCATTAAGGCATGATGCCTTATCATTCCTTGAAAAACCATATTTGAAAAACTGAAATGTTGGCCTGTGGATAAGCACACTAGAGCAGTGGCAATATTTGAGGAAAATTCAGACCAACCAGTCCTTTTAGGGCTTAAGCACTGTTGAAGAATATGTACAAGATACTTCAATTTAGGACCAAATGTGCTTTATAAAAGGTAAATGAGTCTGTTGGGCCCCTATACCTTATTTCAAATAGACCTGTGTATAAGGAAGTAAGGGATAGATCAGATATACCTAAGGCATCTTGCAGATGCAAATGTTGTCGAATGGACTCCTCTGTAATGGTAATGGTCTTACCATCAATAGTAGATATAAAAGAAGTGATCCCCTCATGGGTACTTACAGTGGCTGATTTCCAAAACTGCTCTATATGAGAGACGTATATAGTGGGGTTGATGGTTAGAGCATAGTGGATATGAGAAGGACGAAGAAAATCCATCATTTAATGGAATGGCTACAGTTCAGCATGTTTGAGACAGTAGGTTAGGCAGTTGTGTTCTTTAACGAACTCCATTGGTGATCACAAAGGCGAGGATTTAGGGTTTGGATCGACTTTTTGAAAATCGCACAGAGAGAGAAAGAGAATGGATTCTAGAATATATTTTGCAATTGATAGTCGCAATCAAACGAAACTGGGACTTTTAAGGGTTTGGATTTTTAAAAATATCTAATCCCGAGTACAATCTCCTTAACAATGACTGAAATACCCTGCACACTTAACAAACCAAGTGAAACAACTAATAGTTCTAGAAAATGAACTAGCAGCATGAGAATAGGCTCAAGTTGTTAGTTGTTTACTGAACAACAGCTAATCTAACAGTGTCTCCCCCTTAATTAAGCACATATAGTAAATGTTTTGCTCATAGTATAGGGGAGAGTAATGTAAGACAAATTAATCCATATTTACCATACCAATGTTTGATTCCAGAATGGTGAATCTTCCTACATCAATTGGCTTTGTAAAAAGATCAGCTAACTGATCATCAGTATGTATTTTGGTAACTTGGATTCATTTCTTTTCATTACAGTCCCTTATAAAATGAAATATAATGTCTATGTGCTTGGTTTTGGAAATTTCACTGGATTTTGTACAATACTGATTGCACTTGAATTGTCAATGTAAATAGGAGTAGATAGAAAGTTCATACCATAGTCACTTAGTTGGTTCTGAATCCACATAACCCAAGAACAACAGCTGGCAGCTGCAACATATTTTGCCTCAGTTGAAGAAGTGGAGACGGTGGTTTGCTTTTTGCACTGCCAAGAGACTAGTCTTGCTCCTAGATATTGACATCCTCCAGTTGTGGATTTCCTGTCTATGTTGCAACCTCCATAGTCACTCTCAGAATAGGCTATTAGTTCAAGAGGAGAGTCCTTAGGATACCATAGGCCTAATTTTGGTTGACCTTTCAAATATCTAAAAATTCTCTTAACAGCAAACAGATGTGAATCCTATGGAGCACATTGGAACCTGGTACAAACTCAAACAACAAACATTATATCTGGTGTAGAGGATGTGAGATACACTAGAGAACCTATGAAGGATTTGAATAGATGAATATCCACATCCACTCCTTCTTTATCTGCATCAAGCTGTTTATGAGGGTCCATTGGTGTGCTGGTAACCTTGGTGTCCTTGTATCCAAACTTTTCCAGAATATCATTCACATACTTTGATTGGCTGATGAAGAGTCCAGTGGGCTTCTGCTTGACCTGCAATCCTAGAAAGAAAGTTAGTTCCTCCATTGAACTCATTTGAAACTTTTTGTGCATTAGAGTCTCAAATTCCTTGTAAAGGATCTCTGATTTGATAGACTTTGTGAACAGTGTCTTGTCAAGAGTACCACTCTTGAAACCATTCTGAAGTAAATAGGAAGACAAAGTGTCATACCATGCTCTAGGAGCTTGGTGAAGCCTATAGAGTGCTTTGTCTAACTTGTAGATTATGTCTGGACACTTATTGTCTTCAAATCCAGGAGGTTGACACACATATACCTCCTCTTCAATTGTACCAAGAAATGCAGATTTCACATCCATTTGGTACACCTTAAACCCTTTGTAGCTGGCATAGGCTAGGAACAATCTGATGGCTTCAATCCTTGCTACTGGGGGAAGGACATCATCATAGTCTATTCCTTCTTTTTGAGTGTAACATTGAGCTACTAGCCTTGCTTTGTTTTTGATCACTACACCTCTCTCATCCTTTTTATTTCTGAAAACCCATCTTGTACCAATTGCCCTCTTTCTTTTAGGCAAATCAACCAGTGTCCACACATTCTGAATCTTGAATTGCAAAACCTCTTCTAGCATGGCCTCAATCCAAGAAGGATCCTTCGAAGCCTCAAATTCCTTCTTTGGTTCTAATTGTGACATAAACCATGCATGTTCAAAGGCAGCTAGACTGAATTCAGGAACTGCTGATTCTGAAGTAGTTGATTCCTTGTGAATCATTGTCCTTGTCTGCACAGGAGTGCGTGGAAGTGACAGTTGTAGTTTCTGCCATAAGAGCTTGATTCTGAAACTCCTCTTCTGTTTGATCACTCCAGTCAAAAACATTGTCTTCATGAGAAACAAGGGCTTGTGAAGATTATATTTGACTGGTTTGTTGGGGTCTTGGTGGCTGCTGAGCTTATGATCTACACTCTCTAGCAAAGTGACCAAGCTTGTGACATTTGAAGCACTAAACCTTTGATTTGTCAAATGCTGGCTTGCTTTCTGTTCTGGCTTGAAAGTTTGTTCTGCCAGTTCTTTTAAAAAATCGTTTGGCCCTCATAGTCAACATGGCATGTTGCCACTATAAGTCCATCTCTTCTAGATTATCTGGATGGATTTGTTCCAGATCTTCAGCATTGAGAGCAAAAAGTCCATCACTTGCAACAAATGCCTCATAATGAACTTCTATAGAGTTGCCATCAGTTCCTGAAAAAGAATTACAGCAGTTTGATTTATCATAAATTGCTGATGATAGCATAGCAGTGTTTTGATTATAAGAAAAGAGTTTCTTTTTATTTTCAATTTTAGATTCAAACACTCTTAGGCAGTTGTAGAGATCATCCAACTCTATTTGATCTAGAGTGTCCTTTGTTCTCCATGGTGCACTCTCCGACTCACCTATCAGCTTATTAAACCTATAAAAGATTTGATTAAGGGTTTCATTCTTTCCACCAGAAAAATTTTCATACTGCTGTTTTAAGAGATCATTTTGGTTTCTTTTTGTGCTAGAATTTCCAGCAAATCTTTTCTCTAAAGCAAGCCATAGAGAACGAGCAGTATAAAATTTTTTAAACTGGTGTTGATAAGCATTAGGGATGGCTATTTGTAAAATAGTAAGAGCTTTAACTTCATTCATTCTAGCCTTTCTTTCAATTTCAGTTTTTGGAGGTGTTCTTTTTGGTTTGCCTTCAATATTTAGTTCAGGATGAACTGCAGGAGGATTTTCAACACCTTCCAATAAGGCATAATTAATAAGTTGAATGTGCTGTTGAATCCTGAGTTTCCACATCTCGAACTCAGTGGGTTTGAGCATAGACACTTTAAGTCCTTGCCCAGATCCACTACTGCTACTATGAAACTCCATTGATAAAATTTAAAAGATGAAAGTTTCTGACTTTGAAAACAAAGAATAAAACAAAAAAAACGTTTGGCTCTAATACCACTTGTTAGGATCAAAATCACCTAAGATTAACTGGTTTTAATATATCAGAGTTAAACCTATAACCTTGTTTTGAATGAAAGTCCAATTAAGAAGTTTGCAGAATAACACTTAATTGTTTTAAGAAAACTTTCACAATAATAAAGAATAGATAATTAAATAAACCCAATTAATATCAAAAAACCTTTATATTGGCAAATCTTTGATTACAGTCACCTCTAATCTGTTTGATTAGACGAAGAACACAAACTGTTCTTAGCATTTTTCAACCTTAGAGGCTTTGGAAACTTATATCAGAATACAATTACAATATGAAAAACTTAAGCACCACGATTACATTAGTAAAGACCTACTCTATCTATATTTATAGCCTTCTAATTTGTTTCATTGACGAACTGTGATTTCTCTGGTAGTAGATATGCTTGGAAGATCTTAAAATCTTGAAATATTTATCACTTCCTGAATTTTAGCACTTTCTGTTATCTATCTGTTGAACAGCTTGACCTTTGACTCTGGCAGCTTGAACTTTTGAACTAGCAGCTCGAGTTTATTGAACTGGCAGCTCGAACTTTGTAATTACACAGAAATACTACTAACAGCTTGAGAAATCCTAACTAACAGCTTGACATACTTAGATTATTTCCCAACAAGAACTTTGATCAAATTTAAACTTTTTCAAACGATCTAAAGTGTACTTTCTTTGATTTATGAAAATTCCGTTTGAGGTTTGTTTAACCTGTAATCCTAGAAAGAAAGTTAGTTCACCCATCATACTCATTTCATATTTCGATTTCATGAGTAATGAAAATTTTTTGCATAACTGCTCATTAGTAGAACTAAATATTATGTCATCCACATAAATTCGAACAAGCCTAATATCAGGCTTCACCATATTTATGAACAATGTGGTATCCACTTTACATATGGAATAACCATTGCTCATAAGGAGATTAGTTAGAGTGTCATACGAGGCTCTAAGAGCTTGTTTTAGACCATAGAGGGCTTTGTCCAACTTATAGACAAAACCTGGGTGATGTTCATTTTCAAAACCTGGAGGCTGCTTGACATACACTTCTTCTTGTTGCTTTCCATTTAAAAATGCACTCTTTACACTCTTTTGAAATACCTTCATACTCTTGTGGGCAGCGTAGGCTAGAAACAAACGAATTGCTTCTAACCTGGCCACTGGAGCAAATGTTTCGTCATACTCAATGCGTTCTTCCTGTCTGTAGCCTTGAGCAGGGACCAACTCCCATCCTTAGTTTCTCTCAAACTGATTGAGCTCTTCTTGCATGGCAGTGATCTAATTGGCATCTTTTAGTGCTTCATCCACTTTCTTAGGCTCCATCAGGGACACAAAGCTAGAAAACATACAAAAGTTTCCTAAGCTGTGCCATCTTGTTTGCACCCCTTTGTTGATGTCAGCAATTATTTGATCATTGGGGTGACAACTGATCCACTTAGGATCTTGCCTCAATGAAGATTCTCCTGTGTCATTTGCATCTTCAACAGGTCCTGTTGAGCAGCTTTCAAGATTTTCAGACACATTTTTATCTTGAACCTGTTCACTTGTTGAATATGACTCTCCATTGTTGAACATATCAGCAGATGATCCAGGAAAATCAACATTGATTGTTTCAGGATATGGTGCTGTAATTATGCCAGTTACTTATTCACACAGGGTGTATCAACATAGTCATGATTATGTCCATTGTTATTAACAGGTTCCGCTCTGGGTGCAGTGGAAACTTTTGAGCCCTTTTCTTCATTAATGGAATGCCTGAGATCATGAAAGCTGAACCCTCCTGAAACTGATTCAGGAACAGCTTTGGTGGAAGCACTCCTAGACTCCTCAAAGGTGACATTGATAGATTCATCTATCACCTTTCTTTTGTATTTGTATACTCTGTTGGGTTTGGAGATAGCAGAGTATCCAACAAACACACCTTCATCAGCTTTAGGTTCAAATTTTGCCAGCTGGTCCCTCTGATTCAGAATGAAGTAGGGATATCCAAACACATGGAAATAGCTAATATTTGGCCTTCTCCCTTTGATTAACTCATAGGGAGTCTTGTTGAACCTTTTCACCACCAAGGATCTGTTTTTGGTGAAGCATGCAGTGTTGACAGCTTCAGCCCAGAATGATGAAGGTAAACTTGATGCACACTACATGGTTCTAGCTACTTCAATAAGAGTTCCGTTTCTCCTTTCAGCAACTCCATTTTGTTGTGGAGTTCTTATAGCTAAAAAGTTTTGTGAAATCACTCTTTATTCATAGAAGTCTTCAAGAGTACTGTTTCTGAACTCAGTACCATGATCACTTCTAAGCTTCTTAACTTGAGCATAGTTCAGCATCTGCATCTTTTTGATAAATCCAATGATTTCTCTAGCAGCCTCTCCTTTTCACTTCAGAAAGATCACCCATGTAAACCTGGAGAACTCATCAACCATTACTAGAGTGTATCTTCTACCTCCTAGACTTGGGACACTGACTGGTCCAAACAAGTCCATGTGGATTAAGAAGAGAGGAGTATCAATAGAGAAATTATGCTTAGATTTAAAAGATGTTTTTCTCTGCTTGCCTTTCTCACAAGCTGGGCAGAGTTTATCTTTAACAAAGGTTATAGAAGACAAACCTGTTACCAACTCTTTCTTACATAGTTTGTTGATATTCTTGAAGTTTAGGTGTGATAGCCTTTTGTGCCATAACCAGTTCTGCATTGCTTCTGGATATAAGGCAGGTTTCAGTTGTGGGATCAACAGATTCCATGTCCACAACATATACACCTTTCATCCATTGTGCACACAACACAAATTTCCGTTGGGAATCCAATATGTAACCCAGGTGCTCATCAAAGTTAACCTTGTAGCTAACATCATACAGTTGACTTATGCTTACAAGATTGTGTTTCAGCCCAGACACATAGGCTACTCTTTTGAATGTAGCAGCACCAGCTTGAAGATTTTCATATCCTTCTGTAGATCCCTGGACATTGTCACCAAATGTGATGTTTGGCCCTTTTTCAGGCCTGAGATCACTTAGAAGATCCATGCAACCTGTCGTGTGGCCTGAGCATCCACTGTCCAAGTACCAAACCTGCGATGGTTGTTTGTCCTGCATAGTGTGATGGGAAAATATTAGTTATTTTTAGGGGAACTCATCATAGGGATGAGTTCTCCTACTTCATCAACATTTGTTGATGGACCAGTGATATCCACACTAATATTCCCTATTTGGATTGTATCAGCTTGGATACTATCCTCATTGACCATATTACTTCCAGCACTGCTTGTTTTTGCTATGTTGGAACTAGCAGAGTCAACAGGCCTCATGTCCTCAGTTTCAGGACTGTCTTTGGCTATATGTGTCTTCTTCCCACATTTATAACATTTTCTCTTTTTGGCCTTTTTGGAAGAAGTACTTCCAGAAACACATTCTGAATCATTTTTGTTGATCTTTTCAGCAGGTTTAGCAAACTTATTACGATTTTTAGAAGAAGCAACACTTTGGGTGGAAGGCACAATGGAAACAACTTTACATGTACCCTCTTTCCACTTTTTAGGAGGACCGATATCAAATTCAGGAAGTTTGATTGACATTTGACCTTCCACAGGTTTGGGAAACTTATTCCCAAATTTCTCATGTTGAGCAATGGCTTTGCCTTTGTCCTTACTGAGATGTGATGGATGTTGCCTATCAACCTAATCACTTCTTTTGGTCTTGAAAGACTTACCTTCATTTATAACCAAATTTCCACTATGATTTAAAAACTTATTTGAAATCACAGCAGATTTACTTTCAACATAAGATTTACCCCTGTTGAAAGCAGGCTGCTTACCTTTTGAAAACTTTTTCTCAAAATGATCAGCATCAAAGGGATTAACAGGTCTCTTACCATCAGCTTTAGACCCAGAGCCTGTCTTGTTAACATGTTTAGCGTCCACAGCTGCAGCTTGAGCTTGTTTTCCCTTCTTTTGCTTGTGTGAACCAGCTGAGCACTTAGCATACTGATTTGATGGAGAACACATACCATCATCAGCTATTATACCTTTTTCACACAAGTTGTAAGTATTTGGAGGCCCGACAAACCTATTCGTTAAGACTAGCTTACCATTTACTTTCTAGATGAAAGTACTTGGAAGCTCACTAAGAGTGGATAAGTCATTTTTCAGATTATTTATCTCAACAATTGAAGCTGCTTTGTCAGGATCCCGTCCATTATAGGTTTGGATTTGAGTAGGAATCTGTTGACTGATACAATGAGTGACTTTTTGGGCAGATTGACACCAAGAGTAAACAATCTTTTGAAGCTTGGCATGTTTTGTGTCTGTTTCTCTCTTTTCCTCTAATAAAATGGAATTTATGTGTTTTAATTCATCACTTCAGTTTACAACTTATGGAAGCTGTCCAGTTTACTAGTTTTTATTTCAGGTCAGTTTTTAGTTTGGATATTTCAGACAACAAAACATTATGCTTCTCAATAGCAGCTTTTAGATCAACAAGAAGATATTCAAACATTCTAACTTTTTCATCAGAACTGTAAGCCATAAAATTTTGTAGCTTATACATCATTGTTGGGTTCCAGTTCTCCAATCTGTTGAGGGCTTCAGCTTAAGCCAGGTCTTGTTTGAAGTTGCTTGTTGATGGGACATCAGTGTTGGCCATCAGACACTTGTTATCTTCTTCATCTGATGATGAGTCAGATTCCTCCAAGCCACATGTCTCAGCCATAAGACCCTTTTGTTTGTTGGAAGCCACTGAGTCTTCCAACATCCTCAACTTAGCCATGGCCATTAGGTACTTAACCCTGTAGCCGTCGTCCCTGTTTATCTTGAATGGTTTGGATGATGAGCCAACAGCTTTAGACACACGGTCAGCAACTATATGGCCTGTTTTGCCACATATAAAGCACTCAGCCTTAGTTTTATCAAATGCATTCTTTTTTATGGCACCTGAATTCTTCTACAACATTGTTCCACCAAACCTTTTCTTGTTGAATTTTCTGACAAGCATTGCAATCATTTGCACATCATTTAATTCAGCAAGTTCTTCACAGTCTTCCTCCTCAGACATTTCTTCCCTTTCATCATCAGCCTGTTGATCAGGTTGTGTGAACACATCACACACCTGATTAGCAGGTTGTCTCACGCTGGCCACTAAGGCAGCACCTCTCTTAGACATTTCCAAGACATTTCTTTTCGGTTGCCTTGACTGCTCATCATTTTGTAAGGATCCATACAGATTTACAAGATCCATACCTTTGATGGTGCCTGAATTTCTTAAGATAGTAGAATAATAATTCCATTCTTCAGGCAGAATGTCCAAGAATTTGCTTACCAGAGTTAGGCTGTCCTTGGTGATCCCAACAGCTTTGAGATCATTGATTAGAGCAGTGAATCTGGCATAGGTTTTTGTGAGTGACTCCTTCGGCTTTGCAAAGAAGAGTTCGTACTGTCTAACAAAATTGTTGATCCTGTTATTCAGTGTGATACTCGGAACATCATAGACGGTACACAAAGAATCCCTCATCTCCTTTGCAGTCTTCATTTTCTCAACCTGTTTGAACATATCATCAGGAAGAGAGATGACCAGGTTGTTCCTGGCTTTTGCATCAAGAGTAACCAGCCTTTTGTCTTCATCAGACCATTGAGCTTTAGCCTTCTCAAAGGTTTTGATCTCCGGGGCAGCTCCTTCAGTAGCATGAGTGATAGTAGTAACAGAGGTTCGCACATAGGGACGATACTATCTCTGGCAGTTGTACATCAAGATTCTCTAAGTAGAGCATCATTCTGCACTTCCAACCAGAGAAGTTTTGATGATTGAACTTAGGGGGGTTTGGCCATAGAACCATTGTCATAGTAGGTAGAGGAATTGGCAGCACTGTTGTCCATGGAAAAGTAGGGAGAATGAGAGATCTAGAGTTAACACACACTCTATCTGCTCTGATACCAGCTGTAGGTCCCAAAAGGTTTCCCTAGTGTATTGTTCTATGTTGTAGGGGGGGGGGGTGGTGAATACCGCTAATTAAAACTAAACACTCTTTTCTCAATGTTTGTGTATATTATCAACAAGTGTTAATTACAAACAAGCTTGACTGCGGAAAGGTTCAAGCTGAGATGGCAGATACAACAGATGTTTCAACTAGTCTAGGACACACTTCGACTAGATACAATGAATACACTCACTTAGATGAACTCACTGTTTTACAAGACACAGATGGGCAGCTTGAATAAGAACAGCTTGGACACACGTTACTGTTTTATTCAAGCAGACTTGCATGCATGACAAACACACTTTAGTGCACGGTCTGAATTTCTCACTCTTCGTTATCTCACAATCCTTAGAATATTCCTTTTATACTCTAACTTAGAATCTCAGTGAAGCTTCTTCATTGGACGATTAGATAGTGGGATGTGTTTCCAAAACGACAAAACAACTTTTCTGCACATTCTGATAAAGTAGACTTGTCTTCATGTGGCAGCATCTTTGTCTTTTTCTTTTTATCTCTGTTGCAGAAGGCTTTAACCAAAAGAGAAATGTCAACTTTGAATCTTTCTTCTTTTGTTAAGGCCATTTTGATATAAGAAATGATCTGTCACCCATTTCAAATATCCACTTTGTCTTCATGTAACAGAACAGCGTAGGCCGCTTTTGCATCTTCTATTTCCACTTTTCGTTCGACTTTGTAAACTGATCTTGTAGTCCAAAACAATACATGAGGACTTGGAAACATATTCCATAAAGTGTTTAGCCTGTTCACAAAGAACAGGTTCTGTTCACAAAGAACAGAACACTTATAATTTGTCCAAGCTGCTCAACAGAATAGAGCAGCGTAGACAGTTTATGTCCAACAGAATGAACAGCTGGGGCAATCTGCCTTAGTTGCAACTAATGCAACATGGTAAACAACTTTGACTTATATTGTATATCACTTTTCAGGTTTCAATAAGGCATTAACAGGCCTTAAATTATACCTTTAAGTGCATCAAACAGGTTTGATTAAAAATCTCCCCTAAGATGTAGATCATGTTTGACTAAGGCCTTTTTGTGCCTAACAGTAACTCTCAACTTTTCTATTTTTCATGATTTATGTGCTTTATGTACTACCTTAAATGATAAATTGAATTTAGTACTAGAATCACATTCATCTGTGATAGCTTGAATTCAGTCTTTAAAATCTTATAATGCTAGTCTATTAGACATTAAGGAAGATCATAGGGCTAAATGAAAGCTGATGCTCAAGATGTAATAGTTCTGAAAGACAAATTGAGCAAACAATGTGTCAGGATGGAACTAATTTATGAGCATGTAGAATCACTAACTAAAGAGATCTCCCTTAAAGATGTAGAGTTAGCAGAAGCTAGAGTCAAAGTTGCCGAGACAAATAGTCAAATTGAGAAGTTTAGGAACTCATCCTTGACCTTAGACAAAATCTTAGATTCGCAGAGGCAGTCTAAGAAACCAATTGGCCTAGGATATCAGGATATGCCTCCACCTCTCAACAACAACTATGTGCCTATCCCTCAGGATGAAACCAAGGAGACGGATAAAACAGAGGAAGTACAGGTAACTGAGTCGGTTAAGGTGTCAACAACTAAGGTGTCAACAACTGCTTCCCAGGTTAAGAAAACGGTAAAGTTTGTGCAGTCTAATAGTGTGTCAAAACTAGAATAAGCTAAAAATGTTAGTGATAATTAACAGGAGGAGTTTAACAAAGTTGTTGACACAAACCAACAGGACATTAGTGAGACCCCTAAGTCAAAGAGTGCTTATAAGAAATCTATTGAAAAGATGTCTTGCTTTAAATGTCATGCAAAAGATCATGTTGCATCAGGTTGTCCCTATAAGAAACCAGAGTCTACACCAATCATAGGGAAGCAAGAACAACAAACCTTGAAAACACTACCTTGTAATGCAAGCACGAGTAGCTCTCAAAAATTAGAGAAGATCTCGAATATGACATCACGAGTAGGTAGTAAACAACCATCGGTGTCTATCATACAATATGAAAGACTTAGGAATAATTTACTGAATACATTCCCTAGTCAATCAAGGTCTGGCCCTCAAGCTGTCATTAGGAATCATACACCTAAGAGGAGTTGCACTCTACTTAGGTCTCATACTCCTAATAGACATCAGACACATGGTAGAGCCGAGAATTATAACACTGAGATGCATTATAACATAAATTACATTAGGGCTGAACAACAAAGGACAAACCAAAGGCCAAGAGTGAATGTTAATCACTCAACTCCAAAACTGGTCCTTGATCAAAAACCCAAGTCACCTGAAAAAGAGATGGGTATTTGAAAGAGTTCAAGTTTGTGGATGAGAGCGGTATTACCTAGTAAGTCATGGCTTGGGTTCCCCGTGATAACTAATTTGCGTTGTTTCATGTGCAGGAGTTAACTACAAGTCTAAACAACAAGTGGTTCAAAGATAGTGGTTGCTCTCGACACATGACTGGGGAAAGAAGTCTACTGACAGACTTCAAAAGCGGGTATAAAGGATTTATCTCATTTGCTGGGAATAAAGGAGGCGATATCACTGGATTTGGAACAATCACTAATGGGAAAATCACACTCGAGCAAGTGTACTATGTAGAGAAGCTTGATCACAATCTCATTAGTGTCTTGCAAATATGTGATAAGCAACATTCAATGATGTTTACTGAGAAGGAAGCGCTAGTGCTAAAGCCTGGATTTGAGATTCCGGAAGAATGGATATTGATGAGGGCTCCAAGGAAGAACGATCTGTATATGATGGACATGACCATAGCAAAATCTTCGATGGGGTCTACGTGGAATGGCTCACCTGCACTTAAGGAAGATGAATTTCATCACAAAAAATGGCCTTGTGCAAGGTATTCCAATGAAGAGCTTCCGGTTTGAAGACAAATGTGTACAATCCAAAAAAGGAAAACATCACAAGAAGCACACAAGTCAAAGACTCAGAACTCCATCTCTTCCACCTTTGATATGCCGCATATGGATCTTTTTGGTCCAATCAACAAAAGGAGTATAGGTAGGAGTTGGTATTGTTTAGTTATCAGAGATGATTACTCACGATTTCATGGGTTTTCTTTTTAGGTAAGAAGGACGAGACAGCAGGCACGCTGATTTGGTTCTTAGACCAAGTTAAGAACTCATATGGGAAAACGGTAAAACGTATCAAATTGATAATGGAACAGAATTCAAAATGCAATAATTGGTGTATATTGCCTAACTAAAGGCATAGTGCATCAATTTAGTACACCGTACGAGCCACAACAAAATGGGATGGCAGAACGGAAAAACAGGACTTTGATTGAAGCAGCAAGGACAATGCTTTCGGATTCAAAGTTTCTCAATATGTTTTAGGGGGAGGCAGTGAATACCGCTTGACATGTTTTAAACGGAGTCCTTACTGTAAAATCTTTAAACAAAACCTATTATGAGATTCTGAATAAGCGACCCCTGAATTTAACTGGCTTTGAACCAATTGGGGTGCCATGTACTTTGCTAAAAACGAAACATCAACCTAAGTTTGGTGAAAAGGCAGACGAAGGATAAAACTACTGAACCTGTAGAAATTGTGTTTAACATCGATGTAACCAGTTATTCACATGAACCCCAAATAAGTCCAGAATGGTTATTTGATTATGAATCTGTGTTTGAATCCTTTATCATTCCTTTTAGTGGTGATGCAGGAACACTGGAGAATCACTTCTCTACCTTAAATCTTAATGACGAGGGTAGGGTCTTTTCCTATTCGAGCATTCCCTTGTCATCTGAAGAAAATATATCGATAGAAGACTGATCCCCAACAACTGAAGAACCTTCATCGTCTACTGATGTGAATCAGTTATACAGTCTAGCCTCAGAAGACAGTGATCACGAGGAGGATGTTCCGTCTGAAGTCACACCCCCACTAGGAGAAATAGGATCTAATCTGGGAGACAATCTTCAGGTCGATGCAGTTGAAACATCGAAAATACATAAGGATCACCCACTTGAGGATATTATTGGGAATCTAAATGCTTGTGTGAGAACTCGGAGTAATGTGAATATTAACACAGTGTTGTTATCGATGATCAATGAT